>JARQOC010000006.1:3784370-4171870 GCA_033576535.1 Allobates femoralis | reverse complement strand
CATATCCCTTACCCTAACCCTACATCTAGCCCTAACGCTATTCTCAGTGCTATCCCTGATCAAATCCCTTACCCTAACCCTACATCTAGCCCTATACCTATCCTCAGTGCTATCCCTGACCATATCCCTTACCCTAACCCTACATCTAGCCCTAACGCTATTCTCAGTGCTATCCCTGATCAAATCCCTTACCCTAACCCTACATCTAGCCCTAACCCTATTCTCAGTGCTATCCCTGATCATACCCCTTACCCTAACCCTACATCTAGCCCTAACGCTATTCTCAGTGCTATCCCTGATCATATCCCTTACCCTAACCCTACATCTAGCCCTATACCTATCCTCAGTGCTATCCCTGACCATATCCCTTACCCTAACCCTACATCTAGCCCTAACCCTATTCTCAGTGCTATCCGTGATCATATCCCTTACCCTAACCCTACATCTAGCCCTAACGCTATTCTCAGTGCTATCCCTGATCATATCCCTTACCCTAACCCTACATCTAGCCCTATACCTATCCTCAGTGCTATCCCTGATCATATCCCTTACCCTAACCCTACATCTAGCCCTAACCCTATTCTCAGTGCTATCCCTGATCATACCCCTTACCCTAACCCTACATCTAGCCCTAACGCTATTCTCAGTGCTATCCTGATCATATCACTTACCCTAACTATCATCTAGCTTATACCTATCCTCAGTGCCTATCCCTGACCATATCCCTTACCCTAACCCTACATCTAGCCCTAACCCTATTCTCAGTGCTATCCGTGATCATATCCCTTACCCTAACCCTACATCTAGCCCTAACCGCTATTTTCAGTGCTATCCCTGATCATATCCCTTACCCTAACCCTACATCTAGCCCTAACCTATCCTCAGTCTATCCTGATCATATCCCTTACCCTAACCCTACATCTAGCCCTAACCTATTCTCAGTGCTATCCCTGATCATATCCCTTACCCTAACCCTACATCTAGCCCTAACCCTATTCTCAGTGCTATCCCAGACCCCTATCCCTTACCCTAACCCTACATCTAGCCCTAACCCTATTCTCAGTGCTATCCTGACCATATCCCTTACCCTAACCCTACATCTGCCCTAACCCTATTCTCAGTGCTATCCGTGATCATATCCCTTACCCTAACCCTACATCTAGCCCTAACGCTATTCTCAGTGCTATCCCTGATCATATCCCTTACCCTAACCCTACATCTAGCCCTACCTATTCTCAGTGCTATCCCTGACCATATCCCTTACCCTAACCTACATCTAGCCCTAACCCTATTCTCAGTGCTATCCCTGATCATATCCCTTACTCTAACCCTAAATCTAGTCCTAACCCTATTCTCAGTGCTATCCTGATCATACCCTTACCCTAACCCTACATCTAGCCCTAACCCTATTTCAGTGCTATACCTGACCTTTCCCTTACCCTAACCCTACATCTAGCCCTAACCCTATTCTCAGTGCTATCACCTGATCATACCTTACCCTAACCTAATCTAGCCCTAACCTACTCCACAGTGCTATACCTAGATCGATATCCTTACCCATAAGCTAATCTAGCCTAATCCCTATTCTCATTGCTATCTTGACCATATCCCTTACCCTAACCCTACATCTACCCATACCCTATTCTCAGTGCTATCCCTGATCATAACCCCTTACCCTAACCCTACATCTAGCCCTAACCCTATTCTCAGTGACTACCTCCTGACCATATCCCTTACCCCCAAACCCTAACATCTACCTAACCATATCTCGCTTTAACCCTATTCATTTCCCTAACCCTAAATCTAGCTCTAACCCTATTCTCAGCCCAAGCCCTAAATGTATTCATTTCCATAACCCTAATTCTAGCCTGATCCTATCACTTTCCCCACTCTAACCCTATGCTGAGCTCTAGCCATAGCCCTTTTCTTACCCCTAAATCTAACCCTAACCCTATTTTCAGCCCTAGCCTTAAGCCCTTTCAATAACCCTTTCCCTTTCTCTAACAATAAATCTAACCCTAATCATATTCTCAGCCCTAATCCTATTCATTTCCTTAACCCTAATTGTAGCCTAACCCTATCACTTTCCCGTTCTCTAACCCTATGCTGAGCTCTAGCGATAACCCTATCCCTTTCTTTAACCCTAAATCTAGCCCTAAGCCTATTTTCAGCCCTATCCCTGACCATACGCCTTACCCTAACCCTATATCTAGTCCTAAACCTATTATCAGCCCTAACCCTATTTGTTTCCTTAACCCTAAACCTAGCCTTAATCCTATCACTTTATCTCTAACTGTTCTGCCTGTTTAGATTTTGTAGAGGATTGCCACATGTACGGTAATAACCTTTGTAATGTAACATGTGGTCTTTGTAGTTATGTTTAATGTAGTTAGCACCCTGTGGTAGCATTATCTACATAACTCAGTGTTTTCTCCTTTAAGGTCCTAGTGCATTATGGGATAGCCCCAAAGCATTCTGTATAATAGCAACCAATGTGAAAGAGAATTCAATCTAGCACATGTGTTATCTTGTCTTCCTGCACTGTTCTGTCAGGTCATTTTCCAGTATGATACTAATAGTACCCCTGAATAAGCCCCAGGCAGCCCTTTCAGAATATGTAAAAATGATTACTGCATTACTGTACCCGCTATAGTTTTCTTGCTATAAGCATTTTCACACCCTGCAGGCAGCTGCTGCACTAGTCCGACTCATTACATTCACAGCCGAATAGTCCACAGTATGTAAATGTTATTTAAATGTCCACACCCAAGGAAGCTGCTATTCTATGTCTCTCCTCTGTGCTCTGTGTCTCCTGCTAGTATAGTGTAGTGTAGCTTTAATTTTTCCTTTCTGCCTGTCCTGCTTCTGAGGGGGAGAGGGAGAGATGGCAGGCACAAATCTAGTTATCAGACAAAGCTGTCTCCTCCAGTGGGACAAGCTGTGCTGTCTGTGAGAGATTCTGTGTGTTTATTTGAACATTTGTTTTGCTCTGAGTAGCAGTCGTGCTGTCTGTGAGAGATTCTGTGTGTTTATTAGAACATTTGTTTTGCTCTGAGCAGGAGCTGTGCTGTCTGTGAGAGATTCTGTGTGATTGTTTGAACATTTGTTTTGCTCTGAGTAGCAGTCGTGCTGTCTGTGAGAGATTCTGTGTGTTTATCGGAACATTTGTTTTGCTCTGAGGAGAAGCCGTGCTGTCTGTGAGAGATTTTGTGTGTTTATTAGAACATTTGTTTTGCTCTGTGCAGGAGCTGTGCTGTCTGTGAGAGATTCTGTTTGTTTATTAGAACATTTGTTTTGCTCTGAGCAGGAGCTGTGTGCTGTCTGTGAGAGATTCTGTGTGTTTATTAGAACATTCCATTTGTTCTGACCAGCTGCCGTGCTGTCTGTGAGAGATTCTGTGTGTTTACTTGAACATTTGTTTTGCTGCACACAAGGAAAGCAGAGACAGAAGGATACAGCCCCCCATGTGAGTGATTTCTACTGAACATTGCTTATCAAAGAGGGCAGTGATGTCACTACATGAATATTCATTCCCTGGGGCGTGGGCAGCAGAGAACTAAGTGATCACTCACTGTGATTGACAGATTGAATGCATCTCTTATTTTGCAGTTTACAGAGGATAGGAGGGAAATATACATAAAAGAAATACATGAATAGAAAAAGCTTCACCAGAGGAAATAAAAAATGATATCATTTACATATGGATTTTTGACCTAACAGACTCACTTTCAAAATGCACAACCATAGTGTGCTGTACAAAGAAGCTATTAGAGAAATACAGCAAATAAGATACAAATATGTATATTAGCTGTAGCATATACAATAAAGAACACAAGTGTTGTAAGCATACATCAAGTCTGTAGAAGTGGCTGTAGAAAAGTAAAGTTAGCAATAAATGAAACCTGTATCCAATAGTCTATGGAAAATAGACAGACTATACGACATGTGCTGACAAAACCCATCTAATAGTAGGATATAATGATAGTAACCAGCCTGGCTTACCACATATAGCGTGCAAACAGCATAGCAATAGATATACAATTATGTGAATCATATAATAAGACCTGAGATAGTAGTAAAAAAAAAGGGTCCGATGATAATAGAGGAGTCACTTGATCCTACGTGTTTCGCCATCCTGTCGCTTCATCAGGGGTATCTTATTCCCTATATTAACAGATGCTTGGAGTAGTTTTCTTTGTACAGCACACTTTGGTTGTGTATTTTAAATAGTTTTAACTTGTGTGATTGATAATATATATTTTCTATGTAGACTCCTTTGCCTATGCGCCTTTATTTGCTATGTATATCACACTGGTGCCTGTGTATACCATGTTTTTGTATCAATATTGTACATTGGCATCGTCACCCCTTTGACTGTGGAGTATCTGCCCCTGTGTCTTCACAAGAAAGGGGTAAGTGTCCATCTACAGATTTAATTTATACTTCTTTGCAGATAATATGACCGGACCCCTGTGACCTTCCAGTTTACTTTTGACATAGAAATGTAATTGGTGCAAATAAAAAAGCAACCGGAGACCATAAATAACAGAGATCATAAACCGCTCACTACATGGAGGAGTCGTAAAAAGGAAAACAGTCAATAAAATCCACCAGAGGCAGCAAAAAAGAGGAAGAAACGTCAGGATCGAGAAAACAGAAGACGACTGATACTTTACAGGTGCAGATTGGGCCTTAAAGTGAACCTGTCACCCCACCCAGTGCATTGCAGACTGAAGGCACCACCTTCAGCAGTGTCTGTGCTGCATTCTGTGAAGGTGACTCTCTTCCCCCCCGTATTGCAAAATAAACACTTTATAATGTTTCCCGCCATGTGTTTAAATGAGTACTTAGCGGGTCCGATGGGTCTGGTCTGTATCCTGAGATCGCTGCCAGCCCGATCCTCCCCGCCTCCTCTATGTGTCTGCCGCCTCCTCTTCTATGTTTGTACCCACCTCTTCGGCGCTTGCGCAGTCATCTTTGTTTACGCAGGCACACAGAGCTCAGCCGGAGTGCGGGGAGACGGCTGTCATCAATGCACCTGCGTGAAGTGCAGGCACCACAGCCCGCTCAGTTATATGTTATGCTGTATGCAGCGGGCTCTGGTGTCTCAGTGGTCATATGTCGTCCAATCATTGGTCTCAGTGGTCATCTGTTGTGCAATCATTGGTCTCAGTGGTCACATGTTGTACAATCATTGGTCTCAGAGGTCATTTGCTATCCAAATCATTGGTCTCAGTGGTCATTTGTCATCCAATCATTGGTTTCAGTGGTCATCTGTTGTCTAATCATTGGTCTCAGTAGTCATTTGTCATCCAATCATTGGTCTCAGTGGCCATATGTTGTGCAATCATTGGTTTCAGTGGTCATTTTGTCATTCAATCATTGGTCTCATTGGTCATCTGTTGTCTAATCATTGGTCTTAGTGGTCATATGTTGTCTAATCATTGGTCTCAGTGGTCATTTGTCATTCAATCATTGGTCTCATTGGTCATCTGTTGTCTAATCATTGGTCTTAGTGGTCATATGTTGTCTAATCATTGGTCTCAGTGGTCATATGTTGTCTAATCATTGGTCTTAGTGGTCATATGTTGTCTAATCATTGGTCTCATTGGTCATATCTGTTGTCTAATCATTGGTCTTAGTGGTCATATGTTGTCTAATCATTGGTCTCAGTGGTCATATGTTGTGCAATCATTGGTCTCAGGGGTCATCTGTTGTGCAATCATTGGTCTCAGTAGTCATTTGTCATCCAATCATTGGTTTCAGTAGTCATTTATCATTCAATCATTGGTCTCAGAGGTCATTTGTCATTCAATCATTGGTCTCATTGGTCATCTGTTGTCTAATCATTGGTCTTAGTGGTCATATGTTGTCTAATCATTGGTCTTAGTGGTCATATGTTGTCTAATCATTGGTCTTAGTGGTCATATGTTGTGCAATCATTGGTCTCAGTGGTCATATGTTGTGCAATCATTGGTCTCAGTGGTCATATGTTGTGCAATCATTGGTCTCAGTGGCCATATGTTGTCTAATCATTGGTCTCAGTGGTCATTTCTTGTGCAATCATTGGTCTCAGTGGTCATATGTTGTGCAATTATTGGTCTCATTGGTCGTTTGTCATCCAATCATTGGTGTCAGTGGTTACATGTTGTGCAATCATTGGTCTCAGTGGTCATTTGTCATCCAATCATTGGTCTTAGTGGTCATCTGTTGTCTAATCATTGGTCTCAGTGGTCATATGTCATCAAATCATTGGTCTCAGTGGTCATATGTTGTGCAATCATTGGTTTCAGTGGTCATTTGTCATTCAATCATTGGTCTCATTGGTCATATGTTGTCTAATCATGGGTCTTAGTGGTCATATGTTGTGCAATCATTGGTCTCAGGGGTCATCTGTTGTGCAATGGTCTCAGGGGTCATCTGTTGTGCAATCATTGGTCTCAGTGGTCATTTGTCATCCAATCATTGGTTTCAGTAGTCATTTATCATTCAATCATTGGTCTCAGAAGTCATTTGTCATTCAATCATTGGTCTCATTGGTCATCTGTTGTCTAATCATTGGTCTCAGTGGTCATCTGTTGTGCAATCATTGGTCTCAGTGGTCATATGTTGTGCAATTATTGGTCTCATTGGTCGTTTGTCATCCAATCATTGGTGTCAGTGGTTACATGTTGTGCAATCATTGGTCTCAGTGGTCATTTGTCATCCAATCATTGGTCTCAGTGGTCATTTGTCATCCAATCATTGGTCTCAGTGGTCATATGTTGTGCAATCATTGGTCTCAGAGGTCATTTGTCATCCAATCATTGGTCTCATTGGTCATCTGTTGTCTAATCATTGGTCTCAATGGTCATCTGTTGTGCAATCATTGGTCTCAGTGGTCATCTGTTGTCTAATCATTGGTCTCAATGGTCATCTGTTGTGCAATCATTGGTCTCAGTGGTCATCTGTTGTCTAATCATTGGTCTCAGTGGTCATATGTTGTGCAATCATTGGTCTCAGTGGTCATTTGTCATCCAATCATTGGTCTCATTGGTCATCTGTTGTCTAATCATTGGTCTCAATGGTCATCTGTTGTGTAATCATTGGTCTTAGTGGTCATATATCGTCATATGAGTACAGTGACTCTAAAGTCACGTGATTGATGGATGGGTCATCATCACATTTCGATGACAGCAGAGGACATATGACAGCAGAGGACATATGACAGCAGAGGACATGCCTTTAATTTATGACACTTCCTACTCTATCAGAACTTTTGGAAAAAACATCAAAGACTTCGCTAATTGTACTCTGTCTTATTCTATCTTTTACTACTGTTTCATAACTTTTTTAAATGATTTTTAAGAGCCCTATGGTGGCACAGTTGCTATTGGTCGTGACAACTGTGATTCTAGTTGCCACTGCGTGACGTCCGTTACCTACATGTGAGGGTACAGATCCTCCCATAATAGCTCATCCACTCACCGCGGTGGACGGCTTGTGCACAATATCAGGTAGGAAAGATCTACAGCTGATGTCTACCATGTTGGCCAAGGATGACCTGACCAATTTCGTCTTCCCACCCAAGTGAGTTTTCACATGAAGAATGGCATATATACCTTGAGGAATCATGAGACTTAAAGGGGAACTCTGGGGAGATGAAAACATTTTGTACAATCCCTGCCGTCCTACATGATGAAGCAGAGCTGGGCATTACAGTTCTAGGATCTATAGATCGCTTATAAATCAATAAATAATTTCTACTCCTCAGCTCTCATCCCTCCCTCAAGGAACAGAGAAGTTCAGCCTCATCCATAGTGCTAAATTTTCAGGGGACAGAAAGTTACCAAGTTGATATGGGGGAGAGAAGACCATGGCAGTGCTGAATCAATCAATGCAGTGCTTAGCCTCTGTTCCTAGCCTGATACAAGGCAATACACATTATGTACCATCATATCATTGTACAGCAGAAGACCACAGCGTCTAGTTATATCAGCTTGGTGACATACCCCTGTTCTTACATTACATAGGATGGTATATCAGGGGCGGGATTGTAATGTGACCACACCCCCTGTTCAAACAGGAGTGTGAGGGTGCAGGAATGTAAAATGATCCCGGAGCCCCAGGGTCCACGTCCCTGACACACCTCCTGTCACTGTTGCAGTATGAAGCTGAATTTGTCCCCAAAGGGAGGGGTGACAGCTGAGGAGCAGATATGATTTTATTGATTTGTAAGTGATCTATAGATCTAGAACTGTAGTGCCCGGCTCTGCTTCATCATGTAGGAGGGCAGGGACAGGACAAAAAAAGTTTTATCTCCCCGGAGTCGCCCTTTAATTCCTTACAGGATGCACAAGATGGACATTACCTTCATGACAAAGAACAGAGGCAGAGTGACGAAGACGCTGACGTTATCATTGATGAAGGCGTTCCGGTGTCTCAGTGCTGAAGTGTTACCTTCCTCCTTGGTCCATGTGTAGTTATCGAATAGCACATTGATACTCTCCCGGGGCATAATCTTGGGTAAAACAGAAAGAGTCAATGGGTGAGATCAAGACAAAGAGAAGCGATGGACAACATCCACTGGTCTATCGACTCTTACGAGAGAACATGAACATAATATGTCATTGTCCATTGGCTCATTGTCTGTGCAAGATAAAGTCATAATCTGGTTACATGAGGCCCCACCACAATATATTGGCCGGTCTATGCTGGAGATGTGTCCATACTTTGCAGATCCTTAGCACTTAGATATACACACATCTACTCTATAATTGCCGTAGGCATTTTCGTGTCGGCCCCCGAAAACGCCGTGGCTATGTCACTATGTGACGTCACCACGCGCGAGCAATGGCCGCGAAGCGGCCATTGCGAGTCGCTGGCCGAAAATAGAACCAGAGGCCCGGCTACAGAGTTAGCAATTTACCGCTGAGGTAGCGCGAGCAATGGCCGCGAGGCCATTGCGAGTCACTACGTCAGCCGCCGCAAGTCCCCTTATACTTTGCATGGGGATCCATGCGAGTCGCTGTGTAGTGCATTGCGAGTCGCTATCACAGCACGTCTCCTATACTTTGTATGGGGGTGGTGGTACTACTACTACTACTACTACTACTACTAGCCCTTGGACACTGGCTGCCATGCACACATCAGCTGGTAGGCTCCCATCACTTACCCACTGAGGACGGATCACTTCCAGCACCTCTTCACATGGCAGTGCTCTGAACTTCTGAATCACCCTCTCCTCACTCAGACACCTGGCAGGTTCCTATCCAGCCTACTCACTCCCAGCTGCAACCCAGTGAGTCAATCAGCACATCTTCACTCACACACAGACCTGACATGTGATTAACCCCCTGTGCACCATTCAGGTTTAGCCCAGCAAAGCACTAATCCCCACAGGTTCAGCCGCTCATTAGGCTCATGAATGTATCGGATCTTCAGCACTCACACTCAGCTGTTTTACTCAGCGAGTCGCTGGCCGAAAATAGAACCATAGGCTCGGCCACAAACTTAGCGATTTACCGCTGAGGTAGCGCGAGCAATGGCCGCGAGGCCATTGCGAGTCGCTACCTCAGCCGCCGCACCTGCCGCAAGTACCCCTATACTTTCTATGGGGATTACCGCAACCGCGCCGCAAGTGTAACGGTTGCGGCGCGGTTGCGGTAATCCCCATAGAAAGTATAGGGGGACTTGCGGCAGGTGCAGCAAGTGCGGTTTTTTAACTTTAATAATAATAAAAATACTAAAAAAAAAAAAAAAAATAATATAAATAATACACAATAAAATAAAACATAATAATAAAAAACAACAAAAAAAATAATATATAAAATTAATATATTAATTACATTAACTAATTAAATTAAAAAAATTAATCTAATACCCCCCCAAACAGTATTCAACACCCCCCAAAAAGTATTGAACACCCCCCAAAAAGTATTCAACACCCCCCAAAAAGTATTCAACACCCCCCAAAAAGTCCTCACACCCCCCCAAAAAGTACTCAGACCAGCTATAACTATTATAAGCAAATTTATGCACGTTCTAGAATCCCGATGCATTTGCATTGGGCTCACAGCTAGTAGTTCCATAAATCTCCAACCTCCAGTTCTTGCAACGTGCTACCCTTGAGAGTTGCCGGAGAGCTACCCATAGAGATCATTGATACGGAATATACATTCCTCACTTTGCCTCATTCATTTGTAGTAGGACACAATATTAGCTGAAAAACTATTTAGATGTATATCGGCCAAACTCTCTCAAATCTGGATGGCACCAGTCAGCCCGTCCAATGTCTATGGGATTCTCCTGGCTCCAGAGGTGATAAGGGTTGGGCAGCTGGATTTCAATTGCCCAAAACTGCCCCAGAAGAGACTACCTGCAGTTTACTCCCTTCTCACCATTTAGAACACACACTTGCTCAGCCTAGCTGATCACGCGTATGTATGGAGAAAATCAGAAAAATAGTTGTTGGGTGGACAACTATCTGATGAATATGGTCAGGCTTTTCTTTACCTAAAATTTGTGTTTCCTCTGACCATTCCCTTTCTGGATTTAAATATCCCTTATGATAATATCATCCTAGAGTTTCCTGATGATGGTTATGGTTAATTTCCCTGCAGGACCACCACAGTGTCATGGGCGTGCCGTGTCCTGATGTAAACTCTCAGAGATCTTAATTAGTCACAGGTCTTCTGTGGAGCTCACTTGACTGTTTTCTTGCTGATGTACTTTTTGTTCTATGCTAAAGGCGTTAAGGAGCCCTTCCTTACTGGCTGAATATCTCTAAGCCTTCATTTCAGCTGCAGCTTGTTCTTATCTCTCCCTTCTGCTATATCTACCCACCCCCGGCTGCACTCCATGCTAACGGATGAAGATCTTGGAGCCCTTTCAGACCTGTTGCCTTGCTCAAGTTTCCAATTGTTTTCCATTCTCTCCTGCCCCTTCACTCCCTGGAGGGAGGCAGGGGGGACATCTAGGTGAGTAATATTCAGGATCTTAGCAAGGTATGAGACCCAGGCAACCCCATCTTTAGGGATAATCTTCGCGACAGGGATTAATCTAGGATCCCTAGCTTGAAGGACAGCTCTGGTTCACATTGTCCTTGCTATCTAAAAGTCACTGGCATGAGACACAAGTGACATAATATATTAAATAGATCCTAATAAATCCATGGGCTATGTCCTGCAAAAAGAGGGTTTTTTTTTCAGCAGCTCTCAATGCCTACTCATAGATGAGGACTAAGACACACATGTCCCAATAGGGTATCTGAAAAGTCTGACTGATTCAGAAGACACTTTGTCCTAGGACATTCTCTGATGGGTTCCTACTAGAGCGGCAAAAAGGAAACTAGATGATATCATGTCAACTTGAGGTTACTAGAGCGGTGGAGGATCATCATTGACCCTTTGGTTGTTTTGTAGGTTCTCCGGTATAACACAGACTTACCTCTCCAGCCATGAACTGTCCAAACCCCTTTGGGAACGTTAGGGTTGCAATGCAGAAAGTTATCACAGCCGGATAAATTAAGCGACTTGTGGACAAAAAGAAAGACACAATTTATATTTTGGAATTTTTTCATGAGAACCAATGTATTGATCGTACATGAAACTAATATCAATCGGCCCAAACCCAAAGAAGATCGGAATTAGAGATGAGCCAACTTGTTTGCCAATTTCAAATTCAGCACGAAAATTGATGATTCAGTTCACCATTGGAAACCCGAGCAATTTACTAAAATATTGGCGAATGTGGATTAGTCCGGGGGAAACGTGGAAATTTTAAAATGGCTCTAAAACATTCCTTGAAGGTTTGGAGCCTAAACACTCACAGGAATACCCAGTGGCTAAGAACATCCCTAACCAACGGTCTAGTCTGTGCTAAGTGCCTATTTCAAAATGATCAGTGTTTGTGTAACATAAATCTGAAAAATTACATCATGTACCAACATGTGCTTTTTTTAAAAATTGCATCAGTGAGGCTTCACTCCTTGAGTGCTGGGCTGTTTGTGTGAAGTAAGAGGTGATTTCTTACTACCTTACAGATGCTGGAGAACAAGCTGCAGGCTTCTGACCTGAATGTGTGAGGTATGGAAATGGAAGACACTACACACACTCCTGTAGAACAGGGCTGGGCAACTCCAGTCCTCAAGGGCTGCAAACAATGCATATTTTCAGGATTTACCCAGCGTTGCACAAGGTGTTGGAATCATCACTTGTGCAGGTGATTAAATTACCACCTTCACAGTGCTAAGGAATTCCTGAAAACCTGCACTGTTTGCAGCCCTTGAGGACTGGAGTCTTCCGCCCTGCCCTACAAATCTTTGTGGAGATAGCCAAGGGGCAAGGGGAAATCTAAAGCCTTTTCACCACAACTATGTTTCTCCCTGGACCCTCTTACAAGCATATGAGGGGTCACATTCACAGAAAGCATCCCCCATATGCTATGAGAGTAGGTATGAGGGCACTGATGATAGTGTGACAAGTGGTGCCATCAATAAGATTACTGAAGTTCAGACTCAAGGGGTCACACAGGGGCTCTCCTGCAACTTTAAACTGCACTGCACTCCCTGACGTCACCACTCCTAACACGCTATCTCACGATACCAGTAGGTATACTCGCTACATCTTGTGCGATATTGCAGCTCTAGCGAGGCAGCTAGTGTTACGAGCATTGACGCCAATGAGGTTATCTCAGGTCACACAGCGGGATTCCCTACTGTGTGATACCTGTTGTGTATCCTGAGACAACCTCAGTGAACTCACGGCTAGTCACACTGCTGGGAGCTGTGCAGTGTCTGCTGTTCCACCATATGTGGGATACAGCCACTGAACTTGCCCCCCCATATGCTGGGACTACTTCAGATTAATTTGGGTTTAATTTTTTTGTTTATCTTATTAGGTTTTACATGCTTTTTTTGTTGGGTGGAATTGGAGACTTTAACAAAATTAATTTTAATTAAAAAAAAGAAAGTGAACAGGGAATTCATTTTCCAATAAGGTATGTATTTGTGTGACTATTTGTGTCCTTACTGACTTGGTTAGTAATATCAGATATCTGACCTCTGGCCTTGCTGTCAGCTGACATTACTCAGCTGGCATCAACTCCAAATACCATTATCCTGTTTGCCAATGCACCTGGGCAGCAAGAAAACTGGGGCAATGCGCCAGGAGTGGTGCATGTAATGGAAGCGCCATAAATGGGGTGGCTGCGGCCTGCAAATTTTTTTTAAAGATTTTAAAATCTTTTAAGATTTTAAAGATTACTCGAGCTTTCAGCTGTTCAAGTGGATGGATGGTTGAATGGATTGTATACCATACTATTGCACAAGGGCAGCGGGAAGTGCCGTAATGAAGCACCAGGATATAGTGTTTCTAATGAATGTGCTATATTCTGGGGAGGCTGCGGGTTGCTATTCTTACCCTGCAGGGGGCAAGAACTATGCACCTCCCCAGGGTGAGAATACCAACACCCAGATGTGCGCTTTATGTTTTATAGATTTTGGAAGAATTAAGTCCTTTACTTACTATCGGCTCAGAAAACTGCTCAGGGTTTGGTTTTGGCGGATTCCAAGCACAACTTGTCGATTCAAGTAGACGAAAAAGGCTCCGAGGAAACCGCAACAGATTCTGCACATCAAAAATAGGAATTTAGTGACAGCGATATCTCAGGGTTACTAGGAAATATATAACCTCGGAGGGGACTTTACCCAATCACTGCAAAGGCTGGCAGCTCCTTGAGGTCAAAGGGGAACTCCATTCGGAAATTGGTGCGGAAAAGGGCCGTAATCGTGACTGAAAGAGACAAGAAACGATTAAATTACCTGCAAAACCTGATGGT
The DNA here is from genome assembly GCA_033576535.1 of Allobates femoralis. Taxonomy (NCBI): domain Eukaryota; kingdom Metazoa; phylum Chordata; class Amphibia; order Anura; family Aromobatidae; genus Allobates; species Allobates femoralis. Next base: position 4,158,052 of record JARQOC010000006.1, on the reverse strand, counting down.
TGCGAGTGACATCACGATGGGGGTGGGCTCTATGGCACTGGGGGCAGCATTCTCCTCTCCCCCCTGTGCGCTCTATCCCCTGACCGCTGTTTTTCCCCTTCGCTCTCTGCCACCTCAGTGCTGCCTCGTCACTGCCCCCAGTGCTGCAGGGTGACCGTGGTGCGGGCTGAGTGAGTGCGGGGTGACCGTGGTACAGGCTGAGGTAGTGTGGGGTGAGCGTGGTATGGAGTGAGCATGGTGTGGGGTGAGTGAGTGCAGTGCAAGTGCGGGATGACCGTAGTGCTGGATGATCGTGGTGCAGACTGAGTGCAGGATGTCCATAGTGCGGGGTGACCATGGTGTGGGCTGAGCATGGTGCAGGGTGAGCATGGTGCAGGGTGAGTGAGTGCGGGATGACCATGGTGCGGACTGAGTGCAGGATGACCATAGTGCGGGGTGACTATGGTGCGGGCTGAGCGTGGTGCGGTGTGAGCATGGTGCGGGATGACTGTAGTGCGGGATGACCGTGGTGCAGGCTGAGTGCATGATGACCGTAGTGTGGGGTGACCGTGGTGCGGGCTGAGTACAGGGTGAGTGCAGGGTGAATGAGTGCAGGCTGACCGTGGTGTGGGCTGAGTGAGTGCAGGCTAAGTAACTGTGGGATGACTGTAGTGCAGGGTTACCGTGGTGCAGGCTGAGTGAGTGCAGGGTGACCAAGGTGTGGACTGAGTGAGTGCGGGATGACCGTAGTGCAGGATGACCGTGGTGCGGGCTGACAGTAGTGTGGGCTGACTGTAGTGCGGGCTGAGTGCAGGGTGATCATGGTGCGGGCTGAGTGCAGGGCGAGTGCAGGGTGATTGAGTGTGGGCTGACAGTGGTGCGGGCTGAGTGAGGGCAGGCTGAATCAGGGCAGGTTGAGTGAGTGCAGCATGAGTGCAGGTCGAGTGAGTGTAGGTTGAGTGAGTGATGACCATGGAGTGGATTGAGTGAGTGCCGGGTGAGGGCAGGGTAAGTGAGGGCATGCTGAGTGAGGTCAAGCTGAGTGCGGGATGACTGTAGTTTGGGGTGACCATGGTGCAGGCTGAGTTAGTGCAGGGTGAGTGTGGGCTGAGTGAAGGGTGACCATGGTGCTGGCTGAGTGAAGGGTGAGTGCAGATTGAATAAGTTCAGGCTGACTGTGGTGTGAGCTGAGTGAGGGCAGCCTGAGTGAGTGATGGATAACCGTACAGCAGGGTGACCGTGGTGCGGGCTGAATGCAGGGTGACCGTGGTGCAGGCTGAGTGCAGGATGACCGTGGTGTGGACTGAGTGAGTGCAGGCTGACTGCGGGATGACCATGATGTGGGCTGACCATAGTGCGGGCTGACCGTAGTGCAGGCTGAGTGAGTGTGGGCTGAGTGCAGGATGACCATGGTGCAGCAGGCTGAGTGCAGGGTGAGTGCGGGCTGAGTGAGAGTAGGCTGAGTATGGGATGACCATAGTGCAGAGTGACTGTGGTACGGCTGAGTGAGTGCAGGGTGAGTGCAGGCTGAGTGCAGGGTGACCATGGTGCAGTGGGAGTGCAGGCTGCATGAGTGCGGGCTGACCGTGGTGCAGACTGAATGAGGGCAGGCTGAATGAGGGCAGGCTGAGTGAGTGTAGGCTCTGTGAGTGTAGGCTGAGTGAGTGCGGGATGACCGTAGTGCGGGGTGACGGTGGTACGGGCTGAGTGAGTGTAGGTTGAGTGCAGACTGAGTACAGGGTGTCCATGGTGCGGGCTGAGTGCAAGCTGAATGAGTGCGGGGCTGACCGTAGTGCGGGCTGAGTGAGAGCAGGCTGACCATGGTGCAGGATGACTAAGGGAAGGCAGAGTAAGGGATGACTGTAGTGGGGGTATTCTGAGTGAGGGCAGGCTGAGTGACGGCAGGCTGAGTGAGGGCAGCCTGAGAAAGTCAGGCTGAGTGCAGGATGACTGTAGTGTGGGCTGAGTGCAGGGTGAGTTCAGGCTGAATGAGTGCGGGCTGACTGTGGTGCGAACTGAGTGAGTGCAGGCTGAGTGTGAGTGCAGGGTGACCATGGTGCAGGCTGAAGCTTAGGGAAGAGAGGTGTACCACAGTCCGCGCTGCCAAGTTCACTCACATCAAAGAAAACGAGTGGACGATGTCCAGTTCAATCCTTCTTTATTCTCCTACGCGTTTCGGCGCCTAGCCTGGCACCTTCATCAGGGATGTGAGTGAACTTGGCAGCGCGGACTGTGGTACACCTCTCTTCCCTAAGCTTCTGGTTTCGTCTTCACGTTTGTGAGACCGGTGGAAGTCCAGCAGCAGCCATCAGGATATTTATCCAAACAGGGCTACAAACCAGTTGTGGGTCTCACAACTGGAATAGGTGAGTGTTTCACTTTTCTCACCTTAACACAAGCTAGTGTCTAGTGATAAGGGCACTATTGCGCCTCTTGTCCCCCCCCTTCTTCTTTTGTCATGGTGCAGGCTGAGAGAGTGCGGGCTGGGTGAGTGCAGGTTGACTGTGGTGCGAACTGACCATGGTGTGGGCTGAGTGAGGGTAGGCTGAATGAGTGCGAGCTGAGTGAGGGCATGCTGAGTGAGAGCAGGATGAGTGAGGGCAGGCTGAGTGCAGGATGACCGTAGTATAGGCTGAGTGTGAGTGCAGGCTGAGTGTGAGTGCGGGGTGACCATGGTGCAGGCTGAGTGAGTGTAGGTTGAGTGAGTGCAAGCTGAGTGAGTGCAGGCTGAGTGAGTGCAGGTTGAGTGAATGTAGGTTGAGTGAGTGCAGGATGAGTGAGTGCATGGTGAATGTGGTGTGACCGCGGTGTGGGGTGAGATTGAGCTGCCCCTGCAGTACCTGGCTCCTGCTGCTACTCTCTGCTCCTCCATCCATTCTGATCAAGATCCTGTGGTGACATCATGATCATGTGATCTGGCTCCGCCCCCTAAATGATCATGACATCACCACAGGTCCGGTAGGTCGGTCCCAGCTTACTAGCGGCGGGGGCGATGGCTGGCGGGGGCTACTGCGTCAGGTTAGTGGGGGGGACTGTGGGGATCGGGCAGGGGCTCACCGGACGGGGGAGCAGCTGCCGCCATATTTCCATACCCATCACTTGGGTGTGCTAATATGGCGCTGGTGAAAGTGACATGGCAACATCCAGACGGAAGTGGAGGAGCCAACTCACAATTATATATAGAGATATTCTCATCTGTTGACTGCTTTGCAGTCCATATGAAGTGCTGCTGTGATTTAAATCAGAATTAATTTCCTTTGGCACATTCAGTGTTAATGTGAAGATTCTCCTGTTTCTATGTGCGGCTCTGCATGGGTAGATGGGGGGGAAGTTCACTTAGTTGTCCACTCCCTCAGCCTTTAAGTAGTTCCACTTCCCTCCACTACGTGTTGCTGATAGAGTTTAATCTCTACATGAACCTCGAGTTGTGAAGACGTGCCAGTGTTGTGCAGGTTTTTGCTGTTATTACCTTCCCTGTAAAAGTTGCTGTGTTTTTCTGGTCCGTGGGTGGAGGTAGGGTCTCTCAGCCTAGGACTTATCAGGGGCATAGGGCAAGGGTGGCGACCCTGACCTCCTCACCTTCAGCCTGTATCTTAGGGACCCCGAGTCTAAGGGTCAAACTTAGGGATGAGCGAGTCTACTCGCTAGGACTCGTTACTCGGCGATTCTTAAGGGACTCGCTGGACTCGGTAATCGGCGAGTCTTTTAGCGAATACTCGCTCAGTAACGAGTCCAATGCAAGTCAATGGCAATCTTAGTTTTGTCAGAGTTTACTTTATCTCACTCGCTAGACTCGCTAGACTCGCTCTATCACATCACTATATAGCTTGAATCTCCCCAAACAGCAGCGAGTCTGAGCGAGTCTACGAGTCCGATTCCTAGCGAGTCTGCGATTCCGAGTCCTGTATTCTCTATTCGGGACTCGCGAATCCAGAATCTTTTATGTTACTAGTCAGCATTGCGTGTTAGGTCAGAAAACTTGTGAAGAAGGACAAGCATCTTAGCCAATCATAGTCAGTAATGCCATAGCAGCTTTGGTTGTGTCAGGACTATGATTGGCTGCTGTCCATCGTGATGCCTATGTCATCTATGACAGGCAAGGCAGTATATAAGGCTTGCCCCCGCCATTTTGGGCACATTCCTGAGAAGAGCTGACCTAGTGCAGGGAGACTTGGAGCAGATCTAGGGACAGTTAGGCAGTGTAGGAGTCACATATAACCCAAAAGTTCTTTTCAGAACTACCAGGACGGAGGATTGCTGTACAGGACTGTAAGGAAGGGGAGATAGGAGCAGCCTTACAGTGAATCCAGCACCATCCTCAGAGCTTAGTTCACCCAGCTTTCCGCAGAGCTGTAATCCTAAGCTTTTTCTTATTTTTGGCACTAGTCTACCAAATAATTTTGGTGCCATTTTTCCACAAAAAATTTCCTGTGCCAGTGCGTTGCTGTACGGTGTCCTGCCTGCAGCTCGCACGGTACTTGTAAACTTGCACGCAGCCAGCACCGCAGCCTAACAGTGCCTGGTTCTGCGTACTAAACAATTTTTTCCTGTACCAGTGCGTTGCTGTACGGTGTCCTGCCTGCAGCTCGCACGGTACCATCCATCTGTCTTAAAATATCGCAGGGTGCTTTCACATCAGCGTTTTTCGTAATTCGCGACAGATGCGGTGAAAAAACCGCATCTGCCGCGTTTACCGCATAACCGTTCCACTTGCGGCGCGGTTGCGGTTTTTTCTATGCAAAGTATAGGCATACTTGCGGCAGGTGCGGCTTACTGCGGTTTTTTTCGCGGCCGCACCTGCCGCAAGTGCAAAACCGCACTTGCCGCACCTGCCGCAAGTATGCCTATACTTTGCATAGAAAAAACCGCAACCGCGCCGCAAGTGGAACGGTTATGCGGTAAACGCGGCAGATGCGGTTTTTTCACCGCATCTGTCGCGAATTACGAAAAACGCAGATGTGAAAGGGCCCTAAGCCTCTAGTGTGTACCTTTCACGAAATAGTACCTGCTACTTGTTTTACAAGCCCCCAGAAAGCCACCAGAAATTATAAAATGTTTGCTTTTACAGCATGGTGTGTGCCCGAGAATCGCTTCCCCCTCCCATCATCGGCTCCAAATAAGAGAAAAACCTGCGAGTTTGGACTCGCACACTTTCAGAGACACATCAGCGATTTGGAAATAGCATTATTCGTTATTACTCGGTTCCCTATTCATTAACATTGGACTCGCTAGACTCGCAACGAGTAGCGAGTCCTGGGCTCGGACTCGTGCGGGTCTAGTGATTCCGAGTAATTTAGGACTCGCTCATCCCTAGTCAAACTAGCTCCCTGAATACCTATAGCCCATTTTACTTAATAAGACTTAATTCCTTACGGGATGCACAAAGTAGACATTGCCTTCATGACAAAGAATAGAGGCAGAGTGACGAAGACTTTTGATTGGGGTAAACAATGAAGCTTATGCTAGATCAATAAAACTAGTTATTACAGTGTACTCACCCTTCACAGTCAAGAAATGACTGCGTGTATTTACATGTTTGTGGGTTTGGTGACAAATTTCAAAACATTTGGGACAATAATCCCAACCGACCTGCATCCTTGTTCCATACAGCGAGGACCCGGAAAATGAAGGCACTAAATGTTGCCGCAAAGAATCCACGCCAGTAGTTCCTCACTGCAAAGTAGGAGGATGTGACCTCGATGCTGAACAAGACTCCTGTAGAACAATTCACAACAGCAAGGGAACATCATGATCACAAACAGTAACTGGAACACCAGACGGGACAAATAACTGGACAGCTCACTCAGGCACATTGAATATGAAGATCGTTGACATGTCAAAAGTTTTGATCGGTGTTGGCCAAGTGATGGAACCTCTTCTGATCGGGACTGAAGGAGGCTATCATACCCCATACTGCAGGACCAACCTCCCCTGGGCTAGGAGGTCAGTGCCCATCACACAGCCTAGGGCGCCCTGTCTGCCCTGTTACAACCACTAAGCAGGGAGTTTGGTGTCCATCACGCAGTCCTACCCGGTCTACTTGACCCAGCCACACTCCTGTTATTTACCCAGTCAATGGTCCCGCGCCCGCCTCCCAGCAGTCCGTCCCCCTCCTTCTACTCCCAAGGTCTGCATCCTCCTTGCAGAGCCTCCGGGAGCTCACTTAGGCCGTGCATACAGCCCACTCAGTCTTCTTAAAGTGCCAGTACACCTGTTCTCAGTTTTGCCTCTCAACCTACAGCTGAGAGGCTACATCTATTTAAGGCACCATCCCATTATGGAAGGTGCCTGAGCAATGTTGTCTGTCACAAGTTGCATTCCCAAGTCCCATTCCTAGCCTATGCTCTCGTCACTTGTTTGTTCCGACTTTCCTATACTCCTTGTCTCACCTAGAGCCTGCTACATCTGCATGAGGACCGTCTTGCCTGCATGATACTTCCTCTACCTGTGGCCACTGGCTATTCAGCTTCGGAGCTCGTTACACCTGTGCAAGCCGGCCCAGGGATTAACCATATCTCATGTGCCAGTCCCGTCAGCAAGGGTGCCGTTACTCCAGCTCTAACACCTTGACTCTAGAATCAGTTTACAGCAGCCCTTCTACCCAGACCTCCGCCATCCCTTGACGAGGTCCTACTTCTCCGCCACTCTGGACTTCATTTCTCCTCCTAATTGCAGTATTCCTCATTGCTTGCTGAACTTGTCTTGTGCACCATCCGGTCTGTATTGCCAAGCATCAAAGACTTAGCATTGCTCAGGTCAGCTTCCACTTAGGTGGTCTAGTGGGTCAACATCTCCACTCTCACACCTCCGTGTGCCCTACAGAGGCCATCAACTTTATATGAATTTATATTTGGTTTTGGTTGACATTCCCCAAAAAATCGGGCAAATGACCCAACAATTGGTGAAAGTCTCAGCACCGGAACGTCCCACCGATCAAGACTTCTGCAACGTCATTATGGTCTACCTCACCTATAATAGACAGTACGTCACCCAACATAGAAGAATTAGACTTGCCTCCTAACGGGGTTCCAAAGCAACAGCCGACACCGACAGCGCATCCCACAGTCAGTACGTCAGTGTAATAATACGCCTGCTACTGATAGGCCATGAGTGACCACAGGACACAACCAAGAGAAAGCAAGACCACCAAGACAAGGACGATCATGAGATGGGGGTAATGGATACAGTAAGCCAAGTGAAAAGGTGGGACAACGACGTAACACAGAGGGTCAACAAAGGCATAAAACAGACAAAGGTGAAAAAGTAGCGTGAAATAACAAAAAAAGAAGAAAGAAGAAGATAAAATCAGCAAAGATCTCATGACAGCCCCGATTATCATAGAATGTTGTGTGCATGCGGCTGAAACCTTTCCCAAGGTTGGAGAAGATTCAGATACAAGTGACCAGGACCTGAGGCCTTCCAACTCGGGAAATGCAATTTAGGGGAAACCAAACACAACAGTATGTGTGGAGGTTTAGTGAGACAGATGCACGAGAGAGGAAAATGACCATGAACACAAGGATCGTTAGGTTGATGAAGTCAATGTCACCCCGGAGGGATCTACATGAGACTCAACATAATGACTATCAAAAGCCAAGATCGCTTTACAACTGATATGATGTTCTGTTCTACGTCTAATAATTATGCTCATATCAATTTTCCTACAACTCCAGAAAGAAACAAAAGACTGGGCATGTTGGATTTTAACATGTCCAATCCTTGATTTATACTCAATACATGCAATATATAAGTGTATAGGCTTGTTTCCATCTACTACCAATTACATTCTATTACCTTTAAAGGGAATCTGTCAGGTCAAAAATCCATAGTAACTGATATCATTTTCTAATTCCTTTCTCTAAGCTCTCTCTATTCATGTATTTCTATTATTTATACTTCCCTCCTATCCTCTGTAACCTGCAAAATAAAAGATTCAGTCCATCTGTCAATCACAGTGAATATCTGCTGCCAACTCCCCAAAGAATGAATATTCATGCATCACTACACTGCCTTGCCCTCCTGTGATCTGTTATGCTGTGTGAATCATCATTGCAGATAGAGGAGAAAGGAGGGGGGAGCAGGTGTGTTCTCTTAGCTGCAGCTCTGACCTCTTTATGTCATTGTGTGTCACTGAGGCATGTGTATAGTGTGTGCAGTCTGAGATATTTCTATGTGATTATAAGAACACGTGATCATTTGCTCAGCAGATACACATATTAAATGTATGCAGGTAAACCAACATTCATATAATAGAAATTTCAGTGACTTGAGCACAGAGTGGAGGGACAGAACACCAGCTTGGATAGGTGTGAATATTTAAATAACATTTATACAGCTGTGAAAGTAATGGAGTGGACTAATGCACCAGCTGCCTGCAGGGTGTGAAAATGCTTATAGCAAGGAAACTTACAAAGTGTACAATAATGATTTTTCATGTTTTTAAAAGGTCTGCTCAGGCACTATTCAAGGGTAATATTAGTATCATACTGAAAAATGACCTGACGGAGTCCCTTTAAAGCCCAGAATAATATATGTCAAAGCTCAGAGTCTTTCCATGGATAGGACCCAAATTTTGCAACCCCATATACATTTTGGGCAAAACATTGCATGATTTTCAATAATTTGCTCCAACATTTGGACTTGAGACTATTTATTGGATTAGCTTCCCCGCGGTCTTGAAAGAAAGGCTATTGGACCAGCTTGTTTTACGAGATTGTGTCATTACATTGTGCAGCTCATGTAGTTGCCTCAGGTTGACAGGACACATGGTAAGGAGTCAGGAGAGTAAAGTTTAGAGCTCAAAACAGCCATCACAATAGTTAACATTTATGAGCAGCACTTGCCTCCAAGTGGGGCACCAAAGCAACATCCAACCCCCACAGCACATCCAGCAGCCAAAAGATCCAGGCTTCGAAAAGGGTCCTGAGTAAGGGTGTCATATATAGTTTATAGATGCATTTATTATTACATGTTGTCTTCATACAATAGTTGACGTATTTCACAATGATTTAGAGCTAGAACCTCCATAGTCTGATTGATATGTATGGATATGGACCAGTGGCCTTCAACTTGTGGCTCCTCAGTTATTGGGAAGACACTAACTTCACACTCGAGGATGTTTGTAGTGCCGTCTTAAGCTTAGACATAAGGAAATGGTTACCCTTAATGGAGATTTCGATAAATGTAGGATGGCTGGGCACCCCACCATCTCTAAAACCTGGTACCTTGGTCCCCCCACTTGCACATTATCAGTAAATATAAGTGTCATGTCTCAGTCTCGGGACTCGATCTGGAGACCTCTTACTCCATGGCTGTTTTCTTCCCTAGTTCTAGTCAGCTGTTTTCACTTTCCCATTTTGTCTCTGTCCTATCACCTCCCAGGTGGGTATATTTATACCTACCGTTAATCAGCCTTCTCTGCTGGCTATATTTTTTTAGCCCCGTTGTTAAGAGATCTTGCCTGGTAGGCTGAGATTAGTGTTGTATTTCTCTGGTTTTACTCTTTGCCTTTCAGAACCGAACAGCTGACTAGTTTCACTTTTCATTTTGTCTCTGTCCTATCACCTTCCAGGTGGGTATATTTATACCTACCTTTAATCAGCCTTCCCTGCTGGCTATATTTTTTTTAGCCCCGTTGTTAAGAGATCTTGCCTGGTAGGCTGAGATCAGTGTTGTATTTCTCTGGTTTTACTCTTTGCCTTCAGAACAGAGCAGCTGACTAGTTCTCACTTTCCATTTTGTCTCTGTCCTATCACACCCAACATAACATTCATCACCTATCCCACGAGAGGGGATAAATGTGGGATCACTAGGCCCCCCACAATCACTAAAACTGGGGACCTTGGAAATGAGTTCCACCTCAACTCATCAAGTTCCAAAGAATGGAAACTATTCCAACTTTGTGAACTTTACAAACCCTATTATGTAAAATATATGCAATCAGAGGTCACCTCATTAGCTGTTCCACATTCATTAATTACACGTGTCAACAAATCAATAGATCTAGATATGAAGATTTTGGCAAAAGATGTCATGAAAAGGAAGAAATCTGCTTACAATGACTTTGATCATTTCAGATTGGTTAAGTATTTTGGAAAGTATTGATCTTAAGGGAGTCTCCAGTCAATAGGGCCGAAAGCCAATGAGCCAATGAATAGGGGCAGTCACTGATCCCTAATGCGCAGCAACGTTGGCAGATCAACCCTCAATGTCTCACGTTCCAGCCTGATTCCTCAATGTTGGCATAAACACTAACAAGCCTTCATTAACTGCATGAAGCCATCACTACACGATGGATCAAAATATCGAAGACATTGTTTAGCATCTTGTGGACTCTATGACTAACTCATCTTCTAAGGGAAATGGTGGTTCCCATCCAGTACTAGAAAGGTGCAAGCAATTAAGAGACCACTGGGTGTACGCCAACTTTGTTTTCAGGTAAGCAAGATGACTTGACCAGTGGCGTACCTACCGCAGTCGCAGCGGTCGCGGCTGAGACCGGGCCCACCCCCTGGGAGGGCCCCAAGCTCCCCAGGGGGCCCCGCGGCCTGTGCCTCCAGCCGACCACAATAGCGCGGTAAGAGGAGCGGAGGGAGGACTGAAAGTGCCCCTTGGTTCCTCTACAATCTGGTAGGCAGAGCAGGTATTGCGCCGGCCAGCACCGCTAGCACCCCTCCCCGCTCCTCAACCGGCCAGCACCGCTAGTACCCCCCCCTCCCGCTCCTCAACCGGCCACCCTCCTCCTCCTCCCACCCGCTCCTCACAAAAGGGGCCACAGAGAGCATCTTGCACCAGGGCCCGCGGCTCTGTAGTTAAGCCACTGGACTTGACCATCTTTGATCGTTTCCTATACCACTCGCATACGTTGCGGGCGCACTCAATTAACCTTTGGGGCAAAATGATACCGGAATGGTAATACTAGTACAAGAGTCAACCTAGTCACCATTGGGGCACCCATTGAGGGAGGACTTGGACTTTAACTAAAGATATACTCTTTGGAGACCACAAGGAATGGCGGGACAGGGTATGGATGATGGCGGAGAAGGGAATGTGGTCTTAAATGTCGAAATTATATGAGGAGTGAGAATGAGAAACTCGATGGAAACAATATCAGCGTTTATTGACTGTTAGAACAAATAACGTCACATTACAAGATGTCCTAATGTCTTAATAATAATGATTAATCAGGGGAGCTTCACATTATTATAAGATTAGTACCAGCTAAAGTCACTGTAAACGTTCTGCCAAGTCAAAGCCAAAGCACCGGGAGCCCACGCCAGTCATGACCGGGGGAAAATGGCAATCAAAGCAAAGGCAAACATGGCGTCCAGTTAACGTCATCTCCTTACCTCGTAGACGCCACAAAACACAGACATGAATTTGCTTAGGACGGCTGCGCAGATGCTCGAGATGTGGACAAATGGGCCCTAAATAGACAAAAGAAAGTGAGAATTAATAGCAACATTTTTAGAATGAAATCATCATCTGCACTGATTAAGTATATAAGGAGTCTAGGTGCATCTGTGATACAAGTCATGTTCTAAGGGTCCAATTGTAACTCAGGTGTTGGGAATAACAGTTGCCTTTACTATCGTAGAAACTGAGAAATCCAACATGGAGTAAATAGTACACAGTCTCACATGGGTAGCCCACGGCAAATACAGTTCGGAGTTGAATTCTGACATGGAATTGAGGTTTTGGAGCTTTAAGAACACAGACTATTTGAAAGTAGTATTTGTATGTAGTTATGGGAAACTTCAGTCTTTTGTGTCTTAAAGCAGAAGAGTAGATATATAGCAAGAGGGTTTTACAGACCTGGGAATCCTGTGGTACTTTAACAGCTTGTCATGGTGTCATGGCACGTGCAAAAATATACGTGAAGCAAATAACGGATAACTGTGGTGAGACGGGAGACCCTCACATTTTTCAACATGTGGAGAGTAGGTTCTTCTGCTCAATCAGTATGCCCTACTGCTGAAAAAGCATGTGTTGATCCAGACAGCGAGGATCCAGGGTTAAGAGACTTTAGCCATCTTGGATGTAAAAGTCAGAGAAAGAACTGTAGCCCTTAGAGCCTGGCTGGAAATCTTGTGGTGAAGGTAGGAATGAACTCTTAGGCCTTGGGCCTGGAAGTGGTGAGGAGACCCCTGACATGACCTCTGCCCTGTCTGGCATCTTGTACTAGACAGGAGAATTTCCAGCTCTGTCTGTCTAGACAGGGGAACAGGGGCTCTACCTATTGAGCCCTGTGTCTGCATCAACAACCAATAGGACACCACTCAATTTACAAGTCAGATTCTTACAATGCAACGTACTATAAACTATACAATTTAACCAGCAGATGGCGCTGGAACGCAACAAATGACAAATACCTGAGAAAGGCATGGAGAATGCATGAGATGTACGTTGAATAGAAATGGATTTAACTGATCTGCAATTGTAGAGAGGTAGCTAGGGAGTGGGCTGTAGTGTACATGGTTACCCACGGTCCAGGGGTACTTAAAGGGACAGACATAATCTGGACCGAGTCACTACACTCCAACAGAGTAAGATGTCCTACACCTGGCAATAAAGTGCCATCAAGCCAAGAATGTTGCAGCAACACTCTATACCAGTGTTCCACCAATGGCCATCATTTCATAATACAGATTATATCCATGACGTTTTCAGAGAGTGGTTCAGACTATGGCAAGGTAAATGGGAAGCCTAAGAAGGTGAAATAGCAGAAAATGATCTATCTTCTGTACGGCCAAGTGACGAACTTTGTGTGCAGGGCCGGCTCCAGGTTTTTGTGGGCCCCGGGCGAATCAATCTCAGTGGGCCCCTTTAACACATATTATGATTCATAAATATAATATAGAAGCTGCAGGCTGTGTATATGTAATATAGAGGCTCCTGGGTAGGCTGTACATATAATACAGAGGCTGTTCAGGGTTGTATATATAATATGGAGACTACTGGGCTGTATATATAATATAGGGGCTGTGGGATGTATATATTATTTGGAGGCTGTGCTGGGCTGTATATATAATATGGAAGCTGTGCTGGACTATATATATTATTTGGAGGCTGTGTCGGGCTGTATATATTATTTGGAAGCTGTGGGAGCTTAGCAGCAGCCTCCAAATAATATATATAGTCCAGCACAGCTTCCATATTATATATACAGCACAACAGCAGTCTCCATATACCTCAGCAGCACAGTTTCCGAATACCCCAGCACAGCCTCCGTATACCCCAGCACAGCAACTGTATACCGCCAGCACAGCCTCTGTATACCCCAGCACAGCCTCTGTATACCCCAGCACAGCCTCTATATACAGTCAGCACAGCTTCTATATACAGTCAGCACAGCCTCTATATACAGTCAGCACAGCCTCTATATACAGTCAGCACAGCCTCTATATACAGTCAGCACAGACTCTATATACAGTCAGCACAGCCTCTATATACAGTCAGCACAGCTTCTATATACAGTCAGCACAGCCTCTATATACAGTCAGCACAGCCTCTATATACAGTCAGCACAGCCTCTATATACAGTCAGCACAGCCTCTATATACAGTCAGCACAGCTTCTATATACAGTCAGCACAGCCTCTATATACAGTCAGCACAGCCTCTATATACAGTCAGCACAGCCTCTATATACAGTCAGCACAGACTCTATATACAGTTAGCACAGACTCTATATAGTCAGCACAGCCTCTACATACAGTCAGCACAGCCTCTATATACAGTCAGCACAGCCTCTATATACCCAGCACAGCCTCTATATACAGTCAGCACAGCTTCTATATACAGTCAGCACAGCCTCTATATACAGTCAGCACAGCCTCTATATACAGTCAGCACAGCCTCTATATACTGTCAGCACAGCTTCTATATACAGTCAGCACAGCCTCTATATACAGTCAGCACAGCCTCTATATACAGTCAGCACAGCCTCTATATACAGTCAGCACAGCTTCTATATACAGTCAGCACAGCCTCTATATACCCCAGCACAGCCTGTATATACAGTCAGCACAGCTTCTATATACAGTCAGCACAGCCTCTATATACAGTCAGCACAGCCTCTATATACAGTCAGCACAGCCTCTATATACAGTCAGCACAGCCTCTATATACCCCAGCACAGCCTCTATATACAGTCAGCACAGCCTCTATATACAGTCAGCACAGCCTCTATATACATTCAGCACAGCCTCTATATACAGTCAGCACAGCCTCCATGGTACATATAATCCCCCATCCTGCTGCTGCTCTCAGTTAAAAAAAAACAAACTGATCATACTCACCTTCCATCCGCTCCCCCGGGGCCGTGTCCTCCTCAGATGCTTCCCCACCACATCCTTATAGCAGCAGCTCCCGGGACTGTGGAGCTTCCTCCTTCCTGCACCATGTGATGAGGTGCAGGGTGATGACTCATTACTCTGCTACAGTAGGCAAAGGAGGAAGCTCCACTGCTCCCTGGAGCCTGCACATGGCTAATCTGCATCGCATGCAAATTAGCCATGTGCACTGGGAGCTCAGAGAAGCACTCAGCACCTTGCTGAATCTGCCTGATGTGCCCCTTGTTCACAGGGCTATCTGTCCCTAATGGGCCCCTGGCTGTCAGGGCTGCCTGTCCCTGATGGCCAGTGGGCCCCCCAGCTGTTCAGGGCCCCGGCACTTGCCCGGGTATGCCGGGTGCTGACGCCGGCCCTGTTTGTGTGATACAGGTAGTTTGTGATCTGCATTTATAAAATTTGATATAAAAGTGGCGCACTATTCAGAGGAAATGCCAGAGTTACCGCAGGTAGTAGAAGGTTTGGCCGGAATGTGATCCGACAGCCATGGGCCATTGGACCGGGGTCTTTCTGCTCACCTCTACTGACTATGATATGTGGCTGATCGGGTCACAGAGATCGGAATGTTCACAAATTAATGACTCTTTAGCTGTACATTAATTGGTTTTGGCAGTTTTGTAGCACTTTAGTCCCGATTTTTACTCATGCCCCAATACTGTCTTGAAACGATCATTTTTTTCTTTTTAGCAAAGTTGCCATTGCCCCTTTTGGACATTCCCAGTAACAATGTGACAATTGTCCTGATCACCCTAAGGGTCCAGCATATGCCTAGCACAGGTGACTTTGGTACAATCACTTACCACTGAGGACTATTTCCGATGGGTTTGCTCAGTAATAACCTGTGGATCTTGTTGACCTCTCCTATGTGTACAGTGATAGCGCTATAGATGACAATGCAATTAAAGGTAAAAATAATGTACATGGAGAAAATTTCCCTTGGTGAATCCAAGGAGCCCCACTTGCACTTTACCACTAAATTAAAGTGTTATACCTCAGTCTCGGGATTCGATCTGGAGACCTCTTGCTCTGTGGTCATTTACCTTCCCTGCTGACTCTTAGTCTTCTTGGTCTCAGGCCAAATGCTAATGGTTCTTTAAATTTCCTTTTCTCCTTTGTTGCTAGTCAGCTGTTCTCACTTTCCTATTTTGTTTCTGTCCTATCACATCCCGGGTGTGGATGTTTATACCCACCTTGCACCAGCCTTCTCTGCTGGCTATATTTTCTAGGTGGATATCTGCTAAGACGTTCCAGCCCTGCTGCTAAGGGATCTTGCCTGGTAGGTTGCATTTCTCTGGTTTGACTCTTTGCCTTTCCTACACCTTTCTTCTGCTCTCTGTTAGTTTGGTAGGAAGTTTTCCCTTGCTTGCATTTGTTATTCTACTTCTCCCCTTTGTTTGCTCACCTTGGGTTCTTGTCTACCTTGCACACTTTCCTTATCCTGGTTAGTTGTATGTAGCCATTTCCCTTCTGGTTCCTCAAGAAGAATGAGAAAGAGTTTGATGGCCTATCAGGAGTCAGGTCCACATTGTAGTTTTTAGTTGTGTGTCTAGGGATATTCTAGTCTGTACAGGAACCAGTAGGGTGTGGGTGCAGCTAGGGATATTCTAGTATGTACAGGAACCTAGTAGGGTGATGTGCAGCTAGGGATATTCTAGTCTGTACAGGAACCAGTAAGGTGTGGGATGCAGCTAGGGATATTCTAGTATGTACAGGAACCAGTAGGGTGTGTGCAGCTAGGGATATTCTAGTCTGTACAGGAACCATTTAGTGTGATGCAGCTAGGGATATTCTAGTCTGTACAGGAACCAGTAGGGTGTGGGTGCAGCAAAGGATATTCTAGTCTGTACAGGAACCAGTTGAGTGTGGGTGCAGCTAGGGATATTCTAGTCTGTACAGGAACCAGTAGGGTGTGGGTGTAGCTAGGGATATTCTAGTCTGTACAGGAACCAGTAGGGTGTGGGTGCAGCTAGGGATATTCTAGTCTGTACAGGAACCAGTTGGGTGTGGGTATGACTCAATGGTTTAGGCTTTGTCTCTCCCTATACATTTGTGAGATGATATATGCATAACAGTAAGCCCTTGAGTTTCCTTCTAGAGGGAATGTCTCACTGGATAACTAGATATATTTTCATTCAGGAGCTTTGAGAAAACTAGGTGACAATCCCTACGGAAGCGCCCTATTGGGGCCGTGTTAACTCCTGCATGGAGGCTCTTTGGTCTGTGTCGTTCAGTCATAACTGGAGGCAGCTGGTGCTTAAGTTATTGTGAAGAATTTTGACTGAGCGTGGCCCCTGATAGGGAATCCCTCCCGAGTACAGCCTGCGCATCTCTCCATCCCATCACAACTGATCAAGTAACGGAGCTCCTGCCGAGTGTCTTATTTATAGATGGAAATATCACGAAGTCGAAATCCAGAGCAGGAACGTCTGCTAAATGTTTGCTTTGGACACAGACAGTTGTTGTGTTGACCCATCCATATACATTACATGATATGATCCAAAGACAATGTATGGAAATAACATGTTATTCATCACTTTCTATTGTACATGTCTTTTGCTTGTTTTTCTTATATAATCTATCTTCACAAAAAACCTGTTTCACACTTATCACTTGAGCACATGCAATAAACTCATATATCCTATTATCAGCTTCTACTGTATAGACTCATGCAGAATTAGCAGAGCCATTTCATTCATATGAGATTCCTATTGTATCTGTTAAATCTTCATAAAGGCAAATTAGTAACTACATTTTTGGGGATCCGTATGTATCCATTTTGAAATGGATAGGCAGGGATTCAGTTTGGCCTCCCATGTATCCCTATGGGCACAGATTGGTCCTATATGGCCATCCGTTTGTGTCAATTCAGTCGGGATCCATTTGTGTCCTGTTTTTCCTGTACTCAGAATTGGAGACTGCTCTGATTTTGGGCACAGCGGCCAAAAACGGATCCGGGAAAAAAAGAACGTTTACCGGATCCGTTTTGTGGTACTGAGCATGCTCAGAAGCAAGGTACAGCTCCTCCAAGCCCTATCTATTTCTGTTCAGATCTCTCTATCTCTCTCTCTCTGTATATTTGTACGTTCAGGGCTTTCAGGGACACTTACTCCAATCCAGCGGCACCACGCTTTCGTGGGCACCCACCGAGACAGGAATAGTGGCAAATTTAAGAAGGTAACCGACCACAGTAATGTCTGTAGCCAGGTAACAGGATTGCCAAACTAAGTTTTTCCTTAGTACTCTGATATTCTAGCTGAATCCTAGAACCCTAGGCTGAACGTCTGCAGAATATAATCCAGTTTTGGTGCTCCTCTATAGGAACTGAAGCTCCTAGATTGAAGCCATGCAGAGTATGATGACACGATGTTATCCTGGAGCCGGAACCGAAATTGCTAGGCAGAGGTATGGTCTTCCAACTGGGACCAGAGCCCCTAGATTAAAGCCAGTAGCATATGAACTACTGATGACTGAAGCAGTGCATTTTTATATATCCCGAGCACTCATCTCAGGTTATTGTGGTTTTACAGGATTGGTAGAATAAGGCTGTACTCTTATTGGTTTGCATGTCAATCGGCACGCATAATTTCCCTTTGAGTAATGTAGACAGAAGGAGGCTGAGGTAAATTACATTAAATTAGCAATACACAAACTCAGACAATTAAAGGCTCCAAATGGTTGCCAGACTAACATGAGATAACCAACAAAAGACCAACACGTCTGGCCAAATTAAGAACATTAACCCACAACAAGCTTTGTGAAAAGTTATGTCATCACAACTTCTAGGAGGTCTTTTGAGTGATTTCTGGGGGTCTTAGGTACTAGATTCCTACCAATCTGCTCAAAATTAAGGGGCCTAAAACATATTAAAAAAAAAAAAAATCAACAGTCAACTCTCCCTTTAAGTGGATTTCCCCTTTAAGTCTAATTTGCTTCTCCATCATTTAGACTTTAGACATGTTGGACATTTCCTGTTGACTTTTATTCGCCATGAATGTTCTTACCTCTTTTCCGAGAGGCATCCCGCTCCCCAAAGAGGCCGTCAGCCCAATCACTTTGGCTACGAAGGCTTTGAGGGTCAAGTATTCCTTCAGCACGACACCTCGGAGAATAACTTTCATCTCGGGGATGCCGGATCCTTAGAAGAAACAATAATGAAGACGGTGTTAGAACCTCAATTTATCTTGATTCCAAAATTGTAATAAAACTCATAAAAAGCATTTTAAGGTCATGTGATCAATTAATGCAAATGATCCAGCACAGCAGGGGTCCAAGAAATGCAATTGCAAAAATGTAAGCAGAATGGGCAGATTTTGTTTGCTCATACACTACATTCAACTGTAACATATTGTTGATACATATTAATACAGACTAATGTGGTCATTGAACACCTTGTCTATCTGTATATACAAAGCAAATATTCACAAGTCAACAGCAGATATCAAATGGGTTGGGCCGGCTTCACACCGTGATTTTTCACACCGGACAGCCCTGGGTCCGAATTTGCACCCCATGTATCCCTATGGCGCCGGATTGGCCTTATTTGGCTTCCGGTTTGCAGGTTTT
This sequence comes from Allobates femoralis, assembly GCA_033576535.1. Taxonomy (NCBI): domain Eukaryota; kingdom Metazoa; phylum Chordata; class Amphibia; order Anura; family Aromobatidae; genus Allobates; species Allobates femoralis. The sequence continues at coordinate 4,139,160 of JARQOC010000006.1, read as the reverse complement.
CCGGGAGGATCCGGTTTTGTCCGATTTTTGCATTGGACACAAACACTCCGGAGTCTGCAGCATTTTTTGTGTCTGATGCAAAAATCGGATAAAACCAGATCCTCCCGGATCCGGTGCACATAGCAAGGGAATTTATGGGCACCAGATCTGGCAGAAAATTGTCCCGGACGTGTAGTGCTGAAAGACCGGCGGCTATTAATATCAGCTATTAATAGCAGCCGCCGCTGAATTTCAGCACCTGGAGAGCTCCACAGCTGAAATTGCAGCACCGCAGTCAGCTCCCCTGCAGCCACGGTACTGACATTTCAGCACTGGACAGCACCAGCCATAAAGCCGGCAAAAAGCAGTTCTGCTCGTCCTTGGCTGTCAGGTTGTCAGGCGCTTAGATGGCGCTGAAATTGCCAGATGCTGCTGTGTATGTTGTCTTTAAGAGCTGCATGGTTGATAGTTGTGAAGGTCCTGGCCTCCTGCGGGTGCTTCAGAACTGCAGTCACTATTATGTTCAATTGCTGGTTGAGTGGTTGAAGTGTGACTCATCTGGAATCCCCTCCCCCTGGCTTTAAATAGCCTTCCCTCTCCTCTGTCAGGTGCTGCTGATAGCTATGTGCTCTAGGTCTTGGTGCTGTGCTGATGCTTAGCTGCTGGGCTAACGTCTTTCCTTGGGAGAAGTTGTGATTCCTGACCCGTGGGTGGAGGTAGGGGCCCTCAGCCTAGGGCTAATCAGGAGTTTTAGGGTACAGGGTGGCAGCTTGGAACTCCTCACCATCAGAGGAAATCAGGGCGAGCCAGGGACCCCAGCATCAGGGTCAGATTAGGCTCTCCTAACCCCCTTTTGCCCAATTCACCTACCTGTTACCTGATCCCTTACCTCCCAAGCGTGACACAGGTTCTGTCCGGTGCATCCTGCAAAACACCAGACAGAAGCTGACAGTGAAAAATCGTAGTGGGAAGCCGACCTTAGTGAAAATGGCCATTAGTGGACAACTTTTGCGTTACGTATTTGGCCAAACTAAGTTTCTAATGAAACTTAAAGGTTACAGAGGTAGAAAGGGTTTGAGGAATCCCTCCTCGGGCAAATAGGTTGAGCACTGAACTAGGATTGGACTTCAACATTTGGTGGTTGGGGTCTGATCTCTGGAGCGCCCCGTCCTATGTTTGGCTTACATAGGCAAAATGGTTAACCTATACAAGCCCCTATTACTGTAGCTTGCATTGGTCATCCCTCCCAGAGTAGGAATAGATAGTGTGAGGGAAAAGGAATATGTTCTGACCTATTAATCAAGCGAAATCCCAATATTCCATAATCCACCTGGGGCAAGGAGGCAATTAAGAACAGGAATAGGTATCTCCCACCTGAGCTCTAAGAGGAAATTCGGGCGCAGAACCTGTGGACCCTATTGGAATTCTGTCACATTCTCGAGACAAAATGCCTCCGGAATCTTATTTCCAAAATATGAATTTACTATGTGTACGGTGTACTAGCCACATACAAATGATATCACTGAAATCGTGACAACAGCTGCACACATCCTTCCCTCTCAATTAATTCTAGCACCCCATGTTGAGTAGAAGCCCTCTAAAGAAGCTGTATGTGGTCTGCAATCGTAGTGCATAGCCAGCTGGATCCGATGGTACCAGAACCATTTTCCTGGGACCCCCGGTGGAAAGTGATGACCCATAGTTACTTTTTGGGTATTTCTTATTGCAGCACCAGGGGACAGAATTGCAGGACAGCCCATGGGCAGGAGAGGGGTCGGCAATTTAGGGAGTAAGAATGGGATTTTTGTATTACCTGGGGGAGAAAGGCATCCCGTCCCGCGCTAGGAGTATGCCCTAGGAAACCCTGTGGCTCTACACTGCCTCCATGTGGCCACCAGCAGCAAGGAAACCGGTAGCTGAACTACATTTGTCTGCATAACCTGTTGTGTACTACTACTTTTTATTTGCATAACTGACTGTAACATCTGTAAATATTGTTATTACTCTAGTGTGCCCTTACAGCGATTAAATACATAAATTAATCTTGGGTTGCTCTTTTATCTCGATCCACGAAATCCCCAAGTCCGTGTGCTCGTTTAATATTATTCGCTACCTGGGTTGGTTTTGGGACCTAATATAACTCCTATCATGGACCGGGCTTATATCTGATGAGGAACTGGGGGCAGCATTTTGTGCCTGTGTTATTGGGGGACGTTGGACAGGGACCGGATGGTGATACACATATCTAGCACCCAGGGCCGCACCATCCATTGGACACTGTGAGCCCTGAGTACCAAAGCGGCAGCAGCCAGGGGGAGCGGCATTGGAGAAGGGGGCGGCACCAGCACCAGAGACCGGCTTCCTGTGTAACCCGCAGCGTCACCCGGTAAGAGGGCGGCGGTGCTGCATCATTCTGCTAGCACCCCCCCACCCCACTCCTCACCCGCGGCTACAGGGGTGGCGGCGCTGGACTATTCTGACAGCACCCCCATTCCCCCCCCCTCCTCAACCACGGCTACAGGGGCGGCGGTGCTGGACACTGACACCACCCCCCACGTCCCTCACCCGCGGCTACAGGGGCGGCGGTGCTGGACTCTGACAGCACCCCCCGGTCCTCACCCGCGGCTACAGGGGCGGCGGTGCTGGACTTTGACAGCACCCCCCCGGTCCTCAGCTTGTGGCTCAGGCAGCAGTGGGGCTTGGTGCACCCCTGCTAGCACCCTTCACTGTGAACACCTTAATAATTGGCATGAATAGGCCAGCTGCGGCCCTTCCTTAGCCTCAGTCAATTCTACGATTGTCCAGGTGATATGGGGGCACCAGAAAAGTGGCTGTTGTGGCATTCTTTCTCTCACAGACACCACATATGGCAGTTGTAGATACAATAACCGTTCCACCTGAGGAGGTTGGGACCTCTGTTCTGGAATACTTGGATATCAGTCCTCATGGCTGAGAAGCACCAACCTCTACAGCCATGATTAAAGGATATTGCACAGAGTTGTTCGTCTGCTTCTTCCCCCCCATGTATGTCTATAAAGAAGAAGTAGAGCTCCTGGTAGACAGCATTAAGATGTCAGTACGGATTGGGTTCACGGTGGAGACGGAGAGTTATGTAGGGACACATGATGAGACTGGCTTTGATGGGTGACCATAGTCTTAGCTGGATAAGTGACTCACGCCAAGATAGAGTTTAATGATAAATTCACTGTCGAGAGACAGCTGATACAGTCTCCGGTTACCCTGATGGCCCCTGAGGCTCCACAGAGATGACCCACGTTTCTGCTAAGTGCTTAGGAAGCTCTTACACATACTTATATGGAACCAACAATGAAGAACTAGGAGAACTTACATAAGACAAAAAGAAGTAATGATACATACAGAATACACTAAGGTTAGGGTCAAGAGAAACATGGCCAACCATCACACCTACTTACCTATGGCTTGTGGAGACACTAAGTGGCAAAAAATTGCGGCAAATAGTATAAGGACGAGAGGGTAGGACACCCAAGCCAAATACTGGTACCAGACATTGTGAGACACTCCTTGATACATCCACTTGTAGGCTGGGAAAAAGAAACCAGGAACATGGTGAAATGTTATGGGGGTCAAGATGGCTTTTATTACATAGAACATGACCTATCCCATAGTACCCACCATTAAAGTGACTTCTTTTGGTGGTGGTCCCAAAGAATGGTTAATCAATGAATGACCGATGGACATCCTATCTCCGGTTTGTAGTGGTATGAAGGGGCAGTTGGCTGAACGTGGTTGACCTGCAGTACCAGGCACAGCCACACTGGTATGGATGGCGCTGTGTCTGGTACTGCAGCTCAACCACGCTCAGCCAACTGCCCCTTCATACTACTAGGAGATAGGACGTCCATCAGTCATACATGAAATGACCATTCTTTGGAACCACCACCAATTAGGATAAGGTACTAACTCATTACACCACCTTATAACAGAGTGAATGAACGTGGCACTGCAGCTTAACTAAGCCCATTGCCCTTAAGTACTAGGATGGTGGCCCTGTGATGGGTCTTACCCCAAAAGGACACATTGTAAGTTTGTAATGCTAGAAAGATACAGATCATGGTATAGCTGGGGGCGCTGTTGCGTTGGTGTCTATGAAACAGTTTGTCCACTGGTTTAGTGGTGAAAAGAGGTACTACAAGCAGTTATTGGACCAAATTAGATTTTTATGTTGCATCCATCAGAAATGGAAACTACATCATGTCACAGTCATATAACCGTCCACAAGAATACATGTACATTACAAAGCCAGCATTACCCAGTAAGCTCTTCGCACTGGCGTAGTCCATACTCCAGCTCACCAACGCCATGACAAGACCAAGAAGGACAAGGAATATCCAGTCTTCTCCCAACTTCTGGATGAAATATGTCTTCACCCGCTGCACACAGGCTGCAATAAAGGAGGCGCATGTTATTATGTGATAGGGAGGTACCGTGTAATGTGAGGTCTGGAGGACGCCCCATGGTCTCACCGTGACACTTGGAGTAGCATTGCTTCTGGACGTCGGGGGGCTTGGCGATGCTTGCCCTTGGCCTTTGCTTCTCTTGTAGTAATCTGACAGCTTCCTTACGAGCAAAATGAGAAAGCTCATCTGTGTATTGGCCATAGGTCTGTTAGGAGACACAAGAAGAGCCCAATCCTAAATAGGTATCAGAGGCTTCACCTTGTGTGGTTGTGAGAGTCACAACCACTATAAAAGCAGATCACGGCTGCTGCAGTCCCCAGCGTGGTGCATATAGAGTAGGGAGCGTGAAGGGTTAAACACCGCGCTGCCGTATTCCATCCGACATCAAAGGGTGAATATAATATTGATTTATTAGTCATCGTGTTTCAGGGCTCCCCGGCCTCTTCCTCAGGACAAATCAATATCATATCGCCATGTTTCTAGGAGCCCTGGAACGTGTTGACTAATAAATCAATATTATATTCACACTTTGATGTCTGGTGGAATACGGCAGCGTGGTTTTTAACACTTCATCCTCCCTACTTTAATTTTCTCAGATAATGACCTTTGGGTTTTCATTAATCATCAACATTAACATAAATAAACACATGAAATAGACTCTATATAATAGATGTGGTCACTTTATATATTGAATCACTTAAAGTAACTTTTTGATGATATTGCTGCAGCTGTATATGGGGAGTGCGGGTCCATCCCATATCTTCCAATGTGACGGTGGAGATTACATGTCAGTGTTTTGCTTTGGACGTGTTCATTCCCGATGACCAGTGCAAACAGACTGCAAAACACTGGATCATCAGGTGAAATGATCTTTAAACTGGATTTAATATCATCACTCTCGGCAGCACGTGGTCCTGTGTAAATATGTGCTGCCGAGAACAGACCACCTATGTGCAGTAAATGATCCACTGCTGTTCTGTGCACTAAAGAGGCAATTGGAGGGCATGTAGCCAATCAGTAACTGGTTTTGGCGGTGGACCATCCCTAACCCTGATCATCCCCAGACTACACAGGGCTGATCTGCAGTCTGTAATGATGGAAATGTATTAGTCTGCAAAAGAGTTCTAGAAGATTTTAATAAAAGGTGAATCATTCACACACGGACTAGGGGATCTACTAGGGAGTCTCACGGCTCAACACAGAGGTTACAATGGGATAGAATGAGAGGAAGGCCCTGATGATAGGGAGCGGGGGACGGGACACCTCCTAATGGAAAGAGACAGGAAGACCTTGACCATAGGGAGTGGGGATGGAACTCCTCCTGACACTAGCCTGTGTCTAGCCTGCGCTCCCCTACCATCCATAAGCGGGTCCTTCCCCTTTCACTGTCACGTACCTAGTCCCTAACTGTCCCTCCACTCACCCAGACTACTGCCAAGGCCGGTGAGTACACTAAATGACACCAATACTGTAATATAACACAGGGGAATATAGACAAAAGGATGCACAGTAAACGTTAATACTGCAGCCAAACACCAGGGCTGCAGATGACAAAGCTCCAATCAACAGAACTCCAGCAGCCACTAGAGACTTCTTACCTCTGAGGTGGACACAATAGAATAAATCCATCATCAGGAAATGGATAATGTGACTAATTAAAGGGAAGGGGAGTGGTCATGAACCTGCAGCACCTGACCCAGAAACTACCAGCAACCATTGCTCCACCAAATGAAAGTAACTACTGTACAACAAGACAAAGTCACACATCTTCCAAGGACCCTCATGACATGTGCTTGATCTTTTATTTTATATGCAATGGAGATATAGAACAATGATCCAATAGGTTACAATAATAATAGTTTACAGAAATCTATTCTTTGGCTTAGAACGTGTCTCCGCACATTTCTGACCTTTCCACTATTTCATGACTAAAGCTCTGTATAGGAGATAATGAATATATGGGGATCATTAATTCAACGCGTTTCAGAGCCGCCATCAGAAAAAGAAAATCCACAATTCAAAAGGACAAAAGTGAAGGGAGAATCGCCGATGTCAATGTAGAAGGTTCAATCTCCGCTCCATCATCTTCCTCTGACTCTGAGGCTCCTTTACCTGGGAGTCATTATAATAATTGTGGACAAAGACCAAAAACAGAAACCTGTCCGTCCATCCGTCCGTCCGTCCTGCGCAGCCCCTGACACTGATAACACAGGGTCTAATGAGAATGTCCAGTGCTTTGCTTTGTATCAGTTTGAATTTTATTTCTATTTTTTGGCTATAAGACAGAAGTGTTTATTGTGGGAGAGACCGGAGACATGAGAGGGGTCATCTGGAGAGTCAGTGGGGTATCTGGAGAGTCAGTGGGATCATCTGGAGAGTCAGTGGGATCATCTGGAGAGTCAGTGGGGTGTGGTCATCTGGAGAGTCAGTGGGTGTGTCATCTGGAGAGTCAGTGGGGTCATCTGGAGAGTCAGTGGGATCATCTGGAGAGTCAGTGGGTCATCTGGAGAGTCAGTGGGATCATCTGGAGGAGCCAGAGGGGTCATCTGGAGAGTCAGTGGGATCATCTGGAGAGCCAGAGGGGTCATCTGGAGAGTCAGTGGGATCATCTGGAGAGTCATGGGATCATCTAGAGAGTCAGTGGGGGGGTCATCTGGAGAGTCAGTGGGATCATTGGAGAGTCAGTGGGGTCATCTGGAGAGTCAGTGGGGTGGGTCATCTGGAGAGTCAGGGGATCATGTGGAGAGTCAGTGGGGTGGGTCATCTGGAGAGTCAGTGGGTGTGGTCATCTGGAGAGTCAGTGGGGTCATCTGGAGAGTCAGTGGGTCATCTGGAGAGTCAGTGGGGTCATCTGGAGAGTCAGTGGGGATCATGTGGAGAGCCAGAGGGGTCATCTGGAGAGTCAGTGGGATCATCTGGAGAGTCAGAGGGGTCATCTGGAGAGTCAGTGGGGTCATCTGGAGAGTCAGTGGGATCATCTGAGAGTCAGTGGGGTGGGGTCATCTGGAGAGTCAGTGGGATCATCTGGAGAGCAGGGGTCATCTGGAGAGTCAGTGGGATCATCTGGAGAGTCAGTGGGATCATCTGGAGAGTCAGTGTCATCTGGAGAGTCAGTGGGATCATCTGGAGAGTCAGTGGGGGTGGGGTCATCTGGAGAGTCAGTGGGATCATCTGGAGAATCAGTGGGATCATCTGGAGAGTCAGTGGGATCATCTGGAGAGTCAGGGGGGTCATCTGGAGAGTCAGGGGGGTCATCTGGAGAGTCAGTGGGATCATCTGGAGAGTCAGTGGGTCATCTGGAGAGTCAGTGGGTGGGGTCATCTGGATAGTCAGTGGGGTCATCTGGATAGTCAGTGGTCATCTGGAGAGTCAGTGGGGTCATTTGGAGAGTCAGTGGGTGGGGTCATCTGGATAATCAGTGGGTAGGGTCATCTGGAGAGTCAGTGGGGTCATCTGGAGAGTCAGTGGGTCATCTGGAGAGTCATGTGGGGTCATCTGAAATCAGTGGGGTGGTCATCTGGATATCAGTGGGGTCATCTGGAAGTCAGTGGGTCATCTGGAGAGTCATGGGTCATTGGAGAGTCAGTGGGTGGGTCATCTGGATAATCAGTGGGGTAGGGTCATCTGGAGAGTCAGTGGGGTCATCTGGAGAGTCAGTGGGGTCATCTGGAGAGTCAGTGGGGGGGTCATCTGGAGATCAGTGGGTAGGGTCATCTGGAGAGTCAGTGGGGTCATCTGGAGGTCAGTGGGGTCATCTGGAGAGTCAGATGTCCAGAGATCTGAGCGGAAACCCCAGAAAACTCCAGGTAGAACAGGCAAAGGAGACATCACCAGGGGCAAAGAGACTACGGCATCAACAGGACAAAAGATGAGCAAACGACGGAGTACAGCAACTATGGCAAGGAAAGGAGCCGAGACACAAAACCACCAGACACCAGGGACTATCTGAATAACACTGATCACCAGGCACAGGGGAAAGAAACAGCTGAACACCAGAAACAGGGGCACCAAACCTCTGTACACCAGGGACAGGGGCACCAAACCTCTGTACACTATGGACAGGGGCACCAAACAACTGTGCTCCAGAGACAGGGGTACCAAACGTCTGTACACCAAGGAGAGGAGCACCAAACAACTGTGCTCCAGGGACAGGGGCACCAAACCACTGTACACCAGGGACAGGGGCACCAAACTACTGTATACCAGAGACAGGGGCACCAAACAACTGTATACCAGAGACAGGGGCACCAAACACTGAAAACCAGGGACAGGAGCACCAAACAACTGTATACCAAGAGACAGGGGCACCAAACAACTGTATACCAGAGACAGGGGCACCAAACCACTGAGCACCAGGAACAGGGGCACCAAACCTCTGTACACTAGGGACAGGGGCACCAAACTACTGTACACCACGGACAGGAGCACCAAACCACTGAACACCAGGGACAGGGGCACCAAACTACTGTATACCAGAGACAGGGGCACCAAACAACTGTATACCAGAGACAGGGGCACCAAACACTGAAAACCAGGGACAGGAGCACCAAACAACTGTATACCAGAGACAGGGGCACCAAACCACTGAGCACCAGGAACAGGGGCACCAAACCTCTGTACACTAGGGACAGGGGCACCAAACTACTGTACACCACGGACAGGAGCACCAAACCACTGAACACCAGGGACAGGGGCACCAAACTACTGTACACTCGGACAGGGGCACCAAACCACTGTACACTGGGGCAGGGGCACCAAACACTGAACACCAGGACAGGAGCACCAAACCACTGTACACCAGGGACAGGGGCACCAAACCACTGAGCACCAGGACAGGAGCACCAAACCACTGAACACCAGGGACAGGGGCACCAAACACTGAACACCAGGGACAGGAGCACCAAACCACTGTACACCAGGGACAGGGGCACCAAACCACTGAGCACCAGGACAGGAGCACCAAACCACTGTACACCAGGGACAGGGGCACCGAACCACTGTACACCAGGGACAGGGGCACCAAACCACTGTACACCAGGGACAGGGGCACCGAACCACTGTACACCAGGGACAGGGGCACCGAACCACTGAACACCAGGGACAGGGGCACCGAACCACTGTACACCAGGGACAGGGGCACCAAACCACTGAACACCAGGACAGGAGCACCAAACACTGAACACCAGGGACAGGAGCACCAAACACTGAACACCAGGACAGGAGCACCAAACATTGAACACCAGGGACAGGGGCACCAAACCACTGTACACCAGGGACAGGGGCACCAAACACTGAACACCAGGGACAGGAGCACCAAACCACTGAACACCAGGGATAGGGGCACCAAACCACTGAACACCAGGGATAGGGGCACCAAACCACTGTACACCAGAGACAGAGGCACCAAACCACTGAACACCAGGGATAGGGGCACCAAACCACTGAACACCAGGGACAGGAGCACCAAACCACTGAACACCAGGGATAGGGGCACCAAACCACTGTACACCAGAGACAGAGGCACCAAACCACTGAACACCAGGGATAGGGGCACCAAACCACTGTACACCAGAGACAGAGGCACCAAACACTGAACACCAGGGACAGGAGCACCAAACCACTGAACACCAGGGATAGGGGCACCAAACCACTGAACACCAGGGACAGGAGCACCAAACACTGAACACCAGGGACCACTGAGCATCAGGGAGAAAGGCACCAAACCACTGAGCATCAGGGAGAGAGGCACCAAACCACTGTACACCAGGGACAGGGGCACCAAACCACTGAACACCAGGGATAGGGGCACCAAACCACTGAACACCAGGGACAGGGGCACCAAACCACTGTACACCAGGGACAGGGGCACCAAACCACTGAACACCAGGGACAGGGGCACCAAACCACTGAACACCAGGACAGGAGCACCAAACCACTGGACATCAGGGATAGGGGCACCAAACCACTGTACACTGGGGTAGGGGCACCAAAGTAGGAACCACATCAAGGAGAGGTGTACCAAATCACTATACACCAGGGACAGGGGCACCAACCACTGTACACTATGGACAGGGGCACCAAATCACTATACACCAGGGACAGGGGCACCAAACCACTGAGCACCAGGGACAGAGGCACCAAACCACTGAGCACCAGGAACAGGGGCACCAAACCTCTGTACACCAGGGACAGGGGCACCAAACCACTGAGCACCAGGGACAGAGGCACCAAACTACTGTACACCAGGGACAGAGGCTCCAAACTACTGTACACCAGGGACAGAGGCACCAAACCACTGAGCACCAGGGACAGAGGCACCAAACTACTGTACACCAGGGACAGGGGCACCAAACCGATGAGCATCAGGGACAGGGGCACCAAACCACTGTACACCAGGGACAGAGGCACCAAACCACTGAGCATCAGGAACAGAAGCACCAAACTACTGTACACCAGGGACAGGGGCACCAAAGTAGGAACCAAATCACTGCACATCAAGGAGAGGTGTACCAAATCACTGTACACCAGGGACAGGGGCACCAAACCACTGAGCACCAGGGACAGGGGCACCAAACTACTGTACACCAGGGACAGGGGCACCAAACTACTGTACACCAAGGAGAGAAGCACCAAACCACTGTACACCAGGAACAGAGGCTCCAAACTATTGTACACCAGGGACAGGGGCACCAAACCACTGTAACACCAGGGACAGGGGCTCCAAACCACTGTACACCAGGGACAGGGGCTCCAAACCACTGTACACCAGGGACAGGGGCACCAAACCACTGTACACCAGAGACAGAAGCACCAAACCACTGTACACCAGAGACAGAAGCACCAAACTATTGAACACCAGGGACAGAGGTAATGTGGCGCCCCTGCGTTCAGGAGGCCACAAAGGGAACTGCAGCCAGGTAGATCGGGCACGACAGTTGAACACCAACACCCTCACAGCCCACACAACCCACGTAACAGTAGAGGGCAGCACCCAACCCGGAGCCTGGAACTCTAGGCAGGCAAGGGGTGGTTGGTTTAGAGACAGTGGGTGGGCCAACACGTAAGTCAGGTGACAGAGGGTAGATATAGAGCAGGGGAGGAGAAAGGAGTCAGTAGGCCGAGGTAGACTGAGCAGCACAGAAAGAAGCACGTGTCCTGGAAGAGTGGGGTGGAAGGAGCGCAGAATCTGGAGAGCCAGTGTGAGCCACAGAGAGAAAGCCCATCCGGAGCCAGCACCCCAGGAGTGTGAGGGACAAGAGGACCAGTAGCACTGGGTCCTAGAACCACGGCTGAGACGGCAGACTGCAGGCGGAGTAGCCCTCCTATTGAACCCAAAGACATGGTTAGAGAGAGCCTGGTAGAGCCTCACCCGGAGGACTATTGGAGGCTAAGCTAGGAGTAGAGTGTTGGCTCTAGAGGGGACCGCAGATTTACCCGGCATCCCCAGACAACCGACAGGGGACTCTAGCTACATGTTAGGGTCCCTACCCCCAAAGGACAGGCAGCTCAGTGGCAACCCGGAGGACCCACAGGGGTCCGAGCCGCCGCCATACTGTCCGGAGTCACACACCAAGTGAGAAAGAGAGAGTCGAAAGCCTGGAAAGGACGGAGACAGAGTGAGGGGTCATAGAAGGAACAACCTGGCTGCAGGGAGTAAAGGAACCCGGAAGGGAGAGAGCGCCCGTGTAAAGACTGTAAACTGTGAACTGTACTGGAATTGTAACCGAACAAGAGCTTTGAGAAGTAAACACGGTGAACCCTGACTCTGACTCCCTAGTATGATTCTGCCTGCACATGATTCCCTCCACACAGGTCTGCAGGAGATCCCAGCCTGGAGAGCCACAGCTTGTCAGCTCCAACACTGAAGAAACACAGAAAGATTCCTGCAGCATCTGGACTGTAAGTGCATTACACTCAGCACAAGGCCTGCACACTACACAATAGACTTTACCATCACTGCCCCGGGGAACCCAGTTCTGCCCACAGAGAACTATCCCATCTTAGCTGCCATCACATCATCCCAGGAGGTTCTGCGGCAGCGGCGGCCCCATTACTGGCCACACACTGTGGGTGGCGTCACGACTGACATTATCCCCTGTAAATACACCCTTATTATTGCCAGGGCCTGGGACACGGTCCAGACCAGGACCACCCGTGACTTCCCCAGTAGCAGACCCGGTCCAGTACCGAGTACCCCGTCCCAGTGGGCTCGACAGCAACAAACCACTGTACACCAGGAACAGAAGCACCAAACCACTGTACACCAGGGACAGGGGCACCAAACCACTGTACACCAGGGACAGGGGCACCAAACTACTGTACACCAGGGACAGGGGCACCAAACTACTGTACACCAGGGACAGGGGCACCAAACACTGTACACCAGGGACAGGGGCACCAAACTACTGTACACCAGGAACAGGGGCACCAAACTACTGTACACCAGGGACAGGGGCACCAAACTACTGTACACCAGGGACAGGGGCACCAAACTACTGTACACCAGGGACAGGGGCACCAAACCACTGAGCATCAGGGACAGGGGCACCAAACCACTGAGCATCAGGGGCACCAAACCACTGTACACCAAGGAGAGGAGCACCAAACCACTGTACACCAGGGACAAGGGCACCAAACCACTGAACACCAGAGACAGAGGCTCCAAACTACTGTACACCAGGGACAGGGGCACCAAACTACTGTACACCAGGGACAGGGGCACCAAACCACTGAGCATCAGGGACAGGGGCACCAAACCACTGAGCATCAGGGCACCAAACCACTGTACACCAGGAACAGGGGCACCAAACCACTGAGCATCAGGGACAGAGGCACCAAACCACTGTACACCAGCGACAAGGGCAAGAAACCACTGATTACCAGGGACTATCTAAATAACACTGATCACCAGGGATCTGTGACCTGGATTCTGAACCTGTGCACCTATAACCAATGGACACCATGGAATCTCAAGAACAATTGTTATTTTTTTCCCTTCATTATCATAAGAACTTTAATTAAATGTAACTAATTTGATTGGATGAACCCCAAATCTGCCGCGTTTATGTTTCTCCCTCGTCATCCCCTACCCTATGACGGGGTTATGTAGTGTCCCCCCTTTTTTGCCGTATATTTAGAGTTGGGGTAGATCAGAAATCACATAAATTCCTGTAAACCTTGAACACAGATGGTGGAGCCACAACCATTGTGCTGACGGGCGGCGATGCTTCATCTCTGCGGATCCAGAAGTGAGAATGTGGAAGGCACCGTCCCATCATAATCCTACAGGGGATCGTCCATCCTGACAGCGGCACAATAATGAGATTATCCCCAGTGATCAATCATCCCGGTTATTCCAGTTACTAATTATAGAGGCCTCTACGGTTTCCAGTATGAGCGGCATCTAATTCACAGTAAATCCAATTAGTCCATCTGTTATCACCCCCTCCCTCGAGGATTCCTGACCTCCCCCCTATAATTCCTCTCCTCTATATGGTTATATCTGACCAGGACCTGGATTCTTAAAGGAGTTGTCCAGAATTCTATAAACATGACTGATTTCCTTCAAAAACAGCGCCACCCCCGTCTACAGGTTGCGTGTGATATTGCAGCTCAGAATAATTGAATGGAATGGACCTGTGCTGCAATACTCTATGCAACCAGTAGACAGGGGTGGCGCTGTTTTTAAAAGAAATCGAGATTTCATGTGATATCAGCACGTAGTACAACTGAAGTATAAAGGAAAATGATTCCTGGTTTTCTAAATATATAAAAAATATAAATCTAGATATAAAGGACAAGCACAATAGGGTCTTATTGCAAATGTTTAATAGCAGTAGTCTTGTCCTGTAGGCCAGGGGAACTTTTAGGGCCCCCCAGACTCCGGGGGCCCGAGTGTGATTGCAGCTTCTGCACATGTTGTAGTTACACCCCTGCCCTTATCTTTGAAGATGGTGAAAATCAACCAAAAGCAAAAACATAAATACGGAAGAGCGAAGGATAACGTCTGTAGCAGCCCCAATGTTATAGAAATGCAGACTGTAGAGATGGGAAGGGTTAAAAGCCGCACAAAGAATGATGCCTCTCCTGGAAAAGTAAGGGTATGTACTCACGGTCCGGAGGAGCTGAGGAAGCCGCGGGTGGCCGCAGAGAGACCGCAGCCTCCTGTACTCACCGTGTGCATCGGGTGCAAGGGGGCTCTCATGCAGTCTCTCTGTGGCAGCCGCTTCGACTCCGCAGCATGAAATGAACATGCTGCGGAGAGCGACTGCCGGAAACCCGCACCGCAGCTCCAAAGACCCCCGGAGTCATCACTTTGTAGGACCATCTTTCTATGTCTTGCATTAGTATTCAGTCCCCTCAGTCAGCACTTTGTAGGACCACCTTTCTCTTCTTGGTATTGGTATTCAGCCCCCGGAGTCAGCACTTTGTAGGACCACCTTTCTCTGTCTTGTATTAGTATTCCACCCCCTGTCAGTATTTGTAGGACCACCTTTCTCTGTCTTGTATTAGTATTCACCCCTGAGTCAGCACTTTGTAGGACCACCTTTCTCTGTCTTGTATTAGTATTCAGCCCCCTGAGTCAGCACTTTGTAGGACCACTTTCTCTGTCTTGTATTAGTATTCAGCCCCTGAGTCAGCACTTTGTAGGACCACCTTTCTCTGTCTTTATTAGTATTCAGCCCCTGAGTCAGCACTTTGTAGGCACCACCTTTCTCTGTCTTGCATTAGTATTCAGCCCCTGAGTCAGCACTTTGTAGGTACCACCTTTCTCTGTCTTGGTCTAGTATTCAGCCTGCTCCTGAGGTGACATTTTCCTTTGTAGGATCACCTTTCTCTGTCTTGTATTAGTATTCACCCCCTGAGTCAGTACTTTGTAGGACCACCTTTCTCTGTCTTGTATTAGTATTCAGCCCCTCAGTCAGCACTTTGAAGGACCATCTTCCTCTGTCTTGTATTAGTATTCAGCCCCCTCAGTCAGCACTTTGTAGACCACCTTTCTCTTCTTGTATTAGTATTCACCCCCTGAGTCAGCACTTTGTAGGACCATCTTTCCCTGTCTTGCATTAGTATTCAGCCCCCTAAGTCAACCCGTTATAGGACCACCTTTCCTGTCTTGCATTAGTATTCACCCCCCCCTGAGTCAGCACTTTGTAGACCACCTTTCTCTGTCTTGCATTAGTATTCAGCCCCTGAGTCAGCACTTTGTAGGGTAGGACCACCTTTCTGTATGTTTTGGGTCTGTCTCTCCAGTTCTGCTCACCTAGAGGTGACATTTTCCTCTTTGCTCCGCTCAGTAATTGGATGGAGACGTCTTTATGTAACATATTCTGGAAGAATTTCGGTATAGATATAGGTATGGTGACTGGGCTGTTCACACACAGGAATCTGCTCTGATCTAAACCTTCCATTGTAGATTTGCAGGATGTTGAAGGTTGTTGTCCTGCTGAAAGGTGAACCTACACCCAGTGTCAGGTCTTCTGCAGCCTCTAACAGGTTTTCCTCCAGAATTGTATCTAAATACATCCATCTTCCATCACCTCTGACCAGCTTCCCTGCCCCTGCTGCAAAGAAGCATCCACACAGCAGGATGCTGCCTCCACCATGTGTGACGGTGGAGAGGTTCTCAGGGGGATGTACAGGGTAACTTTTTAGACACACATAGTGATTTGCATTTAGCCTAGAAAGTTCTCCTTTGCTCTCCTCTGACCAGAGCCCCTTCTTCCTCTGATCGCTGTGTCCCCTACATGTCTTTGTGTAAACTGCACATAAGACTTCTCATGGCTTCTTGCTTTGTATAATGTCTTTCTTCTTGCCGCTCTTCTATAAAGGTTTAGATTGTGGAGTCTATGACTAATAATCGTCTTGACAGATTCTCCCTGACTGTGATCTCTGCGGCTCCTCCATAGGTCTCTCGACTCTTCTTCATTAGTGCTTCTTCTTGTAGGATGTCCGTCTCAGGCTGGTTCAATTGCGCGTGATCCGTCGGGCTGTCAGGGTGCAGCCGGGACCGGATTTGCCCTAGGATACTATCGGCGGGACGGAGCTGGATGGAGCAGGCTGGCAGTTATTGCCATCGCTGCTATCTCGCCGATGTATCTGGAGAAGTGGTTTTTGTCGGATCCAAACGTTGCATGCAACGTTTGGATTTGGCAGAAAAACCCACTTCTCCGGATACATCGGCGAGATAGCAGCCGGATGGCAGATAACTGCCAGCCTGCTCATCCGCCCATAGTATCCTATGGCAAAATCGGTCCGGCTGTCACTCGGATCACGCCGCATGTGAACCAGCCCATGGCGGCCATGTCTTGGACTTGTAGATTTGCCGTTCTCCTTCTATTTTTGGATAATGTATTGAACAGTGTTCTGTAAAATGTTCGAAGCTTGGGCTATTTTATTTTTATAACTTAAACCTGCTTTACTCTTCTCCACAACTTATCCATGACGTGTCCGGTGTGTTCCTTAGTTTTCATAATCCCTAATGTTCTCACACAAGTCTCTGAGGTCTTTGAAGATCAGCTGTAGTTATTCTGGGGAGACATCACACACAGATGGAGGCGATGTATTAATAATGTGACTTCTGGAGACAAAACCCAGAAGTTATGATAAACTTAGAACCCTGAAGAGGCAGCAATGGGTGATCCGTCAGGATCTGCCCGAAGACGATACCCAGCCGCCGGGGAGAAGGGCAGAAGACGGAGAAATCAGGGGCAGCGCTGGGAATACTCAGTCTCTACAGAAACCTCTTGTATTTGTCAATAAAGAGTAACAACTGACGGAATGTTTAGAATTGTACTTCAGTAACCATGGAAACGTCCAACTAAAAGTGAGAATCACTGAGGGAGCAAAATAGGAAAAATGACATTTGTGTCAATTTTAAAAAGTTTGGTCACGTTTGGAGATAAAGTTCAATGAAGAGATAGAAATGAGAAACAAGGGAAACTAGAGAAACTGTTCTAGAATGAAGACATTTGTTTAAAGATGCCACAAATGTAATCAACATGGTAGGACCCCCTGATCTTACATCACCCCTGATTATACATCACCCCCTGATCATACATCACCCCCTGATTATACATCACCCCTGATCTTACATCACCCCTGATTATACATCACCCCTGATCATACATCACCCCTGATTATACATCACCCCTGATTATACATCACCCCCTGATCATACATCACCCCCTGATCATACATCACCCCTGATCACACATCACCCCCTGATTATACATCACCCCCTGATCATACATCACCCCTGATCATACATCACCCCTGATCACACATCACCCCCTGATCATACATCACCCCCTGATCACACATCACCCCCTGATCACACATCACCCCCTGATTATACATCACCCCCTGATCACACATCACCCCTGATCACACATCACCCCCTGATTATACATCACCCCCTGATCATACATCACCCCCTGATCACACATCACCCCCTGATCACACATCACCACCTGATCACACATCACCCCCTGATCATACATCACCCCTGATCATACATCACCCCCTGATCATACATCACCCCCTGATTATACATCACCCCCTGATCATACATCACCCCTGATCATACATCACCCCCTGATTATACCTCACCCCCTGATCGTACATCACCCCTGATCGTACATCACCCCTGATCGTACATCACTCTCTGATCACACATCACCCCCTGATTATACATCACCCCTGATCACACATCACCAAATGATTATACATCACTCCCTGATCGTACATCACCCCCTGATTATACATCACCCCCTGATCATACATCACCCCCTGATCATACATCACCCCTGATCACACATCACCCCTGATCACACATCACCCCCTGATCACACATCACCCCCTGATCACACATCACCCCCTGATTATACATCACCCCCTGATCACACATCACCCCCTGATTATACATCACCCCTGATCATACATCACCCCTGATCACACATCACCAAATGATTATACATCACTCCCTGATCATACATCACCCCCTGATCACACATCACCCCTGATCATACATCACCCCTGATCACACATCACCCCCTGATCACACATCACCCCCTGATTATACATCACCCCTGATTATACATCACCCACTGATCACACATCACCAAATGATTATACATCACTCCCTGATCACACATCACCCCCTGATTATACATCACCCACTGATCACACATCACCCCCTGATTATACATCACCCCTGATTATACATCACCCCCTGATCATACATCACCCCCTGATCATACATCACCCCCTGATCACACATCACCCCTGATTATACATCACCCCCTGATCATACATCACCCCCTGATCATACATCACCCCTGATCACACATCACCCCCTGATCATACATCACCCCCTGATCACACATCACCCCTGATCACACATCACCCCTGATTATACATCACCCCTGATCACACATCACCCCCTGATCACACATCACCCCCTGATTATACATCACCCCTGATCATACATCACCCCTGATCACACATCACCCCTGATCACACATCACCCCCTGATTATACATCACCCCTGATCATACATCACCCCTGATCACACATCACCCCCTGATCATATGATCATACATCACCCCTGATTATACATCACCCCTGATCATACATCACCCCCTGATCACACATCACCCCCTGATCACACATCACCACCTGATCACACATCACCCCCTGATCATACATCACCCCCTGATCATACATCACCCCTGATCATACATCACCCCCTGATTATACCTCACCCCTGATCGTACATCACCCCCTGATCGTACATCACCCCTGATCGTACATCACTCTCTGATCACACATCACCCCCTGATTATACATCACCCCCTGATCACACATCACCAAATGATTATACATCACTCCCTGATCGTACATCACTCCCTGATTATACATCACCAACTGATCATACATCACCCCTGATTATACATCACCCCCTGATCATACATCACCCCTGATTATACATCACCCCCTGATTATACATCACTCCCTGATCATACATCACCCCTGATTATACATCACTCCCTGATCTTACATCACCCCCTGATCGTACATCACTCTCTGATCATTTATCACCCCTGATCGCACATCACTCCCTGATCGTTCATGACCCCCTGATCATACATCACCCCAGATTATACATCACCCCCTGATCATACATCACCCCTGATCATACATCACCCCTGATTGTACATCACCCCCTAATCGTACATCACCCCCTAATCGTACATCACCCCCTGATCATACATCACCCCCTGATCATACATCACCCCCTGATTATACATTACCCCCTGATTATACATCACCCCCTGATCGTACATCACTCCCTGATCACACATCACCCCTTGATCATACATCACCCCTGATCATACATCACCCCTGATCATACATCACCCCCTGATTATACATTACCCCCTGATTATACATCACCCCCTGATCGTACATCACTCCCTGATCACACATCACCCCTTGATCATACATCACCCCCTGATCATACATCACCCCCTGATCATACATCACCCCCTGATTATACATTACCCCCTGATTATACGTCACCCCCTGATCGTACATCACTCCCTGATCACACATCACCCCTGATCATACATCACCCCCTGATCTTACATCACCCCCTGATTATACATCACCCCCTGATCATACATCACCCCCTGATCATACATCACCCCCTGATCTTACATCACCCCCTGATTATACATCACCCCCTGATCGTACATCACCCCCTGATCATACATCACCCCCTGATCATACATCACCCCTGATTATACATCACCCCCTGATCGTACATCACCCCCTGATCTTACATCACCCCCTGATCATACATCACCCCCTGATCATACATCACTCCCGATCATACATCACCCCCTGATCATACATCACTCCCTGATCTTACATCACCCCCTGATCATTACATCACCCCCTAATCGTACATCACTCCCTGATCATACATCACCCCCTGATCATACATCACCCCTTGATTATACATAACCCCTGATCTTACATCACCCCCTGATCATACATCACCCCCTGATCGTACATCACCCCCTGATCATACATCACCCCCTAATCGTACATCACTCCCTGATCATACATCACCCCCTGATCATACATCACCCCTTGATTATACATCACCCCCTGATCTTACATCACCCCCTGATCATACATCACCCCCTGATCATACATCACCCCCTGATCATACATCACCCCCTGATCATACATCACCCCCTGATCATACATCACCCCCTGATCATACATCACCCCTTGATTATACATCACCCCTGATCGTACATCACCCCCTGATCATACATCACCCCCTGATTGTACATCACCCCCTGATCGTACATCACCCCCTGATCTTACATCACCCCCTGATTATACATCACCCCCTGATCATATATCACCCCCTGATCTTACATCACCCCCTGATCATACATCACCCCCTGATCGTACATCACCCCCTGATCATACATCACCCCTAATCGTACATCACTCCCTGATCATACATCACCCCCTGATCATACATCACCCCTTGATTATACATCACCCCCTGATCGTACATCACCCCTTGATTATACATCACCCCCTGATCTTACATCACCCCCTGATCTTACATCACCCCCTGATCTTACATCACCCCCTGATCACACATCACCCCCTGATCCTACATTACTCACAATCATACATCCCCCCTGATCATACATCCCCCCTGTATTCCCACTGCTGGTGAGCTGCTGTTATACATGTGACAGTAATAGCTTTGGTGCCATGTTTGTTGGGTGCAGTGATCTCCCCTGTATGATGCGGCTGTACTGGATCTGGACGTCTCCTGGTTCAGTTCAGGCCTCTCGGTTCATGTAAATCTCACAGCTATAAATATCCGTGCAGCGAGGAATGGAGCGAGCTCAGCAGTGTCCGCCGCCTCCGCCGCTGTTTACCCCAAATCCCTAGGACATCAGCAAAATAAAACAAACTGCATTACTCCAATGGCAGGTATAGTGTGTCATGGTGCGGCCGGGGAATTGCTACGCTCCAGCAGCCATTCTGGTGGCCAAAACCTCATTATGGGCACACAGACTGTATATCCCATAGGGGTAAAGGATCATCATAGACAAGATGCCAATCATAGCAGTAAATATAGTGGGGGGGGACTAAGTCAAATGATCCAGAGAACAAGAAAGGTTCTGTGCACACTGTGAGGTGTGACTGGCATGAGACCTCTTGGCCGGTATACATCACATGTGTTTTGAGCTGTGCACACAGGGTTAACGGTATCTGAGCCTGTGTGTAGGGGTTATTGCTGTGCTAGACCTCACTGGTGCATAGTGGGTTAAGTGCACCTAGGTCAGTGTGTGAATAGAGTGTGCTGATTATCACTGATTTACAGGTGTGGGTGTGGCAGCCGGGATAATAGCTGCCTGGAGATGGGAGTCAGACCAGACGTGTCCTCTGGGATGTGAGGATGTGAGGCAGAGGGGTCCTGTCTATCGGGGACATGGAGTGCAGGAGACGCCTGCCCCTCTGAGCCTGATAAGGCTGTAGTCCATGATGGTCTGGATGGATGTGTGTGTGGGCCCTGTGGTGGGTTGGAGCCCGTGGGAATCCACGAAGGCCAGGCGGCCATAGCCGCCATTGGGACCAACTGTTAGGTCATGATGTGGTTCAGTTGACTATATGTATGAGAGACTGAGGAGGTCTTGAATGCCAGGCGGGAGTAACCACCATTGGGGCCGACTGTGAAGTCGTTACGTG
Organism: Allobates femoralis; assembly: GCA_033576535.1. Classification (NCBI taxonomy): domain Eukaryota; kingdom Metazoa; phylum Chordata; class Amphibia; order Anura; family Aromobatidae; genus Allobates; species Allobates femoralis. Next base: position 4,116,952 of record JARQOC010000006.1, on the reverse strand, counting down.
GTCCCGTTGACTGAGTATGAAGCATAATGGTGTATGTAAAAGTGCCATGTATGATGTCCCATGTGAATAATGCTAGGCGCGCATAGCCGCCATTAGAACCAGACTGAGGTCTGTAAGGGTATGTGCACACTGGTGGGCGTTTTTGTGTCGGCGGCGGCTGGGCGGACCCGCCAGGAAGCTCTGGAGCCGTCCACCGGCATCCTGGCGGGTATGTGCCGCGGCTGTGCCTCGGGTTTGCGGCGGGTGCACGGCGGGTTAGCGGCGGCGGTTCTGCAGCGGCTGGAAGCAGTACATGACTCTGCTTGCAGCCGCTGCAGAACCGGCTGGTTTATAGAACATGCTCATTCGTTGCTAACCCGCTGGGAACCCAGCGGGTTAGCAACAGATGAGCATGTGTAAACCGCCGCTGTGTGCACAGCGGGTGTCGGTTTACATAGGTTTTAATGTTAATCCAAAAGCCGCTTTTGGATTAACATAAATTTACATAAAACTTATGTAAACCGACCGGCGGTTTACACAGCTAAACCGACCCTAACCCGGCCAGTGTGCACATACCCTAAGGGTCGGTATGGGACGCCTTAATGTTCTGCTGAAGATGTAATATTGTAATATATGTAGTCCTGCTGTAAATATTGTGATAACGTTATGTGAGATGTGTCTTGTGTTCCCGGTTTATGCCATTGTTTAATAAACCGCTGGACATTTATGTTACCGTTAAGCATGACTGGTGCCAAGTGAGTCATCCGTGTCCCCCAGGGGGCGCTACCTCACAACACATATAGGATTTGGTGCAGAAATTTTGACATCTCTTGGCAGGACGAATGCACGTCTTTGTCGCTTTTTCAGTGCAGATTTTTCTCATTTTTAGAATGGCTGAAATCTGCCGCTAAAACACTGCAAGAATGGACGTCTGCAGATTTAGGGTTGTGTTCACACTAAAAAGTGTGGATTTGGTGAGTTTTCTCTAATTAAATGCATGACGTGATATATTAAGTGAATTGAGGGGATATTACCAGATGGAATTTTCATTCATTTTCTCTTTGCAACTAAGTTTTTTTGCTTAGTTTTCGCTGTTTTGCTGCTTTTGTGGTGACTAAGGGCAGAAACACTCTTGTGTGAGCTGCATGCAACTATCTCACATGAATCTCACCTGACTCACCCGGCCTGGTCCCCTGCCTCTCTGAACGGGAGCTTGAAGCTGATTGTGTTTCTATGGAGTTGACATGCTCTCATTCAGTTGGCTGGGTGAGTCATGTGACATGCATGTGAGATACTTGCATGCATCTTGCATAGTGTGTTTCCATCGTAACCTTATTAAACGTTCACATTGGACAAACGACAGCAAAAATGCAACAAAACTGGCTTTTTGGAAGCAGCTTTTTTACTGCCAAGAGAGAAAAACTACATTGACTTTGCTGACATCAGGATTCCCTTCAAGTTTTGTGACAAATCTGCGCTGAAAAACACAATATGAAACAAAATGTGCACATAGCATAAAGGGATATCTGATTTATTACAGGAACTAAATGATCGGTGTATCATGAAAAATGGTGTGTGAAATATATGAGATATTCCTAAGATCTGCTGCATGAACGGATGTGACGGTTATGAAGGACTTTGCGTTATCACATATTACACTGTGCTGCTTTGTGTTGTATACATTGTATATGTACTGTAGAGAGTATTATACAATATATGCAATTAGGCTACAATGTGTCATATTGTTACATAGTGAAGTGTTCAGTATAATGTTATATTCTGTTGTATATATCAATGTTCACAACTGCTGCCAAACTACAACTCCCATCATGTCCTGACACAAACAGCTACAGACTCAGGGGAAAGATTCGGACTAAAATCAGGTGATTTATAGGGAAAATGAATCCAGAGAGTTAAAATCCAGACACAAAAAAATGAGAGACATAATAGATAGAATGTCTCAGAATGACTGTCGTATGGTATGGATAGATTGTATAGTATAGTATTAACACATTGTATTGTGTAGTATTTTTACATTGTATAGTATTGATACAATATAGTGTATAACATTGATACATTGTATAGTATTGATACAATATAGTGTATAGTATTGTTACATTGTATTGTATAGATACATTGTACTGTATACTATTGACATATTATACTGTATAGTATTGACACATTATATTGTATAGTATTGATACCTTATATAGTACTGATACATTATATTGTATAATATTGATACATTATATTTTATAGTACTGATACTTTGTATTGTATAATATTTATACATTGTATAAAATAAACACATTTTATTGTATAGCATTGATACATTGTATTGTATAGTGTTGAGACATTATATTGTATAGTGTTGAGACATTATATTGTATAGTGATGAGACATTGTATTTTATAGTATTGATAGATTGTATAGTATTGATAAATTATATAGTATTGATACATTGCAGAGTATTGGTACATTGTATAGTATTGATACATTGTATAGTATTGACACAATATATTGTATAACATTGATACATCGTATAGTATTGATACAATATAGTGTATAGTATTGTTACATTTTATTTGTATAGATACATTGTACTGTATACTATTGACATATTATACTGTATACTATTGACACATTATATTGTATAGTATTGATACCTTATATAGTACTGATACATTATATCTACTCTATAATTGCCGTAGGCATTTTCGTGTCGGACCCCGAAAACGCCGTGGCTATGTCACGCTGTGACGTCACCACGCGCGAGCAATGGCCGCGAAGCAGCCATTGTGAGTCGCTGGCCGAAAATAGAACCAGAGGCTCGGCCACAAAATTAGCGATGTACCGCTGAGGTAGCGCGAGCAATGGCCGCGAGGCCATTGCGAGTCGCTACCTCAGCCACCGCACCTGCCGCAAGTCTCTCTATACTTTCAATGGGGATCCATTGAGAGTCGCTGTGTAGCGCGAGCAATGGCCTCGAGGCCATTGCGAGTCGCTACCTCAGTCGCCGCACCTGCCGCAAGTCCCCCCATTGCGAGTCGCTGGCCGAAAATCGAACCAGAGGCTCGGCCTCAAAGTTAACGATTTACCGGTCAGGTAGCGCGAGCAATGGCCGCGAGGCCATTGCGAGTCGCTGCCTGAGCCGCGGCGCGCTTGCGGTAATCCCCATACAAAGTATAGGGGGACTTGCGGCAGGTGCGGCAGCGACTCGCTGGCTGAGTGCGAGCACTTGCGGCGCGGTTGCGGTAATCCCCATAAGGATTACCGCAACCGCGCGGCATTGCGAGTCGCTGGCTGAGTGCGAGCACTTGCGGCGCGGTTGCGGTAATCCCCATAAGGATTACCGCAACCGCGCCGCATTGCGAGTCGCTGGCTGAGTGCGAGCACTTGCGGCGCGGTAGCGGTAATCCCCATAAGGATTACCGCAACCGCGCCGCAAGTGCAAGTTGCGGCGCGGTTGCGGTAATCCCCATAGAAAGTATAGGGGGACTTGCGGCAAGTGCGGTTTTGCCGCACCTGCCGCAAGTCCCCCTATACTTTGTATGGGGATTACCGCAACCGCGCCGCAGATGCGGTTTTTAAATAAAATAAAATAATTTTAATACAAATAAATTCACTTAAAATAACAAATAATAAATAAATTTAATAATAATAAAAATAGTAAAAAAACAAAACAAAATAAATAAAATAAAAAATAGCTATCTACTATAATCAAATTAATGCACGTTCTAGAATCCCGATGCATTTGCATCGGGCTCACAGCTAGTTGTATAATATTGATACATTATATTTTATAGTACTGATACATTGTATTGTATAATATTCATACATTGTATAGAATAAACATATTTTATTGTATAGCATTGATACATTGTATTGTATAGTGTTGAAACATTATATTTTATAGTAGTGATAGATTGTATAGTATTGATACATTGCAGAGTATTGATACATTTTATAGTATTGATACATTATATGGTATAGATACATTGCAGAGTATTGGTGCATTATATTGTATAATGTTGAGATATTGTATTTTATAGTATTGACACATTATATTGCATAGTATCGATAAATTATATGGTAAAGTATTGATACATTGTATTGTATCGTATTGATACATTGTGTAGTATTGATACATTGCAGAGAATTGATACATTGTATAGTATTGATACATTATATGGTATAGTATCGATAAATTATATAGTACAGATACATTATATAGTATTGATACATTGCAGAGTATTGGAACATTATATTGTATAATGTTGAGATATTGTATTGTATAGTATTGACACATATTGTATAGTATTGATAAATTATATGGTAAAGTATTGATACATTGTATTGTATCGAATTGATACATTGTATAGTATTGATACATTGTATTGATACATTGTAATGTATAGCATTGATACATTGTATTGCATCTTATACAGTCATGTTGTATAGTATTACATGATATATGTTGTCATGATGAAGGACGGTTTGACCCTGTGAAATGTGAAGACTTTTTTCTTTTCCCTCTTTGTGGAGATACAGGAGGATTTTATCATTTACCGATAAAGGAAAGAGAACGGGAATGACGAAGCACACGTGGGATTTTTTGCCATCACATTATATTGTATGGAGTTGTATTTTACTGTGTAATAGTATTATATTGTGTAATACAGTATTGCATTATATTATATTGTGTTTTTCACATTACACCCACAAACTTCAATGTACAGTGTTGGCCAAAAGTATTGACACCCCTGCAATTCTGTCAGATAATACTCAGTTTCTTCCTGAAAATGATTGCAATCACAAATTCTTTGGTATTATTATCTTCATTTAATTTGTTTTCAATGAAAAAACACAAACAGAATTGTCCTAAAGCCAAGTTGGATCTAATTCCACCAAACATAAAAAAGGGGGTGGACAAAAGTATTGGCACTGTTAGAAAAATCATGTGATGTTTCTCTAATTTGTGTAATTAACAGCACCTGTAACTTACCTGTGGCACCTGACAGGTGTTGGCAATAACTAAATCACACTTGCAGCCAGTTGACATGGATTAAAGTTGACTCAACCTCTGTCCTTTGTCCTTGTGTGTACCACATTGAGCATGGAGAAAAGAAAGAAGACCAAAGAACTGTCTGAGGACTTGAGAAACCAAATTGTGAGGAAGCATGAGCAATCTCAAGGCTACAAGTCCATCTCCAAAGACCTGAATGTTCCTGTGTCTACCGTGCACAGTGTCATCAAGAAGTGTAAAGCCCATGGCACTGTGGCTAACCTCCCTAGATGTGGATGGAAAAGAAAAATTGACGAGAGATTTCAATGCAAGATTGTGCGGATGGTGGATAAAGAACCTCGACTAACATCCAAACAAGTTCAAGCTGCCCTGCAGTCCGAGGGTACAACAGTGTCAACCTGTACTATCCATCAGTGTCTGAATGAAAAGGGACTGTATGGTAGGAGACCCAGGAAGACCCCACTTCTTACCCCGAGACATAAAAAAGCCAGACTGGAGTTTGCCAAAACTTACCTGAGAAAGCCTAAAACGTTTTTTGAAAAATGTTCTCTCTTTTTGGGCAAAGACATCAACATAGAGTTTACAGGAGAAAAAAAGAGGCATTCAAAGAACAGAACACCGTCCCTGCAGTCAAACATGGCGGAGGCTCCCTGATGTTTTGGGGTTGCTTTGCTGCCTCTGGCACTGGACTGCTTGACCGTGTGCATGGCATTATGAAGTCTGAAGACTACCAACACATTGTGCAGCATAATGTAGGGCCCAGTGTGAGAAAGCTGGGTCTCCCTCAGAGGTCATGGGTCTTCCAGCAGGACAATGACCCAAAACACACTTCAAAAAGCAGTAGAAAATGGTTTGAGAGAAAGCACTGGAGACTTCTAAGGTGGCCAGCAATGAGTCCAGACCTGAATCCCATAGAACACCTGTGGAGAGATCTAAAAATGGCAGTTTGGAGAAGGCACCCTTCAAATATCAGGGACCTGGAGCAGTTTGCCAAAGAAGAATGGTCTAAAATTCCAGCAGAGCATTGTAAGAAACTCATTGATGGTTACCGGAAGCGGTTGATCGCAGTTATTTTGGCTAAAGGTTGTGCAACCAAGTATTAGGCTGAGGGTGCCAATACTTTTGTCTGGTCCATATTTGGAGTTTTGTGTGAAATGATCAAGGTTTTGCTTTTTGCTTCATTCTCTTTTGTGTTTTTTCATTGAAGACAAATTAAATGAAGATAATAATAGCAAAGAATCTGTGATTGCAATCATTTTCAGGAAGAAACTGAGTATTATCTGACAGAATGGCAGGGGTGTCAATACTTTTGGCCAACACTGTACTTTATTGGTATTTAGTGACATTAAGTACAAGATTTGTGAAGTGTAAAGCAATGATACATTCTCAGTATATCTACAGCTGATCTGTGAAGGCGCAGAGATGTGTGTGATAACATCAGTGATTAAACAGCATCATGAAAACCAAGGAACTCACCAGACAGGACAGGGATAAAGGTGTGGAGAAGAGTAAAACAGGGTTAAGTTATAAAACAAAATAGCCCAACTTCTTATGGAGCACTGATGGACCCATTATACAAAAATAGAAGAAGAATGGCACAACTGCAAATCTACAAGACCAAGACATGGCCGTACACCGAGACTTTCATCCCAAGAAGGAGAGCACTAATCAGAGGAGAGGTGATAAGTCCATGGAGGAGCCGCTGAGATCACAGCTCAGGGGAGAATCTGTCCTCAGGAGGACTATTAGTTGTAGACTCCACATTCTGCCCTTTATAGAAAAGTGGCAAGAAGGAAGACATAGAAAGCAAGAAGCATTAAGAAGTCCAATGTGCAGTTTGTAAAAAGCCATGTAGGGGCTAGGGGCCACAAGCGAGCAGTGGAACAAGAGGCTCTGGTCAGAGGAAACTAAAGGAGAACTTTCTGGGCTTAATACAAAACACCATGTGTGGAGGAAACTAATCCTGTGCATCACCCTGAGAACCCCCTCCTCACCGTCACACACGGTGGAGGCAGCATCCTGCTGTGGGGAGCCTTTTCTTCAGCAGGGGCAGGAAAACTGATCAGAGGTGATGGGAAGATGGATGGAGCTAAATACAGGACAATCCTGGAGGAAAACCTGTTAGAGGCAGCAGAAGACCTGAGACTGAGGCTTAGGTTCACCTTCCAGCAGGACAACGACCCTCAACATCCTGCAGATCTACAATAAAGGGTTTAGATCAGAGCAGATTCCTGTGTGTGAACGGCCCAGTCACCGTCCAGACCCAAATCCACCCAGAATCTGTGACATCACAGACGTCTCCAACCAATCACTGAGTGAGAGCAAAGAGGAAGGGAAAATATCACCTCCAGATGAGCAAAACTCGAGAGACCCCAAAAGACAAAGAAAGGTGGTCCTACAAAGGGCTGAATCAGGGGCTGAATACTAATGCAAGACAGAGAAAGGTGGTCCTACAAAGGGCTGACTCAGGGGGGTGAATAATAATGCAATACAGAGAAAGGTGGTCCTACACAGTACTGACTCCGGGGCTGAATACTAATACAAGACAGAGAAAGGTGGTCCTACACAGTACTGACTCAGGGGGGTGAATACTAATGCAAGACAGAGAAAGGTGGTCCTACAAAGGACTGACTCAGGGGGCTGAATACTAATACAAGATAGAGAAAGGTGGTCCTACAAAGTGCTGACTCAGGGGCTGAATACTAATACAAGACACAGAAAGGTGGTCCTACAAAGTGCTGACTAAGGGGCTGAATACTAATATAAGACAGAGGAAGGTAGTCCTACAAAGTGCTGACTCAGGGGCTGAATACTAATACAAGACAGAGGAATGTGGTCCTACAAAGTGCTGACTAAGGGGCTGAATACTAATATAAGACAGAGAAAGGTGGTCCTACAAAGTGCTGACTCAGGGGCTGAATACTAATACAAGACAGAGGAATGTGGTCCTACAAAGTGCTGACTCAGGGGGTGAATACTAATGTAACACAGAGAAAGGTGGTCCTACAAAGTGCTGACTCAGGGGCTGAATACTAATACAAGACAGAGGAATGTGGTCCTACAAAGTGCTGACTCAGGGGTGTAATACTAATGTAACACAGAGAAAGGTGGTCCTACAAAGTGCTGACTCAGAGGCTGAATACTAATATAAGACAGAGAAAAATGGTCCTACAAAGTGCTGACTCAGGGGGTGAATACTAATACAAGACAGAGAACGGTGGTCCTACAAAGTGCTGACTCAGGGGGTGAATACTAATACAAGACAGAGAAAGGTGGTCCTACACAGTGCTGACTCAGGGGGGCTGAATACTAATCCAAGACAGAGAAAAATGGAAACCCTGATTCAAAAAGGAGTCAACAGCTGGAGACGTTCCATGTACACTTTCATCTGTTTCATCCCACCTTCACTATGCACGATGCACGCGAGTATGGTGCATGCATGCATCTCGCACGACTCACCCGGCCCGGCCGTTGGCTCTCTGGACGGGAACGTGGAACTGCACAGTAACACAATCAGCTGACAAGCTCCCGTTCAGAGAGGCCGGGGTCGGGTGACTCATGAGAGATGCATGCAATATACTTGTATGCATCGTGCATAGTGTGTCTTGGATCTAACACTTAACTACTACTGCACTGAAATCATCAATATCTCCAGATCCCCCACTCTTGTGTTATAGACAACCTCCGAATCTAAAAAACATCATTGTCAGAAGCGACCTGTCCTCTCTAACAGCAACAGGAACCTTTCCCTGCAACCAGAACAGGTGCAAAACCTCCATCTATAATGACAACCGACAAGATAAAGATTCCTGGGACAGATCAGGACTACAAGATCCCAGGTACCTTCAGCTGCACAACTAATGGGGTGTACTTAATTAAATGTACCAAATGTCCAACAGGGTTCTCTACGTAGGGGAGACAGGACAGAAGTTTAGAACAAAGATGAATTCTCATCGCCACACAATTAAAGAAAAGAACAGATCTACTTGCTATTAATCATTTTCGTAATCCTCATCACGCTATAATGGATATGAAGTTATTAGTAGTGAAAGGACATTTCCAATCCCAAAGAGACAGGAGAGTCAGGGATAAAAACGGATGATGACTATTGATACATTCAGAGCAGAAATGAACTTATCACATGGATTTATGTCTTTTTACATCAATTGAGGAATCTTCAAATCCAGGACCAGACCACGTCACTTGTCTTATATACTACATTATCCTCTCTTGTGTATAAATATGCGACTTCAGATTTTATGTTATTTGAGCCTGATGAAGAGACCCGAGTAGTCTGGAAAGCTATTTATCGCCATTTTTTCAGGTAGTCATTAAAAGGTATCAACCACTGAGAACTCTCAGAATTTAATATGAAACGTGTTGCTAACCAAACTGGGCGACCCCACGTTACATACGGGGCAGGTTCCCCTTTAACATGGCCGTCAGCTCTGTTGTCTGGAGTGACGGGTTTATGACTTCTGTTATTAGGATCCTGATATAGAACAAGTAAATATAGATCCAGAGCGACCGGAAGGTAACGGAGGAGAAAGGTAACTGAGTTACTACAAGGAGAACACGTGAGGGGCTCACAGGCCGGTCTGGGGGCGCAGACTGTAAAGAAAGTGTTTGTATTTTTAAACTAAGAGAACTTTCCACTTTAATTAATAAAAACTTTGCAACCAATTTTGGAAAAGCAGAGAGAGGAGAGAGAGGGAAGAGAGGAGAAAGAAGAGAGAGGGAGGAGAGAAAAGAGGACAGAGGGGAGAGAGAGAGATAGAGAGAGAAAGAGGGAGAGAGAAAAGAGACAGAGAGGAGAGGAGAGAGAGGAGAGAGAGGGAAGAGAGGAGAAGAAGAGAGAGGGAGGAAGAGGAGAGGAAGCGAGAGGAGAGAGAAGTGAACAGAGAGAAAGAGAGAGGAGAGAGATAGGGAGAGAAAAAGAGAGAGGAAGAAGAGAGAGGGAGGAGAGAAAAGAGACAGAGGGTGAGAGGAGAGAGATAGAGGGAGAGAAGGAGAGAGAGAGGGGAAGAGAGAGAAAAGAGAGAGGGAGTTGAGAAAAGAGGACAGAGGGGGAGAGGAGAGAGAAAGAGGAGAGAGGAGAAAGAAGAGAGAGGGAGGAGAGAAAAGAGGACAGAGAGAGAGAGGAGAGAGATAGAGAGAGAAAGAGGGAGAGAAGGAGAGAGAGGGGAAGAGAGGAGAAAGAAGAGAGAGGGAAGAGAGAAAAGAGGACAGAGAGAGAGAGGAGAGAGATAGAGAGAGAAAGAGGGAGAGAAGGAGAGAGAGGGGAAGAGAGGAGAAAGAAGAGAGAGGAGGAGAGAGAAGGAAGCGAAGGGAGGAGAGAGAAGTGAACAGAGAGAAAGAGAGAGGAGAGAGATAGGGAGAGAAAGAGAGAGAGGAAGAAGAAGAGAGGGAGGAGAGAGAAGAGGACAGTGAGATAGAGAGAGGAGAGAGAGAGTGAGATAGGGAGAGGAGAGAGTGATAGGAAGAGAAAGAGGAAAGAGAAAGAAAGAGGGAGAGAGAGAGGAAAAAGAAAAAAGAGGGAGGAGAGAGAAGAGGACAGAGAGAAAGAGAGAGTAGAAGAGTGATAGGGAGAGAAAGAGGGAGCGGAGAGAGTGATAGGAAGAGAAAGAGGAGGGAGGGAAAGAGGGAAGAGAGAGGAAAAGAAGAGAGAGAAGAGGACAGAGAGAAAGAGAGAGGAGAGAGTGATAGGGAGAGAAAGAGAGAGAAAGAGGGAGAGGACAGAGTGATAGGGAGAGAAAGAGGAGAGAGAGAAAGAAAGAGGAGAAAAAAAATAAAGGGGAGAAAAGCAAAGAGAGAGAGGAGAAAGAAGAAAGAGGGAGCAGAGAGAAGAGGACAGAGAGAAAAGAGAGAGGAGAGAGAGATAAAGAGAGGAGAGGGAGGAGAGAATGATAGGGAGAGAAAGAGGAGAGAGAGAAAGAAAAAGGAACAAAGGAGGGAAGAGAGAGGAGAAAGAAGAGAGAGGAGAGAGAAAACGAGAGGAGAGAAAGAGAGATAGGGAGAGGGGAGAGAGGACGGAGTGATAGGGACAGAAAGAGGAGACCCTGCTGACCACAAGGGCCCCCAACCTGTTGCACAGGAATCACATGTGGCTCGCAGGCCTGTGGTGTGTAGCTGGCGACTTGTCTTCCAGTTAGGAGTATAAACATCAAGCCTAACAAACAGATATGAGTAAGAGCTCCCAGGATGGTGACAAAAGTCACTGACACACTGGGGGTACAGGATAATGACACTGGGGTACAGGATAGTGACACTGACACTGGGGTACAGGATAATGACACTGGGGTACAGGATAATGACACTGGGGTACAGGATAATGACACTAGGGTACAGGATAATGACACTGGGGGTACAGGATAATGACACTGGTGGTACAGGATAAATGACACTGGGGGTACAGGATAATGACACTGGGGTACAGGATAGTGACACTGACACTGGGGTACAGGATAATGACACTGGGGTACAGGATAATGACACTGGGGTACAGGATAATGACACTAGGGTACAGGATAATGACACTGGGGTACAGGATAATGACACTGGGGTACAGGATATGACACTGACACTGGGGTACAGGATAATGACACTGGGGTACAGGATAATGACACTGGGGGTACAGGACAATGACACTGGGGTACAGGATAATGACACTGGGGTACAGGACAATGGCACTGAAGGTACAGGATAATGACACTGGGGGTACAGGATAATTACACTCGGTACAGGATAATGACACTGGGGGTATAGGATAATGACACTGGGGGGTACAGGATAATGACACTGGGGGTACAGGATAATGACACTGGAGTACAGGATAATGACACTGGGGGTACAGGATAATGACACTGGGGGTACAGGAGAATGACACTGGGTACAGGATAATGACACTGGGAGTACAGGATAATGACACTGGGGGTACAGGATAATGACAGTGGGGGTACAGGATAATGACACTGACACTGGGGGTACAGGATAAATGACACTGGGGGTACAGGATAATGACACTGGGGGTACAGGATAATGACACTGGGGGTACAGGATAATGACAGTGGGGGTACAGGATAATGACACTGGGGTACAGGATAATGACACTGGGGGTACAGGATAATGGCACTGGGGTACAGGATAAATGACACTGGGGTACAGGAGAATGACACTGACACTGGGGTACAGGATAATGATACGGGGGGTACAGAATAATGACACTGACACTGGGGGTACAGGATAATGACACTGGGGGTACAGGATAATGACACTGGTGAGCAGGAATGAATGGAGGATACAGGATAATGAACTAGAGGGGAAAGGAAAGACAGGGGGACAGGGATAAAGAACAGGGAGTAAGGATATGACACTAGGGTACAGAGATGAGCAAGGAGGGGGGTAAGGATAAGAACTGGGGGTACAGGAAAGACATGGGGATACAGGAAAATGACACTAGGGGGGTACAGAGAAAATGACACATGGGGGTACAGATAGAGGACATATAGACAAGGGGGTACAGGGATAATTGGAACTGGGGGGGTAACAGGGAGAGATGAACGGGAACAGGATAAGAGCATGAGAGGGGTACAGGATAATGAGTACGTGGGTACAGGATAATGAAAAGGGGTACAGGATAAGACACGAGGGGGGTAAGGATAAGGGAAACTGGGGGACAGAGATAATGAAACTGAGGTACAGGATAATGAAGACAATGGGGGTACAGGATAATAGACATGGGGACAGGATAATAAAGGGGAAAGAAATAAGGGAACAGGAGGTACAGGATAATAACACTGGGAGGACAGGATAAATGAAGAGGGTAAGGATAATGACACAGGGGGTAACAAGGATAGAGACACTGGGGTACAGGAAATGACACGGGGGTAGGGATAATGACAAGGGGTACAGGATAAGACACTGGGGGACAGGAAAAGACACTGGGGTACAGGAAATGACATGGGGGTACAGGATAAATGGACACTGGGGATACAGGATAATGGACACTGTGGGTACGGATAATGACATCAGGTAGAGGATAATGAACATGGGAGGGGTACAGAAATGACACTGGGGTACAGGATAATGACACTGGGGTACAGGATAATGACACTGGGGGTACAGGATAATGACAATGGGGTACAGGATAATGACACTGGGGTACAGGATAATGACACTGGGTACAGGATAATGACACTGGGGGTACAGGATAATGAACTGGGGTACAGGATAATGACACTGGGGGTACAGGATAATGACACTGGGGTACAGGATAATGAATACTGAGGGGTACAGGATAATGACACTGGGGTACAGGATAATGAACTGACACTGGGGGTACAGGATAATGACACTGGGGTACAGGATAATGACACTGGGGTACAGGATAATGACACTGGGGGTACAGGATAATGACACTGGGGGTATAGGATAATGACACTGGGGGTACAGGATAATGACACTGGGGGTACAGGATAATGACACTAGGGGTACAGGACAATGACACTGGGGTACAGGATAATGACACTGGGGGTACAGGATAATGACACTGGGGTACAGGATAATGACACTGGGGGTATAGGATAATGACACTGGGGGGTACAGGACAATGACACTGGGGTACAGGATAATGACACTGGGGTACAGGATAATGACACTGGGGTACAGGATAATGACACTGGGGGTACAGGATAATGACACTGGGGTACAGGATAATGACACTGGGGTCACAGGATAATGACACTGGGGTGGGGTACAGGAAATGACACTGGGGGTACAGGATAATGACACTGGGGGTACAGGATAATGACACTGGGGTACAGGATAATGACACTGGGGGTACAGGATAATGACAGTGGGGGTACAGGATAATGACACTGGGGTACAGGATAATGACACTGGGGGTACAGGATAATGGCACTGGGGTACAGGATAATGACACTGGGGTACAGGGAATGACACTGACACTGGGGGTAAGGATAATGATACGGGGGTACAGAATAATGACACTGACACTGGGGGTACAGGATAATGACACTGGGGTACAGGATAATGACACTGGGGTACAGGATAATGACACTGGAGGTACAGGATAATGACACTGGGGTACAGGATAATGACATGGGGTACAGGGTAATGACACTGGGGTAAAGGATAATGACACTGGGGTACAGGATAATGACACTGGGGGTACAGGATAATGACACTGGGGTACAGGATAATGACACTGGGATACAGGATAATGACACTGGGGTACAGGATAATGACACTGGGGTACAGGATAATGACAATGGGGTACAGGATAATTACACTGGGGGTACAGGATAATGACACTGGGGTACAGGATAATGACACTGGGGTACAGGATAATGATACTGGGGTACAGGATAATGACACTGGGGTACAGGATAATGACACTGGGGTACAGGATAATGATACTGGGGGTACAGGATAATGACACTGGGGTACAGGATATGAATGACACTGGGGGTACAGGATAATGACACTGGGGGTACAGGATAATAACACTGGGGTACAGGATAATGACACTGGGGTACAGGATAATAACACTGGGGGTACAGGATAATGACACGGGTACAGGATAATGACACAGGGGGTACAGGATAATGACACTGGGGTACAGGATAATGACACTGGGGGTACAGGATAATGACACTGGAGGTACAGGATAATGAAACTGGGGGTACAGGATAATGACACTGGGGTACAGGATAATGACACTGGGGTACAGGAGAATGACAGACACTGGGGGTACAGAATAATGACACTGGGGTACAGAATAATGACACTGACACTGGGGGTACAGGATAATGACACTGGGGTACAGGAAAATGACACTGGGGTACAGGATAATGACCTGGGGGTACAGGATAATGACACTGGGGGTACAGGATAATGACACTGGGGGTACAGGATAATGACCCTGGGGTACAGGATAATGAACATGGGGGTACAGGATAATGAAACTGGGGTACAGGGTACAGGATAATGACACTGGGGGTACAGGATAATGAAACTGGGGTACAGGATAATGACACTGGGGGTACAGGATAATGACACTGGGGTACAGGATAATGACACTGGGGGTACAGGATAATGACACTGGGGTACAGGATAATGACCCTGGGGGTACAGGATAATGACACTGGGGGTACAGGATAATGACACTGACACTGGGGTACAGGATAATGACACTGGGGCACAGGATAATGACACTGGGGTACAGGATAATGACACTGGGGTACAGGATAATGACACTGGGGTACAGGATAATGACACTGACACTGGGGTACAGGATAATGACACTGAGGATACAGGATAATGACCCTGGGGTACAGGATAATGATACTGGGGGTACAGGATGACACTGGGGTACAGGATAATGACACTGGGGTACAGGATAATGACACTGTGGTACAGGATAATGACACTGGGGTACAGGATAATGACCCTGGGGTACAGGATAATGACCCTGGGGGTACAGGATAATGACACTGGGGTACAGGATAATGACACTCTGGGTACAGGATACTGACACTTGGGGTACAGGATAATGACACTGGGGGTACAGGATAATGACACTGGGTACAGGATAATGACACTGGGGTACAGGATAATGACACTGGGGTACAGAATAATGACACTGGGGGTATGGGATAATGACACTAGGGGTACAGGATAATGACACTGGGGTACAGGATAATGACACTGGGGGTACAGGATAATGACACTGGGGTACAGGGTTATGACACTGGGGTACAGGATAATGACACTGACACTGGGGTACAGGATAATGACACTGGGGTACAGAATAATGACACTGGGGGTAAAGGATAATGACACTGACACTGGGGGTACAGGATAATGACACTGGGGTACAGGATAATGACACTGGGGTACAGGATAATGACACTGGGGGTACAGGATACTGACACTGGGGGTACAGGATAATGACACTGGGGGTACAGGATAATGACACTGGGGGCACAGGATAATGACACTGGGGGTACAGGATAATGACACTGGGGGCACAGGATAATGACACTGGGGGTACAGGATAATGACACTGGGGCACAGGATAATGACACTGGGGGTACAGGATAATGACTATGGGGGTACAGGATAATGACACTGGGGGCACAGGATAATGACACTGGGGTACAGGATAATGACACTGGGGGTACAGGATAATGACACTGGGGTACAGGATAATGACACTGAGGGTACAGGATAATGACACTGGGGTACAGGAGAATGACACTGGGGGTACAGGAGAATGACACTGGGGTACAGGATAATGACACTGGGGTACAGGAGAATGACACTGGGGGTACAGGATAATGACACTGGGGGTACAGGATAATGACACTGGGGGTACAGGATAATGACACTGAGGGTACAGGATAATGACACTGGGGTACAGGAGAATGACACTGGGGTACAGGAGAATGACACTGGGGTACAGGATAATGACACTGGGGTACAGGAGAATGACACTGGGGTACAGGATAATGACACTGGGGCACAGGATAATGACACTGGGGGTACAGGATAATGACACTGGGGGGTACAGGACAATGACACTGGGGGTACAGGATAAAGACACTGGGGGTACAGGAGAATGACACTGGGGTACAGGAGAATGACACTGGGGTACAGGATAATGACACTGGGGTACAGAAGAATGACACTGGGGGTACAGGATAATGACACTGGGGTACAGGATAATGACACTGGGGTACAGGATAATGACACTGGGTACAGGAGAATGACACTGGGGGTACAGGATAATGACACTGGGTACAGGATAATGACACTGGGGTACAGGATAATGACACTGGGGGTACAGGATAATGACACTGGGGGGTACAGGACAATGACACTGGGGTACAGGATAATGACACTGGGGTACAGGATAATGACACTGGGGTACAGGATAATGACACTGGGGTACAGGATACTGACACTGGGGGAGAGATCTTAATGTCAAAGAAAATAACAAATTAGTTGAGTGATAAAATAAAATATTAATTGTGTATATAAAAACAGTAAAAAAAAACTTTACAACATCCATGAAAATCCCTGTGCATCACATCTAAACTAGGTGACATAAGATCTTCATGGGAAAAAATTATATATAGAAACACTTAGGCCGGATTCACATTAATACAGAGCTGTCTGTCAAGCACAAAGTCAGGGTTTTTCTTAGAATCCCTGAATAACTACCGTATATTCCAACAGGATGAATAAATTATACCGGCTGTACATATATAATTATATACAGGAGATGTCCAGGTTATACCGGCTGTACATATATAATTATATACAGGAGATGCCCAGGTTATACCGGCTGTACATATATAATTATATACAGGAGATGTCCAGGTTATACCGGCTGTACATATATAATTATATACAGGAGATGTCCAGGTTATACCAGCTGTACATATATAATTATATACAGGAGATGCCCAGGTTATACGAGCTGTACATATATAATTATATACAGGAGATGTCCAGGTTATATTGGCTGTACATATATAATTATATACAGGAGATGTCCAGGTTATACCAGCTGTACATATATAATTATATACAGGAGATGCCCAGGTTATACCGGCTGTACATATATAATTATATACAGGAGATGTCCAGGTTATACCGGCTGTACATATATAATTATATACAGGAGATGCCCAGGTTATACCAGCTGTACATATATAATTATATACAGGAGATGCCCAGGTTATACCATCTGTACATATATAATTATATACAGGAGATGCCCAGGTTATACCGGCTGTACATATATAATTATATACAGGAGATGTCCAGGTTATACCGGCTGTACATATATAATTATATACAGGAGATGTCCAGATTATACCGGCTGTACATATATAATTATATACAGGAGATGCCCAGGTTATACCGGCTGTACATATATAATTATATACAGGAGATGCCCAGGTTATACCGGCTGTACATATATAATTATATACAGGAGATGTCCAGATTATACCGGCTGTACATATATAATTATATACAGGAGATGTCCAGGTTATACCGGCTGTACATATATAATTATATACAGGAAATGTCCAGGTTATTCCGGCTGTACATATGTAATTATATACAGGAGATGTCCAGGTTATACCGGCTGTACATATGTAATTATATACAGGAGATGTCCAGGTTATACCGGCTGTACATATATAATTATATACAGGAGATGTCCAGGTTATACCGGCTGTACATATATAATTATATACAGGAGATGTCCAGGTTATACCGGCTGTACATATATAATTATATACAGGAGATGTCCAGGTTATACCGGCTGTACATATATAATTATATACAGGAGATGCCCAGGTTATACTGGCTGTACATATATAATTATATACAGGAGATGCCCCGGTTATATCGGCTGTACATATATAATTATATACAGGAGATGTCCAGGTTATACCGGCTGTACATATATAATTATATACAGGAGATGCCCAGGTTATACCGGCTGTACATATATAATTATATACAGGAGATGTCCAGGTTATACCGGCTGTACATATATAATTATATACAGGAGATGTCCAGGTTATACCAGCTGTACAAAATATAATTATATACAGGAGATGCCCAGGTTATACGAGCTGTACATATATAATTATATACAGGAGATGTCCAGGTTATATTGGCTGTACATATATAATTATATACAGGAGATGTCCAGGTTATAACCGGCTGTACATATATAATTATATACAGGAAATGTCCAGGTTATTCCGGCTGTACATATGTAATTATATACAGGAGATGTCCAGGTTATACCGGCTGTACATATGTAATTATATACAGGAGATGTCCAGGTTATACCGGCTGTACATATATAATTATATACAGGAGATGTCCAGGTTATACCGGCTGTACATATATAATTATATACAGGAGATGTCCAGGTTATACCGGCTGTACATATATAATTATATACAGGAGATGTCCAGGTTATACCGGCTGTACATATATAATTATATACAGGAGATGCCCAGGTTATACTGGCTGTACATATATAATTATATACAGGAGATGCCCCGGTTATATCGGCTGTACATATATAATTATATACAGGAGATGTCCAGGTTATACCGGCTGAACATATATAATTATATACAGGAGATGTCCAGGTTATACCGGCTGTACATATATAATTATATACAGGAGATGTCCAGGTTATACCGGCTGTACATATATAATTATATACAGGAGATGTCCAGGTTATACCAGCTGTACATATATAATTATATACAGGAGATGCCCAGGTTATACCGGCTGTACATATGTAATTATATACAGGAGATGTCCAGGTTATACCGGCTGTACATATATAATTATATACAGGAGATGTCCAGGTTATACCGGCTGTACATATATAATTATATACAGGAGATGTCCAGGTTATACCAGCTGTACATATATAATCATATACAGGAGATGTCCAGGTTATACCGGCTGTACATATATCATTATATACAGGAGATGTCCAGGTTATACCAGCTGTACATATATAATTATATACTGGAGATGTCCAGGTTATACCAACTGTACATATATAATTATATACAGGCGATGCCCAGGTTATACCGGCTGTACATATATAATTATATACAGGAGATGTCCAGGTTATACAGGCTGTACATATATAATTATATACAGGAGATGTCCAGGTTATACCGGCTGTACATATATAATTATATACAGGAGATGCCCAGGTTATACCGGCTGTACATATATAATTATATACAGGAGATGCCCAGGTTATACCGGCTGTACATATATAATTACATACAGGAGATGTCCAGGTTATACCGGCTGTACATATATAATTATATACAGGAGATGTCCAGGTTATACACAATCTTACACAAGGCCTTGATACGCATGCGTATAAGCCAATGTGCATGCCCAGAAAGAGATTTGCAGTACCTGTTCTCCATAGACTCCAATGTTACAAAAACGGATCCTGCGGGAATCAATTTTTGCAAAATGGACAATATAGTTGTGTTTGCAGAACGGATCGTGCTGGATCCGATCTAGCGGTGATCACTGGAGGTGTGAACTCAGCCTAAGACATTTTTCAAAACCTCTTCAGGAAAAATAAAAATCAGTTTAAGGCTTTGTGCACACGCGGCTTTTTTGGTGCAGAAATTCTCTGCAGCAAAGACGATGGTGAACTTTACCCTGTGCCAGGGGAGCGAGCCTCAGTACACACATGCTTTTTTTGGTGCCTTTTAGATGCGATTTTGGTACAGATTGTGGTGGCGTCACGCACGTCCTCATAGGGTAAAGAGACTAAACTTCTATCAAACTTAATAGAAAGAGATTTCCAGGCGGTTTTGAAGCTGTTTTCCTGGAGGATTTTGGAATAAGCTCCCAAACAGCTGTGTGTGAACACAGTCCAGAGAAACCGATCAATTCTGTTTACAAATCCATTGATTTCATAACGCTCTACAATCCTGATTCGGATTAGAGTTCTTACTCCTGTCCTAACACCTAAACCCATGCACTATGGGGTGCAATATTTATTGGGGCACAATACTTATGGGGTGCAATATCTATTGGGCACAATACTTATGGGGTGCAATATTTATTGAGCACAATACTTATGGGGTGCAATATCTATTGGGCACAATATTTATGGGGTGCAATATTTATTGAGCACAATACTTATGGGATGTAATATTTATTGGGCACAATACTTATGGGGTGCAATATCTATTGAGCACAATACTTATGGGGTGCAATATCTATTGGGCACAATATTTATGGGGTGCAATATCTATTGGGCACAATATTTATGGGGTGCAATATCTATTGGGCATATTTATGGGGTGCAATATCTATTGGGCACAATATTTATGGGGTGCAATAATTATTGAGCACAATACTTAAGGGGTGCAATATTTATTGGGCACAATACTTATGGGGTGCAATATCTATTGGGCACAATACTTATGGGGTGCAATATCTATTGGGCAGAATATTTATGGGGTGCAATATTTATTGGGCACAATATTTATAGGGTGCAATATCTATTGGGCACAATATTTATGGGGTGCAATATCTATTGGGCACAATATATATGGGGTGCAATATCTATTGAGCACAATATTTATGGGGTGCAATAATTATTGGGCACAATACTTATGGGGTGGAATATCTATTGGGCACAATATTTATGGGGTGCAATATCTATTGGGCACAATACTTATGGGGTGCAATATCTATTGGGCACAATATTTATGGGGTGCAATATTTATTGGGCACAATATTTATGGGGTGCAATATCTATTGGGCATATTTATGGGGTGCAATATCTGTTGGGCACAATATTTATGGGGTGCAATATCTATTGGGCATATTTATGGGGTGCAATATCTGTTGGGCACAATATTTATGGGGTGCAATAATTATTGAGCACAATACTTAAGGGGTGCAATATTTATTGGGCACAATACTTATGGGTGCAATATCTATTGGGCACAATACTTATGGGGTGCAATATCTATTGGGCAGAATATTTATGGGGTGCAATATTTATTGGGCACAATATGTATGGGGTGCAATATTTATTGGGCACAATACTTATGGGGTGCAATATCTATTGGGCACAATACTTATGGGGTGCAATATCTATTGGGCAGAATATTTATGGGGTGCAATATTTATTGGGCACAATATGTATGGGGTGCAATATTTATTGGGCACAATATTTATGGGATGCAATATCCATTGGGCACAATATTTATGGGGTGCAATATTTATTGGGCACAATATTTATGGGGTGCAGTATTTGTTCTGGTTTTAGCTATACATCCCATGGCAATGTATTACAAAGCCCATTTTATGGGGGATATTATTTGCTCTGGTCTTATCAATGTCTACGAAGGAACCATCTACTAATATTTTCCATGCATCCTCCATATTTTCCGGTATTAACCTTTCCTTGACTACTTTCCATGAACTCCTTGTGCTCCCCCAGGATAACCCTTCTCAGAATCCCACACTCTTCTATTAATAGTCCTTCGCTTCCCCTGGTAGGATTTCCAGCCTTCTGCAGTCTTACCTGCCCCTCTGACTTCAATGTGGCCCCCCTTACCCCATATAAGCCATAATCATGGCCATCACCTTACCTTGGGTTGGGTCGGGGGCTGCTCCCCTGAACCCTCCGGCACAGGAGCGGGGGTCTGGTTGGGAATCCCATAGCTGGAGCTTTCTCGTAGTTGTATATATTGGTATTGGGGGTCATCGCCCCACCACCCTGACTTGCAGCCATTGTTTTGTATCTCCTTGGGGGCTTCCGTTCTCTCCATACCACCAGAGACTGGCATCGACCTCCTAGAAATCCTTTACCGACTGTCTCTTGTAGACTGCCCTTTGCCGCTCATTCCCTTCCTCTACCTATTAGATTATCTGTCACCAAAGTTCATTTCTTCTCTTTATCCAGAAATGGGACTCTTTCACCAGACGTCTTGAGTCTTCTTCTTCTTCTTGGTCTTTTGTGCCCTTCATTAAATGCCCAGGCTGTTTACGGGGGTCTTCACTCGGTGACGTCCTTCTGACCTCTCCTCCTTAAAGTTTTAATTTCTTTTCTTATCCTTCTTAATACATTTTTTTTTTTGGGCCAAAGTTATGGACTCCTCCAACTCCAAGCCTGTATCTTTCTGAAGGAGCTTGTGAAGAGGGAGCAGGCGTACGGTGCAAGCTCAGGTATAACGATATATAGATATATATAGCATGTCACATGACCAGTTGCAAAACCTGAGATATTAAATATCAGTGAGATAGCCAGAGAGTAAGAGAGGAAGGCGAGATAGGGAACAGGCTGGAGAAACAGAAGACGGAAGGTGGACGGACCTGGAACTGAGCTCAGGAGAAGAGAAAAAGGAACCAAAGAGTCAAGAAGAAACAATGTATCAATTTATTAACAAACGGAACTTTGTGTTATCTGGGAAAAGAGGACCTGAAAGAGCGACCCCTGATAGGGAAACAGGGTGTATGGGGGCAGAACATCATGGCCACCTTGTACCCCAAACAGCTCCACCCTTCTCCACAGGTGGAGTCCGGTATTGCAGCTCAGAACCAATCACTTAGATACCTGCGACCATCCATTGCTTAGAAGACTTGGTATTATAAACATGTTTTCTGGGAAGATGCATCAGCCGAGACGGCATCCGAGGTCAACATGGGGATTAATCTAGAGACTGGAATAGGATAATTATTCTCCGACACTTAATCTGGGTCTAGAGTGAAATTTTCAAGAGGCCGTAATTATTGTAATATTAATCAATCTAATGCTGAGTAATAAAAAGAAATAAGAGGAAGAAGACAACATAACGAGAAGCAATTAATGAGAGATATTAATTGTTTTATGACTTAATAAACTTAGGAACATTATTCAGTACTAAGATCTTCACTGGGCACAAGACTGGCGTGTGGCAAGAATGGCAATAACAATAGACAGATAGATGATAGAGAGATAGATGAGACATGAGATTCAGCTATATAGTCTGCAGAACAGTGAGTGCAGCTCTGGAGTATAATACAGGAGGTAACTCAGGATCAGTAATGTAATGTATGTACACAGTGACTGCACCAGCAGAATAGTGAGTGCAGCTCTGGAGTATAATACAGGAGGTAACTCAGGATCAGTAATGTAATGTATGTACAGAGTGACTGCACCAGCAGAATAGTGAGTGCAGCTCTGGAGTATAATACAGGAGGTAACTCAGGATCAGTAATATAATGTATGTACACAGTGACTGCACCAGCAGAATAGTGAGTGCAGCTCTGGAGTATAATACAGGAGGTAACTCAGGATCAGTAATGTAATGTATGTACACAGTGACTGCACCAGCAGAATAGTGAGTGCAGCTCTGGAGTATAATACAGGAGGTAACTCAGGATCAGTAATGTAATGTATGTACACAGTGACTGCACCAGCAGAATAGTGAGTGCAGCTCTGGAGTATAATACAGGAGGTAACTCAGGATCAGTAATGTAATGTATGTACACAGTGACTGCACCAGCAGAATAGTGAGTGCAGCTCTGGAGTATAATACAGGAGGTAACTCAGGATCAGTAATGTAATGTATGTACACAGTGACTGCACCAGCAGAATAGTGAGTGCAGCTCTGGAGTATAATACAGGAGGTAACTCAGGATCAGTAATGTAATGTATGTACACAGTGACTGCACCAGCAGAATAGTGAGTGCAGCTCTGGAGTATAATACAGGAGGTAACTCAGGATCAGTAATGTAATGTATGTACACAGTGACTGCACCAGCAGAATAGTGAGTGCAGCTCTGGAGTATAATACAGGAGGTAACTCAGGATCAGTAATGTAATGTATGTACACAGTGACTGCACCAGCAGAATAGTGAGTGCAGCTCTGGAGTATAATACAGGAGGTAACTCAGGATCAGTAATGTAATGTATGTGCACAGTGACTGCACCAGCAGAATAGTGAGTGCAGCTCTGGAGTATAATACAGGAGGTAACTCAGGATCAGTAATGTAATGTATGTGCACAGTGACTGCACCAGCAGAATAGTGAGTGCAGCTCTGGAGTATAATACAGGAGGTAACTCAGGATCAGTAATGTAATGTATGTACACAGTGATTTGCACCAGCAGAATAGTGAGTGCAGCTCTGGAGTATAATACAGGAGGTAACTCAGGATCAGTAATGTAATGTATGTACACAGTGACTGCACCAGCAGAATAGTGAGTGCAGCTCTGGAGTATAATACAGGAGGTAACTCAGGATCAGTAATGTAATGTATGTACACAGTGACTGCACCAGCAGAATAGTGAGTGCAGCTCTGGAGTATAATACAGGAGGTAACATCAGGATTAGTAATGTAATGTATGTACACAGTGACTGCACCAGCAGAATAGTGAGTGCAGCTCTGGAGTATAACATATGCTATGAAATAAAATTGCTAATTATTTTACACCTTGATTGATACATTTGGGATGATTGTGATCATATAAGCTGATATGAGAATGGCATAAATACATTGAATGTAAGGGTGGCAAATTAAAAGGGATTGTGTGCCTCATCTTCCATTCTGCAGTTTTTATATGATTGCTGAGGCTGATAATTGGCTGCCATGTTAATGGGTGACATTTTCACAATCTCTGGAGAATCCCTTGCGTCCTGCCATAATGGACATTACAATTTCATACAGTTTTCACAATTACTTTGCTTTCTGAGCTATTAGACTGCGGGGAATATGAGGACTCACCCAGACCTGCGGGAGCAGCGCTCTCATGGACATGGCTTCCTGTGATCCGGACTCTTCTCTCTCGTTACTGCATTTGCTGAATTCTGTTACTTTGTGTCACCAGTTATCTGAACCTTATATTCGATTCCTACCTGTGTATATCTCCTTCCCCCACATATATCAGTGACCGCTCCTCCACGGACGCACAATGTTCCCAGGATTTTTATTTGACTTTTATTTGATTTATGGCTTAATTTTACCTGCAGCCTTGACAGCAGTGACTTCACACCCCGGTACCTGCAGATCCCACGTCTGATCCACAAAGGTCTCATGTCACAAAGATGTCATCAGGGATCGGACGTCACTGGACCCTGTGCTCTATGGAACCTTATATGAACCCATGGATTGTGGTGACCTATAGGACTGTGGTGCAATAAACGTTGTTCTCTTTTTTTCAGAGAATATGATTGATAACACAACGTTTTTTCCCCTCATGGTTAATGGTTGGGTGAAGACATTTATTGTCATCTACTGTGTTTTCTCTTTATAAATCATAATGATAACCAGAAAACATCCAATGCCCCTGATCACAAGTTCACATCCCCCAGCTCATAATCCGGTGTATTGTCCCCTGTAACATCAGTGACATCTTGAAGTGTTTTGTGGTAGTTGTGGATGAGGCTCTTTATTCTCCTCAGATGGTAAAGCTGCTCATTCTTCTTGATAAAAAGCCTCCAGTTCCTGTAAATTCCTGGGCTTTCTTGCATGATCTGCTCTTTGCTTGAGTTCTCCCCAGAGCGGCTCAATGATATTGAGGTCCGGAGACTGAGAGGCCACTCCAGAACCTTCACTTTGTTCTGCTGTAGACTATGACAGGGTGACTTGGCCTTGTGTTTTGGATCGTTGTCATGTTGGAACGTCCAAGTACGTCCCATTGCAGCTTCCGGGCTGATGAGTGTGAAATTACCTCCAGTATTTGCTGATAACGTGCTGCATTCATCTTTCCTTCATCTGTGACCAAGTTTCCTGGCCTTTGTAGCTCACACATCCCCACATCATCAGTGAGGCACCTCCGTGCTTTATGGTAGGAATGGTGTTCCTTCATCATAGGCCTTGTTACACTCTCCAAATGTAACGTTTATGGTTGTGGCCAAAAAGTTAACATTTTGGTCTCATCGCTCCAAATGACCTTGTTCCAGAGTTTGGGCTTGTCTCTGTGCTGGTGTATTGTGGGTGAGATACTTTGTGCATTTGTGCAATAATGTCTTTCTTCTGGCGACTCGACCATGCAGCCCATTTTTATTCATGTTCCTCCTTATGTACATTTGATACAGTTACACCGATAGTGTTCAGTGAGTCCTGGATTTCAGCTGATGTTATTTGTGGGTTTTCCTGAACACTTTTCCTGGCAGTTGTGGTGAAATGTTTGTTGGTACCTGATCGTGGTTTGGTTTTTACAGATTCCTGATTTTCCCATTTGTTAATCCCAGTGTGAACACTGCTGACTGGCATTATCAATTCCTTGGAGATCTTTTTGTATCTCTT
This sequence comes from Allobates femoralis, assembly GCA_033576535.1. NCBI lineage: Eukaryota > Metazoa > Chordata > Amphibia > Anura > Aromobatidae > Allobates > Allobates femoralis. Next base: position 4,090,094 of record JARQOC010000006.1, on the reverse strand, counting down.
TCCTGTGTTAACACAGTTCAATGATGTTTTCCCGTAGATCCGTTGACAATTCTTTTGCTTTCCCCATGACTCACAATCCAGAAACATCAGTGGCTGAATGAAAGATGCAAGAGTCTGTCTGGATCCAAGAAACTCACTCAGCTTTTATGCACCACACCAATGATTACAAGTAAACAGGTCACAGGTGAGGATGTTACCTTTATTAGCCATTCAAACCCATTTGTGCAAACATCTGTGCATGTTATCAGGCCAAAATCACCTGGGGATGGGAACTTATGATCAGGGTCATTTGGATGCTTTTGGTTGTCATTATGATTTATAAAGAGAAAACACAGTAGATGACAATGAATGGCTTCACCCAACCACTAACCATGAGGGGAAAAAGAGAATGTGTTATCATTCATATTCTCTGAAAAAAGGCCAAGAAAGCAAAAGATCTGCCAGGGTTAGTAAACATTTGCGCACAATTGTATCGAATACATCAATGGACCCTGCACTCTGTGGGTGTCACATCTGGAAACGTACAAGAACCTATAGATTGTGATGCATCTATATGAACTGTGATACAATGTATCTTATACATCAGATGTGAAGAACCAAGAAAAGTCCATCCACATCTGCACATTAAACATCAGAGCCCCACTGAGTGCTACGATCTCACTACAGACATATCGTCATGTGTGTCCAGGCCCTATAGGGGGCGCTATAGGGGAAAATCACACAAGGGTTCAATAGATTTAAAAAAAAAAAACATAGCTGTGTTCTTCCAAAAATACGTAGTTAATATAATTATATCCACTGTGTGTGGTTTTGCATATACACTGATTTCTAGAGGCTGCAATGCCAAACACAACCTATGGTCAGGGGTGGCGCTGTTTCAGAATGATAGCTCTCATATCTTTCTAATTCTGGACAATCCCTTTAAAGATTAGCCAGTCTCATTGAGATAGCCTTTAAATGGCTCATTAGCACCAACAGTAGACCTGGAGGATAGCCACAGTATTAAACAGACCTAGTAGTTGACATTTATATGCTTCAATAAATTATCACCCAGGTGTGACTTCTAGAAATATCTATAAAAATTAAATACTTCTACAGAGCTGCACTGATCATAGGAAGAACACCATGGTCCGACAGGTATGAAGACAACAGGACGTTAGTGATCAAATATGGGACTACTCTCACCTAGACCGCAGGTACTAAACATACTCCTTCACTAGCCAGACTCCAGGAATCTCTATATATAATCTCAGTGCTCCTCCACTCGCTGGATGTCGCCTATGTCACTTCCGTCCGCCATATTAGCACACCCAAGTGATGGGTATGGAAATATGGCGGCCGCTGAGCCCAATCACCCCCACCCGGTCTCCGCAGTCCCCCCCAATAACCCGATGTCTCAGCCCCCGCCAGCCATCGCCCCCGACACTGATAAGCTGGGACCGACTTACAGGACATGTGGTGACTTCATGATCATGGACGGAGCCAGGTCACATGATCATGATGTCACCACAGGATCTTGAGCAGAACGGATGGAGGAGCAGAGAGCAGCAGCAGGAGCCAGGTACTGCAGGGGCAGCTCACTCTCACCCGACACCATGGTCACACTACACTCATCCCGCACTCACTCATCCTGCACTCACTCTGCCCCTGCACTCACCCTACACTCACTCAGCCTGCACTCAGTCTGCACCAGGCTGAGTGAGTGCAGGCTAGTGAGTGTAGCTGAGTGAGTGCAGGATAACCGTAGTGCAGGTTGATTATGGTGCGGACTGAGTGAGTGCGGGATGACCGTGGTGTAGACTGAGTGAGTGCGGGCTGACCGTGGTGCGGGCTGACCGTACTGCGGGCTGAGTGCAGGGTGACCATGGTGCAGACTGAGTGAGGGCAGGCTGAGTAAGGGATGACCGTAGTGTGTAGTGAGTTAAGTGCAGGGTGAGTGAAGGCTGAGAGAGCGGAGAGTAAGTGGCCCAGCAGAAAGAGAGTGGCACAGGGAGGAGAGAGAGAGCAGCCCAGCAGAGTGAGAGGCCCAGGGGAGAGAGCGCGGCATAGCAGAGAGAGCAGCCCAGGTGAGAGAGAGGTGCAGAGCAGAGAGCGGCACAGAGGATAGAGCGCAGCCCAGCAGAGAGAGCGGCCGCACAGAGAGAGGCCACAGGGTAGAGAGGCACAGCAGATAGACAGCAGCCCAGGGGAGGGAGAGAGCGGCGCAGTGGAGAGAGCCCACCAGAAAGAGAGACAGCAGCTCAGGAGAGAGGCCCAGCGGAGAGTGTGGCCCAGGGGAAAGAAAGAGCAGACCAGTGGCAAGAGAGAGTGGGCCAGTGGAGAGATAGAGGCCACAGGGGAGAGAGACACAGAGAGAGAGAGCGGCCCAGGGGAGGGAGTGAGAGCAGCACAATGGAGAGAGAGAGGCCCAGCAGAGAGAGAGCAGCCCAGGAGAGAGACCAGCAAAGAGAGAGCGGCCCAGGGAAGAGAGAGAGCGTGGCACAGGGGAGAGAGCGGCACAGCGGAGAGAGAGCAGCACAGGGCAAAGAGTGGCACAGGGGAGAGAGAGCAGCACAGCAAAGAGAGCGGCCCAGCGGGAAGATAGAAAGTGGCCCAGGGGAGGGAGAGTGGCACAGGGGAGAGCGGCACAGGGCAGAGAGAGCAGCACAGGGGAGGGAGCGGCACAGCAGATAGAGCAGCACAGCGGAGTGAGAAAGGGCTGCACAGTGCAGAGAGGTACAGAAGGGACAGCACACAAGGGTTGAACAATGCTCATGGGGGGTGTTAGCACGCAGAGAGGATAGAAAGCCACAAGAAGCAGCGCACGGATGACAATGCACAGACAGGAGAGAGTGCACAGGAAGGAGACAGGCACAGAGAGGGGAAACAGCGCACAGAGACTGCCCTTCCGATGCGAATAGCATCGGGCCCACATCTAGTACTAAAATATACTCCTTCACTAGCTTAGACCACTAAGGATGTCAAAATATACTTCTAGACCACCAGGGCTGTAGATACAGGATATTTTCTTTCCCCTATAAAACAAGGGACTCTGGTGTTAATCTCATTCTTAATAAACTCTACCAAGGCTGCAAAAATTAAGCCTTTTACTGCCCTAAACCACCAAGGATGCAGATATTACTCTTAACAGAAAACTGTTAGGTCAAAAATCCACATGTACTGTAAGTGCTATCATTTTCTAATTCCTCCCTCGAAACTCTCTCTATTGATGTATTTCCTTTATGTATATTCCTATCTTCTGTAAGCTTCAAATAAAGACATTCATTCCATCTGTCACTCACAGTGAGTGATCACTTAGTTCTCTGCTGTCCCCTCCCCACACGATGAATATGCATGTCACATAGTCACATCACAGCGCAGGAGATCAGTGGGGGGTGTATTCTCCTCTCTGCTCTCTGTGTGCAGCATCACAAGAGGTGAACTACAACACAGAAACTGTCACAGCAAAGCAGGGTATCTGCTTTACAGGAACAAATGGAGTCTGGATCAGGCAGCCCTGCAGTAGCTCTCTCCCTCTGTGGTGATATCAACTGAGCAAACCTGTAAGTGAAACCTGACACTGCACTGTTAGCAAAGGGAGGAGAGAGGAGAGAGCTGCAGAGAGGGAGGAGAGAGGAGAGAGGAGGGTTCTGCTGAGAAGGAGGAGAGAGCTGCAGAGAGGAATGAGGGAGGAGAGAGGAGGGTTCTGTTGAGAGGGAGGAGAGAGCTGCAGAGAGGGAGGAGAGAGCTGCTGAGAGGGAGTGCATAATTACATGACAGTTTATACAGCACAGGACTAATCATCTCTGCTTATAATGGACAGGACTAATGCAGCAGCTTTCTGCAGGGTCTAACAATGGTGATAACATGGAAACTACAAATGGTACAATAATGATTTTACATGTTTTAAAAGGTCTGCCCAGGCCCTATTCAAGGGTAATATTAGTATCATACTGAAAAATAACCTGACAGTGTCTCTTTAATATCCCATATTATAAGGTATGAAAGGTATATATAGAATTTTTTTTCTTCTCCTAGACCACCAGGATCTCTGCTATTGACTCTATTCATCACCATAAATTACTGAAGGTGCTGAAATTAACGTTAATTTACTTCCCTAAAACATGTCAGATATTAATCTTTCTATGCTCCAGGCCACCAGGGATGCACTTATAGAATCTTTTCCTTCTCTAGACCACACACATATTCTGTTATTGACTCCTTTGATTACCATAAACTACCATAGCTGCAGAAATGAAGACCTGAACTGCCATAGATCTTCAAAAATGGATATGAAAAGGTTTGTCTACCCTAGACCATAAGGGACATAAATATAGATTCTCCATCAATTGTAAAGTGCTGTGAAATATGTTGATGCTTTATAAATAAAAATATATATATTTTCCCTTTCTTAGACCATCAGGTATTCTAATATTAACCCTATAGACTGTCATAGGCTACCAGGGATGCTCTTAAATGCCATAAACCACCAAAAAGGCAGATGTTGCTATTACTCCATCACCAATTTCAGACAAGTCTGAGCATGATAATGTGTGTATAGTGTGAATACAGCATATAGTGTGTGTATAGTGCGTATACAGCATCTAGTGTGTGTATAGTGCGTATACAGCATAGTGTGTGTATAGTGTGTATACAGCAATATTAGTGTGCGATATAGTGTGTTATACAGCATATAGTGTGTATAGTGCATATACAGCATATATGTGTGTATAGTGCATATACAGCATATAGTGTGTGTATAGAGTGTATACAGCATATAGTGTGTGTATAGTGTGTATACAGCATATAGTGTGTGTATAGTGTGTATACAGCATATAGTGTGTGTATAGTGCGTATACAGCATCTAGTGTGTGTATAGTGTGTATACAGCATAGTGTGTGTATAGTGTGTATACAGCATATAGTGTGTGTATAGTGCGTATACAGCATCTAGTGTGTGTATAGTGCGTATACAGCATCTAGTGTGTGTATAGTGCGTATACAGCATCTAGTGTGTGTATGGTGCGTATACAGCATATAGTTTGTGTATAGTGCGTATACAGCATTAGTGTTGTATAGTGCGTATACAGCATATAGTGTGCGTATAGTGTGTATACACCATATAGTGTGCGTATAGTGCGTATACAGCATATAGTGTGTGTATAGTGCGTATACAGCATATAGTGTGTGTATAGTGCGTATACAGCATATAGTGTGCGTATAGTGTGTATACAGCATATAGTGTGGTATAGTGTGTATACAGCATATAGTGTGTGTATAGTGTGTATACAGCATATAGTGTGTGTATAGTGCGTATACAGCATATAGTGTGCGTATAGTGCGTATACAGCATATAGTGTGCGTATAGTGCGTATACAGCATATAGTGTGCGTATAGTGTGTATACAGCATATAGTGTGCTGTATAGTGTGTATACAGCATATAGTGTGTGTATAGTGTGTATACAGCATATAGTGTGTGTATAGTGTGTATACAGCATATAGTGTGTGTATAGTGTGTATACAGCATATAGTGTGTGTATAGTGCGTATACAGCATATAGCGTGTGTATAGTGTGTATACAGCATATAGTGTGTGTATAGTGCGTATACAGCATATAGTGTGTGTATAGTGGTATACAGCATATAGTGTTTGTATAGTGTGTATACAGCATATAGTGTGTGTATAGTGGTATACAGCATATAGTGTGTGTATAGTGTGTATACAGCATATAGTGTGTGTATAGTGTGTATACAGCATATAGAGTGTGTATAGTGCATATACAGCATATAGTGTGTGTATAGAGTGTATACAGCATATAGAGTGTGTGTATAGTGTGTATACAGCATATAGTGTGTGTATAGTGTGAATACAGCATATAGTGTGTGTATAGTGCGTATACAGCATCTAGTGTGTGTATAGTGCGTATACAGCATAGTGTGTGTATAGTGCGTATACAGCATATAGTGTGTGTATAGTGCGTATACAGCATTAGTGTGTGTATAGTGCGTATACAGCATTAGTGTGTGTATAGTGCGTATACAGCATCTAGTGTGTGTTAGTGTGCTATACAGCATATAGTGTGTGTATAGTGCGTATACAGCATTAGTGTGTGTATAGTGCGTATACAGCATATAGTGTGCGTATAGTGTGTATACACCATATAGTGTGCGTATAGTGCGTATACAGCATATAGTGTGTGTATAGTGCGTATACAGCATATAGTGTGTGTATAGTGCGTATACAGCATATAGTGTGCGTATAGTGTGTATACAGCATATAGTGTGCGTATAGTGTGTATACAGCATATAGTGTGTGTATAGTGTGTATACAGCATATAGTGTGTGTATAGTGCGTATACAGCATATAGTGTGCGTATAGTGCGTATACAGCATATAGTGTGGTATAGTGCGTATACAGCATATAGTGTGCGTATAGTGTGTATACAGCATATAGTGTGCGTATAGTGTGTATACAGCATATAGTGTGTGTATAGTGTGTATACAGCATATAGTGTGTGTATAGTGTGTATACAGCATATAGTGTGTGTATAGTGTGTATACAGCATATAGTGTGTGTATAGTGTGTATACAGCATATAGTGTGTGTATAGTGTGTATACAGCATATAGTGTGTGTATAGTGTGTATACAGCATATAGTGTGTGTATAGTGTGTATACAGCATATAGTGTTGTGTATAGTGTGTATACAGCATATAGTGTGTGTATAGTGTGTATACAGCATATAGTGTGTGTATAGTGTGTATACAGCATATAGTGTGTGTATAGTGTTGTATACAGCATATATGTAGTTATAGAGTGTGTATACAGCATATTGATAGTGTGTTCAGATATAGTGTGTATAGTGTATACAGCATATGGAGTGTGTATACAGCATATAGTGTGTGTATAGTGTGTATACAGCATATAGGTGTTAGTGTGTATAAGCATAAGTCGTATAGTGAGTATACAGCATATAGTGTGTGTATAGTGTGTATACAGCATATAGTGTGTGTATAGTGTGTATACAGCATAAGTGTGTGTATAGTGGTATACAGCATATAGTGTGTGTATAGTGTGTATACAGCATATAGTGTGTGTATAGTGTGTATACAGCATATAGTGTGTGTATAGTGTGTATACAGCATATAGTGTGTGTTATAGTGTGTATTACAGCATAAAGTGTGTGTATAGTGTGTATACAGCATATAGTGTGTGTATAGTGTGTATACAGCATATAGTGTGTGTATAGTGTGTATACAGCATATAGGTGTGTATAGTGCGTTATACAGCATATAGAGTGGTATAGTGTGTATACAGCATATAGTGTGTCGATATAGTGCGTTATACAGCATATAGTGTGGTATAGTGTGTATACAGCATATAGGTGCTATGTGTGTATACAGCATATAGTGTGTGTATACAGCATATAGTGTGTAAGCAAGGGTATACAGAATACAGAATACAGTTTGGCACTATACAGACACTTCATGACTATGAACCAGATATTGCACAGTGTCCTGCTATCCCGCGGTGCTGGGGATGTATGTGTGCACAGTATGGCACTATTTCAGCACAGTAGAGCCATACAAGTAACATATTTCACTCAAAGCAATTAGAGCTCGCACTGAGATTTTTATTAAAAGTCATAAATGTGCTGAAAATATAGAGACCCGGTGTAAAACAATAACGGATGAGACAGAATACACAGAGTCTCCTGCTGTGATGCAGAATATTTAGGATCTAGCTATACGGTTAGATTTTGCTCCATTTAAATCACTTTGTTATTTTTTGTTTAAATGGAAGATGATATAAAAAGCTTCATCTTCTATCTTTTATCTCATAGGAGAAATCAGTCGGCCATCTCTCCCCCCTAGGCTCTCTCCTGTCCATTGTTTTGTGGTCACTCCCTGCCCCCCTTCCCCCCCGGTGGTCACTCCTTGCTCCTCCTGTGCTGGCTCTCATGAGGTGGCATGAGAAGATGACAGTGGTATGAGGAACTGAAACAGATCCTCTGTCGTCAGGCTGTGGGGTGAATGGCTGCAGGTAGGGCGAGCTGAGGGGTGAGCGGGGGTTGAAGTGAGCACAGGCTGAGGTAAGCGGGGCCTGAGAGCGAGTATAAGTGGGTGCAGAGTGAGGCTGAGTGAGTGCTGAGCGGCGTGAGTGTGACCTGAGGGAGGATGAGTGTGGCCTGAGGGTTGTGAGTGAGCGCTGAGCAGGATTGAGTGTGTGCTGAGAGGGGGTGAGTGGGTGCTGAGCAGGGGTGAGTGTAGCTGAGGAGTTGAGTGTAGCCTGAGGGGGATTAGTGGGTGCTGAGCAATGGTTAGTGCGGCCTGAGAGATTTGAGTGTGTGCTGAGCGGTGAATGGATGCTGAGGTGGGGGTAAGTGGGTACTAAGCGAGGGTGAGTGGGTGTGGAGCGGGGTGAGTGTGGGCTTAAGAGTGTGTGGGCTGAGCAGGGGTGAATGTGTGCTGAGCGAAGGTGAGTGGGTGCAGAGCAGGGCGATGGTTGTTAGTAAGGTTTGTGTAGTGGGTGCTGAGCAGGGTGAGTGGGTGCTGAGCAGTGGTAGTGGTGTTTAGGGCTGTGATGGTCTGAGCAGCATGATGTGGCTGAGGGGGTGATGGTGCTGATGGGAGAGGGGTGATGGTGCTGAGAGGAGCTGTGTATACGGTTGAGTGTTTGTTGATCTAGGTGAGTGCGGCATAAGAGTGTGATTCTGACGGGATTGAGGTTTGCTGAGAGGTGGTGATTGTGGTACTGCAGGGGTGAGTGTGACTGGGATGGTGTGCTGAGCGAGATGAATGGTGCTGAGCAGGGTGACTGTGAGTGTGTGCTGAGCAGGGTGAGTGTGCTGAGCGAGATGAGTGGATGCTGAGCGGAGTAGGATGTGCTGAGTGGTGCTGATAGGGTGATCAGTGGTGGGCATTGGAGGTAAGCGGAGAGTGTGGGTGAGTGTTGGCATGGGCGTGTGAGGTGTGGATTGCAGGGCAGAATGGGTGAGTGTGGGCTAAGAGATGGAGTGTGTGCTGAGCGGGTGAGTGTGTGCTAGTGGTGTGATGTGCTAGGTTGAAGTGTTGATGTGCTGAGTGGTGTGAGTGGTGTGCTGAGCAGTTGGTGTGTGCTGATCGGGTGCATCAAGTTAGTGGGGGCATTGGGAGGTAAGCAGGAGCAGTGTGGGGTGATGGGGGGCATGTGGCATGTGCAGAGGTAGTGTGGGTTGTGTAGGGGCAGTATGAGGTGAGTGGGGGCATTGGGTGAACAGGGCATTTGGAGGCTGGTCAGGGGGTAAGCAGGGGTGAGTGTGAGCAGAGTGAGGTGAACGGAGGCTGTGCGGGGGTGAGCAGTTGGGGATGAATCCTGGAGAGACGAGTCAATGCCCGTTATGGGGGGCAGAGTTAACAGAGAGGGCGTCACAATGGGTGTGACTGAGTGCACTCCCCTGAGGTGGTGGGCGCTTCCTCACTTTTCATTAAGTAAAGAAACGCGAGGATGCTCCCACCGCATCGGGACACTGCGTTAACCACGCCCATTGTGACGCCCCCTCTGTTACCTCTGCCCCCCATCGGGCATTGAGTTCTGGACTTCAATTGTGAACGAATGCCGTGGATAGCATCGGGTGGGTGGACATGGAGTGGTGGAGGACGGTGGGCAGGAGCGTGGACTGGCCGGCGTGGTGGCGGGTTTCTGGTGTCCGCGGCACTGCCAGCCATCACCATATTTCCATACCCATCACTTGGGTGTGCTAATATGGCGGGCAGAAGTGACATAGCGGACATCCAGATGGAAGTGGTGGAGCCAACTTGCAATCATATATACAGAAGAGACATATAGATAGATAGATAGATAGATAGATAGATAGATAGATAGATAGATATAGATAATAGAGTTGAAACCAGAAGTTTCCATCCACTAGATATAAAGACATGAAATCAGAATAAACCTTTCCTGTTTTAGGTGAATTAGGATGTACCTTTAATTATTAATATTTACCAAATGTCAGAATAATGAGAGAGAGAATGTTTTATTGCATTGTTATTACTTTCTGCCGTCACAAGTTTCCATACATATCATTAGTATTTGGTCCATTGCCCTTACACTGTATGACTTGGGTGAAATGTTTTGTATCCTTCCATAAACTTCTCACAATAGTTGTAGGAATTTGAGCCCATTCCTCCTGACAGATCTGGTGTAACTGAGCCATGTTTGTAGGTTTTGTTGCTCGCAGTATTTTCAGCTTTGTCCATAAATTTTCACTAGGATTGCGATCAGGGCTTTGTGATGGCTGCTCCAAAATATTTGACTGTTATTATCCTTCAGCCACTTTGTAACCAGTTTGTCGTAGCTGTGGGTCATGTCCATTTGGAAGACCCATTTCCACCCAAGCTTTACCTACCTGGCTGATGTCTTAGATGTTGCTTCAGTATTGCCACAGTCTTCCTTATGATCAATCTATTTTGTGAAAGGCACCAGTCCCTCCTGCAGCAAAACAACCCTACATCATGATGCTGCCTCCCCCATGTGATTCACAGTTGGGATGGTGTTCTTAGGCTTCCAAGCTTCTCCCTTTTTCCTCCAAGCATAACGATGGTCATTATGGCCAAACAGTTCCATTTTTATTTCGTCACACCACAGAATGTCTCCAAAAATGTAGGTCTCTGTTCCTGTGTGCATTTGCAAAAATGAATCTGGCTTTTTTCTGTTTCTTTTGGAGTAATAGTTTCTTCCTGGCAGAGCGGTCTTTCTGCCCATGTTGATACTCCTTTCACTGTGGATAATGACACAATCTTACCAGCTTCCACCATCATCTTCACAAGGTCTTGGGTTGATATGCACATGTCAGTCCAAAGCACATTCATCTCTGGGACACAGAACCCATCTCCTTCCTGAGCGGTATGATGGCTGGACATTCCCTTCTTGTTTGTACTTGTATATAATTATTTGTACAGATAAACGAGGCACCTTCAGGTATCTGGAAATAGCACCCAAGAGGAACCAGACTTGTTCAAGTCCACAATTCTCTTCTGATATCTTTGGCTGATTTCTTTAGACTTTCCCATGATGCTACACAAAGAACATACATCCACAGTTGTCTCTAATAACTCAGATGTTTGCCAATAAACCTATCAGAAGCTTCCAAACACCACTCACATCATAATATGGGCTGGCCCAAATTGTTATAAAAGCATGGTAAGCTTAGTGTATGGAAACTTGTCACTACATAAAGTAATAAAAATGCCTTAAAATATTCTCTCTCTCTCATTATTCTGGCATTTGGTAAATATTAATAATTATGGTTCATCCTAATTGACCTAAAATGGGAAAGGTTTATTCTGATTTCATGTCAGATAGTGAGAAAAACATGCAGATGTGTCTTTATATATAGTGGATGGAAACTTCTGGTTTCAACTGTAGATAGATAGAAAGATAGATAGATAGATAGATAGATAGATAGATAGATAGATAGCAGTCAGACCAGCGAGGTATAGTAGGAGGATTGCAGACAGGACAGGGAGGACATATTGGGGGTTCTGGAAATAGACAGGCCGGTCGGATAATCTGATAGCCGCAGGCCGAGCTCAGACTTCTGCAATATGAGACTCCACGTTCTGGAACCACTCAGAGATGGAATCCCTGCGGGATCAGGAGAGGAGATGTCACCGGAACAGGAGATCCCATCCTATCCAGGGAGATTCCCCCACAGGATCCTTACTGATTATACACATGGGAGGGAGGTCTGTGCAAATACTGTACATAAAGAAAACTCCAAAATAATCACCGCTTGTCCCATAACTTCCTGGTGTTCCTCCCTCAGCTTTTCCAGCCCCCTGAATAGCGATATCTGCTGGATAATGAGAGCCGATGATGATCCCTGGTGGAGCTACCTTCATACTGACTGCCTCCATACTGACCTTCTCCACACTGACTGCCTCCATACTGCCTCCACACTGACTGCCTCCACACTGACTGCCTCCATACTGCCTCCAACTGACTGCCTCCACACTGACTGCCTCCACACTGACTGCCTCAACACTGACTGCCTCAACACACTCTGCTTCCACACTGACTGCTCCACACTGACTGCCTCCATACTGCCTCCATACTGATCTTCTCCAAACTGACTGCCTCCAAACTGACTGCCTCCATACTGATCTTCTCCATACTGATCTTCTCCATACTGACTGCCTCCATAATGACTGCCTCCATAATGACTGCCTCCATACTGACTGCCTCTATACTGACTGCCTCCATACTGACTGTCTCCATAATGACTGCCTCCATAACTGACTGTCTCCATACTGACTGCCTCCATACTGACTGCTTCCACACTGACTGCCTCCATACTGCCTCCACACTGACTGCCTCCACACTGACTGCCTCCATAACTGCCTCCACACTGACTGCCTCCACACTGACTGCCTCCATACTGCCTCCACACTGACTGCCTCCACACTGACTGCCTCCACACTGACTGCCTCAACACTGACTGCCTCAACACTGACTGCCTCAACACACTCTGCTTCCACACTGACTGCTTCCACACTGACTGCCTCCATACTGCCTCCATACTGATCTTCTTCAAACTGACTGTCTCCATACTGACTGCCTCCATACTGATCTTCTCCATACTGATCTTCTCCATACTGACTGCCTCCATAATGACTGCCTCCATAATGACTGCCTCCATACTGACTGCCTCTATACTGACTGCCTCCATACTGACTGTCTCCATAATGACTGCCTCCATACTGACTGTCTCCATACTGACTGCCTCCATACTGACTGCTTCCACACTGACTGCCTCCATACTGACTGCCTCCACACTGACTGCCTCCATACTGCCTCCACACTGACTGCCTCCACACTGACTGCCTCCACACTGACTGCCTCAACACTGACTGCCTCAACACACTCTGCTTCCACACTGACTGCTTCCACACTGACTGCCTCCATACTGCCTCCATACTGATCTTCTCCAAACTGACTGCCTCCAAACTGACTGCCTCCATACTGATCTTCTCCATACTGATCTTCTCCATACTGACTGCCTCCATAATGACTGCCTCCATAATGACTGCCTCCATACTGACTGCCTCTATACTGACTGCCTCCATACTGACTGTCTCCATAATGACTGCCTCCATACTGACTGTCTCCATACTGACTGCCTCCATACTGACTGCCTCCATACTGACTGCCTCCATACTGACTGCCTCCATACTGACTGCCTCCATACTAACTACCCCCATACTGATTGCCTCCATACTGATTGTATTCATACTGACTGCCTCCATACTGACTGCATCCATACTGACTGCCTCCATACTGACTGCCTCCACACTGACTGTCTCCATACTGCCTCCCAGCTCCCAAGAAACAGTAGGAGAGATGGAGGAGCCGCCTTCCTTTATATGAGCCCCTCCACATGTTCACACCCCATAGTGAATACACGTGTTCCTATAATATAACGCTGGAGCATCTTTTATTGCAGCTCTACTTAATGCCGTTCCTCTGATGCTCCTCCTGGAAATATCTGTACAAACTGACAACTGGGCGTTACCATTCCCATTGCTGATATGGTCTTATATGGCCTTATTGATGGGGCGATGCCACACAGTTTTCAGTTCATTCATATTTCCAGGCAGAATAACAGAGGAACAGCACAAGACAAGATTCACAAGAAAGATGCTGCAGTATTGACATTTTAGTACTAAAACTTCCATGTCAGGAGTCATCGGAGGGTTCTCCATAAAGGAGTACTGCACCCCAACATACAAAATATCTGAAGCACGGAATATCCCACAGCGCACAAGAGAGAAAAATGTGTCCAGACACCAACAGGGGCAGAAATCAGCTGAGAAATGGAAACTACTCATATATAAATGCAGCTTTGAATGTGACTGGAGTAAAGGACACACTCAGGAGAAAGACGAGGAAAAAAGAGGAAGATAATGAAAGAGGAAGACGAGAAAAGAAGAGTAAGATGAGGAAAGAATAGCAAGATGAGGAAAGAGGAAGATGAGCAAATAAGATGAAGTTGAGGAAGACGAGCAAATAAGAGTAAGTTGAGGAAAGAATAGGAAGAAGAGGAAATAAGGAAAGAGGAAGACAAGGAAAGAAGAGGAAATAAGAAAAGAGTAAGATGAGGAAAGAATAGGAGGAGAACTCGAGGAAAGAGGAAGATGAGGAAATAAAATGAAGATGAGAAAGACGAGCAAAGAAGAGTAAGATGAGGAAAGAAGAGAAAGACGAGGAAAGAGGAAGATGAGAAAATAAAACAAAGATGAGGAAAGAAGAGTAAGATGAGGAAAGAAGAGGAAGACGAGGAAATAAGATGAAAATGAGGAAGACGAGCAAAGAAGAGTAAGATGAGGAAAGAAGAGGAAGAAAAGGAAATAAGGAAAGAGAAGGATGAGGAAAGAAGAGGAAATAAGGAGAGATTAAGATGAGGAAAGAATAGGAAGAAGAGGAATACAAGCAAAGAAAAGGAAGACGAGGAATTAAGAAGAAGGTGAGGAAGACGAGCAAAGAAGAGCAAGATGAGGAAATAAAACGAAGATTAGTAAGACAAGGAAAGAAGAGGAAGATGAGGAAAAACAGGAAGAAAAGGAAATAAGAAAAGAGGAGGACGAGGAAAGAAGAGGAAATATGGAAAGAGTAAGATGAGGAAAGAATAGGAGGAAGAGGAATACAAGCAAAGAAAAGGAAGACGAGAAATTAAGAAGAAGGTGAGGAAGACGAGCAAAGAAGAGCAAGATGAGGAAATAAAACGAAGATTAGTAAGACAAGGAAAGAAGAGGAAGATGAGGAAAAAGAGGAAGAAAAGGAAATAAGGAAAGAGGAGGACGAGGAAAGAAGAGGAAATATGGAAAGAGTAAGATGAGGAAAGAATAGGAGGAAGAGGAAGACGAGGAAAGAAGAGGAAGACGAGGAAAGAAGAGGAAGACGAAGAAGAGGAAGACGAGGAAATAAGACGAAGGTGAGGAAGACGAGCAAAGAAGAGCAAGATGAGGAAATAAAACGAAGATGAGGAAGACAAGGAAAGAAGAGGAAGATGAGGAAAGAAGAGGAACACAGGAAAGAGGAAGACGAGGAAAGAAGAGGAAAATGAGGAAATTACAGGAAGACGAGGAGAGAAGAGGAAGACAAGGAAAGAAGCGTAAGATGAGGAAAGAGGAAGACGAGGAAAGAAATGTAAGATGAGGAAATAAGACAAGGAAAGAGGAAGACGAGGAAAGAAGGGAAAGATGAGGAAATAAGACGAAGAAAGAAGAGGAAGACGAGGAAAGAAGAGAAAAACTAGGAAAGAAGAGGAAAACGAAGAAGACGAAGAAAGAGGAAGATGAGGAAGACGAGGAAAGAGAAGGAAGATGAGGAAAGAAGAGGAAAGAAGAGGAAGACAATGGAAGATCAGGAAAGAGCAGGATGATATGGAAAGAAGAGGAAGACGAAGAAAGAGGAAGACAAGGAAAGAAGGGGAAGATGAGGAAAGGAGAGGAAGACGATGAAAGAGGAAGATAAGGAAAGACAAGGAAGACAATGGAAGATGAGGAATGAGGAGGAAGACATGGAAAAAAGAGGAAGACGAAGAGAGAGAAAGAAGAGAAAAGAAGGGGAAGACGAGGAAAGAAGGGGAAGATGAAGAAATAAAACGAACATGAGGAAGACGAGAAAAGAAGAGGAAATAAGGAAAGAGGAAGACGAGGAAAGAAGAGTAAGATGAGGAAAGAATAGAAAGAAGAGTAAGACGAGGAAAGAAGAGTAAGATGAGGAAAGGAGAGGAAGACAAGGAAAGAGGAAGATGAGGAAAGAAGAGGAACATGAGGAAATAATAGTAAGACGAGAAAAGAAGAGGAAGACAAGGAAAGAAGAGTAATATGAGGAAATAAGGCGAAGAAAAAAGAGGAAGATGAGGAAAGAAGAGTAAGACGAGTAAATAAGACAAAGATGAGGAAGACAAGCAAAGAAGAGTAAGATGAGGAAATAAAACTGAAAATCAGGAAGACAAGGAAAGAAGAGTAAGATGAGGAAAGAAGAGGAAGACAAGGAAAGAGAAGACGAGGAAAGAAGAGGAACATGAGGAAATAAGAGGAAGACGAGAGAAGAGAAAGACGAGGAAAGAAGAGGAAAACGAGGAAGACGAAGAAAGAGGAAGATTAGGAAGACGAGGAAAGAAGGGGAAGATGAGGAAAGAAGAGGTAGACAGTGGAAGATGAGCAAAGAGGAGGAAGATATGGAAACAAGAGGAAGACGAAGAAAGAGGAAGACAAGGAAAGAAGGGGAAGACAATGAAAGAGGAAGATGGGGAAAGACGAGGAAGACAATGGAAGATGAGGAAAGAGGAGGAAGACATGGAAAGAAGAGGAAGACGAAGAGAGAAAAAGAGGAGGAAAGAAGAGGAAGACGAGGAAAGAAGGGGAAGACATGGAAAAGAGGAAGACGAGAAGAAGAGAAGACGAGGAAAAAAGAGGAAGACAGAGAAAGAAGAGGAAGACGAGGAAGATGGAGAAAGAAGAGAAAGACGAGGGAAGAGGAAGATGAGAAAAGAAGAGGAAGACGAGGAAAAAGTGCCACGACCACATATGGATCCAAGAGACAGCATCACCAAAGAGACACTCAGACAGCAGAAATGAGCAGTCTCAGAGGAGAGTGCATGGATGACTATATGGAGACAGGCGTCTTAGTATTACTCTACCTTGAAGAGTATGTGGAGCTCATCCGCGGCCATGGTGTCAGGCGTGGTCCACTAAGAAGGAGATAAAGCAAATAACTGGAGGAGGAAGACGAGGGGCCGGTGAGTCTGGACCGTCAGATACCGGACAGTAAGATCTCTGTCATCGCTTCTTCATTCAGAAGATTAAGGCTAATATTATTATTAATCTGAGGCAGCAGGGGAGGCGGAGGGGAAACATCTGACTGAGATCTCACCTGATGTACAATGCTTTACCAAAAAACAGCAAAACTTCTACACATCTTGAGGGCGGACGACAGACGGCCCCAAGGACAGAAGGACGGACGTTACCTGCTGGAACCAGAAGTTGGTGACAATATGACACGCCATGCCACATCCTCTGGAGTCAGATCTCTAGCTGCACCTTTGCCCCATGACACTGCTACATGCCCTGATCATTTCCCATCTGGACTATTGTAACTCAAGACGTAAATGGGCTCCAGGTCAGTCCATCACAACCTTTCAATCAAGTCCTGCAACCAGGGGTTATAGAACTTTATCTCCAAAGGAATTTCCACCAAGTTATGTTCTGCAAAATGGCATAAAGTCCGTCTGCCTGGTCTTTGAGAAGCTATCCCCTACCCTGCATCTATCCTCTGCTCTCTGCCCTTCCATGTGCTGAGTTGTATCAGTAACGTAGGGGGAGAATCACGTTGCCTTGTGGCCAGTCACTATGTTTCACAGATCCTGATCTCACCTCATATTCCACAGTGCTTTACAGACATCATCCTTACTGTCCCCATAGGGGCTCACAATCTATATTCCCTATCAGTCTTTGGTTTATGGGAGGAAACCGGAGAACCCGGAGGAAACCCACACAAACACAGGTAGAAAATACAAATTCCTGCAGATGTTGTCCTTGATGGAGTACAAACTCAGGACCCCAGTGCTGCAAAGCAACAGTGCTAACCACTGAACCTATGTGACACCCCATATAGTACAATGCTAACCACTGAACCACCGTGACACCCCATATAGTACAATGCTAACCACTGAACCACTGTGACTCCCCATATAGTACAATGCTAACCACTGAACCACTGTGACTCCCTATATAGTACAGTGCTAACCACTGAAGCACTGTGACACCCTAAATAGTAGAGTGCTGATAACCACTCACTGAACCACCTGCTGCTCTATATATAGTACAGTGCTAACCACTGAACCACTGTGACACCCTATATAGTACAGTGCTAACCACTGAAGCACTGTGACACCCTAAATAGTAGAGTGCTGATAACCACTCACTGAACCACCATGCTGCTCTATATATAGTACAGTGCTAACCACTGATCCACGATGTTGCCCTATATATATAGTACAGTGCTAACCACTGAACCACCATGACACCCTAAATAGTAGAGTGCTGCTAACCACTGAACCACCGTGATACCCTAAATAGTAGAGTGCTGCTAACCACTGAACCACCGTGCTGCTCTACATATAGTACAGTGCTAACCACTGAACCACTGTGACTCCCTATATAGTACAGTGCTAATCACTGAGCCACGATGTTGCCCTATATAATGTACAGTGCTAATCACTGATCCACCACGCTGCACTATGTATAGTATAGTGTTAACCACTGAGCCACTGTGCTACTCTATATATAGTACAGTGCTAATCCGTGAGTCCCTGTGCCACCCTATGTATAGAACAGTGCTGACCACTGAGCCACCGTGCTGTCCTATATATAGTACAATGCTAACCACAGAGCCAGCGTGCTACTCTATATATAGTACAGTGCTAACTACTGAGCCACCGTGCTGCCCTATATACAGTACATTGCTAACCACTGATCCACCGTGCTGCTCTATATACAGTACAGTGCTAACCACTGAGCCAATGTGCTACTCTATATATAGTACAGTGCTGACCACTGAGCCACCATGCTGCCCTATGTATAGTACAGTGCTAACCACTGATCCACCGTGCTGCTCTATATACAGTACAGTGCTAACTACTGAGCCACCATGGTGCCCTATATATAGTACAGTGCTAACCACTGAGCCACCGTGCTGCTCTATATATAGTACAGTGCTAACTACTGAGCCACCATGGTGCCCTATATATAGTACAGTGCTAACCACTGAGCCACCATGCTGCCCTATGTATAGTACAGTGCTAACTACTGAGCCACCATGGTGCCCTATATATAGTACAGTGCTAACCACTGAGCCACCATGCTGCCCTATGTATAGTACAGTGTAACTACTGAGCCACCGTACTACTCTATATATTGTACAGTGCTAACCACTGAGCCACCGTACTACTCTATATATAGTACAGTGCTAAGCACTGAGCCAACGTCATGCCATAACTTTGCTCAATACCATAGGGTGGGCCATTTATATGGATGCACCTAAATAAATGGGAATGGTTGGGGATATCAACTTCCTGTTTGTGGCACATTAGTAAATGGGAGGGGAAAACATTTCCAGATGGGTGGTGACCATGGCGGCCATTTTGAAGTCAGCCATTTTGGATCCAATTTTATTTTTTTCAGTGGGAGGAGGGTCATATGACACATCAAACTTAGTGAGAATTTCATAAGAATAACAATGGTGTGCTTGGTTTTAATGTAACTATGGGTTTCTATGGGTCTGCATTGGCTGGCAGGGATTGCCGTTAACGCTGTGCGCTACGGCTCCAATTTATACGTTTTTAGCGGGTCCGTGAAACGTGGGTGACAGCCCAAGGGTGACCCTAGCCTTACACGACTGATTGTGGATATATTTTCCTGCATAGCCATTGACTGCAGAGAGAGATAGTCCTTTGCTGATGAAAAGGTTAGGCCTAAAGGACTGAGCCTCATCTGTTGAGAAGACGATGTTGGAGTATACAACAGCTGCAGGCTTATGCGTGGGGACTGTGTCTAGCAGTCATGGCACTGTGCTCATTGTTAGAGTTTGTTCATACATGCTGAGTGTTTGGTTTGTTGTGTTAGTTCTTTTGTATATCCTCCATGAGGATGATAGTTACTATGTGTTATTGTATGTTTCTGCTGAAAGCTCAAATCTGCAACATACATGACACTGAACAGAAAGGAAAGGCATAAGGGTTACATCCCTACACACCGGTCCCCCACCTGTCGGGTAAGAAAGCAGAAAACGCTCTTACTAGTCAGTGCTCTCCACCATTCTGCACCTTTCCACCGCTCTCCATCCACCAACCCACCCATCTTCTCCACTTGGCCAGTGGTCTCCAGTTTTCATATAACTTTCAATTGCTCCTCCTTGTAGGACTTCTTCCATGATGCACCCTTCCAGTGGATCTCATTGTCTGTCATTATTTTTATCTGATGTTGGGTCATTTCTGCGAATATAGCTACGATATTTCATAATAACCTAAAATATTCACTAATGTCAGCTGAGCCGCCGGATCACAGCACATAATAGGACTGCCTAAATCAAGAATCAAGGGATGTTTTAATACTTGTCCCAGACTATAAAAGACGTAAAGACCTGGTACTTTGTTTCTTCCTAGATTTCCAACAAATGGATAAAACTAGGAGGAAAAAGTTTTTTAGTAGTTTGCCCTTGAGAGAAAAGTTATAGCAATCCCCCCATATAGGTAGTTAGGTTGGGGCGGGGGCTATGGGGTCTTCCTCCTTCATTCATGCTATCGTTATTGACTTCTGTTACATTGTAACTTCCCAACATTCTAATCGGAATGTTATGGAGATGATTACAAATGACACATCTCTGTCTCTCTACAAATCACCCCCCCCTCCCCACCTCCTCATTCAGCATATGGGATTAAGTATAGCTAGGGAGAAAAAGATAGTTATAACTGAGGAAGCAGAGAGCTAGGGCACATCCATTGAAGCTAGGACTTCCCGGTGTGGACAGGTAATTAAAACTGGTACATCTGTTGGGAATAGACAGGAAGCCTGGATTTTGTATATTTAAATGGGTTGTCTGGGCTTTTTGTATAAATTGTGTGTGTATCTAGGCTGAAAAATGCTGACAGTTTGTAATTTACACCCTGTCAGCATTTTGCATTGTTACCTAGATATCACCTTTTGGCATCTGGAGGAGCTGTCTCAGCCACCGACCAGAGGCGTGTTTGGTGTGGAGCTTGGGTGCAAACGTCACAACTAGTTGTTTACACCCACTGTCCTACAAGCACTCCCCAGATAGAAAGATAAAAGATAAAATCGTGATAAGAAACATGACCATGATATATTCCTCCCGGGACCTTCAGGGGCGCAGATATCCTGAATGACGGGATTTCACAATTTTCTGGAAAACTGAAGCCACATCCCATGTCCTACCCTGTTATGGGTCACCAGAGGGGAGGTATGAGGGAGTAACGTGGGTTAATAAAAGCAAATACCACATTATAATCCGGTTCGATGCTGGAAGGTGCACTTCGATGTAGGATTTATGCCTTCTATAAAGAGAATTGTATCACCCCTGTGACCACAGGTCAAGTACTTTTCTCTTGTTTATCCCTCTTATATAATTGGATATACTGTATTGTTTTGTCCCATTTGTAGCATATTTTGTATATTTTTATAAACACTGCCTACTTTTCAGATTAAATATATAAAATGTAATAGCTTAGTTCCTCTTGCTTTATAAACCGAAGCCAGACTATCTGTAACGAGTGTCCAATCTACCTGTATACACGATTAGAGGCAGCCAATACTTTTTCTTGCGTTATTGTGGAGCTTGGCAGTGATGGTACCGAGGTATATACATATTCCATATGTTAGAATCAGTTATATATATATACACCTTCCCCAATCATTGGCATAACAGTGCTGTTTGTGACAAATTGGTGACAGCGGTGGGATACTGTGTGACCCCCCCAGTCCGTCTCCTTGACTAGGAACACTTATACTTCACCCATGGCTCCTAAAACACCCAGGACCATCCACTTATCAGCACCACATCTTTGCACTTGAAAGAGTTATGACCGTTGTCAACTACGTATCTGTGACCACCCTTAATCATCTGTGTACATCATTTTAAAGGGGGTGGATCAATTCAGCTTAATGCTTTGGAATTATGCTTCAATTTGCACCCAAAAACTGTCTTTTATCATATTTATTATCTGTTTTACATAACATTCTGCACCATTTATTAATAAGGGGACGTGGCTTCATGGAAGATGGGTGTGGTTACATTAAAAAGGCGGGTCTTAACAGCCGACACTGTTCCCTAAAAAATGTGCCGGAAATGCAAAAAGCAAGTCAATAAGTAGTGTGAACTTAGACTATACAATGAAAAGATGCACGAGACTCATAAAACAGCATGAAGCAATTACTGTCAAATTTACTCTGTCTAAGAATAAATATTCCTTAATGTCTTTTTAGAGGCTGCATCTTAATTTTTGTAGAACAAAGCTACAACTCTGCAAAGCCATAGAGATATATAGTAAAATTCTGCCTACCTGCAGCCACCACTGGGGGGAGCTCAGGAGCTGACTGAAGACAGGTGAATGGCAGCTGTATATTCCATGTGCAGGGAGCTCCCCCTAGTGGTAGATTTTACCATTGCACTGTAACATTAGAGAATCTTGATCACAAATAATAAACTAGACCTGAAAAAAATCATGATACAAATTGCCAAAATAAACATCCATAAAGTATACAGTATAATCTTATTTCTCTTGTATGAATCTACACATTGTGTGAGAAATACGTTCATATCCATCATGCAACAGAGCTGAGTTTGTCATTTGGTGCAATATATTATATTGGATTTGCATAGGACTGCTGGCAGAATTACTGAGAAAAACACTAAGATGTCATGACAAATTCAACTCAGCTACATCCAAACAAATGCAAAAAGTAAATGTAAGGTTCTGGACAGAGCCATCCTTTTTGGATGCATACACATTAGTGCATGCTGGGAGTTGTAGTTCCACAACAGCCATAGAGCCTGCAATCTATAGGATAAGAGTCCAGGATGGTCTTTGCTCTGACACCTGGTCCTGGTGGTCAGGTGTGATGACCACTTCTGTACGCATGGCACGTGGCACTCACCAGGGTGTGCTGGTATGTCAGGGTTCTGGTGGGTACATCAACCACGGGCATCACCAGAGACAGCGGGCGGGTACCTGCTCTGTGGCTGCTGAGATCTGCTCAGCCCCCTGGCCCAATTCTGTACCCTCTGCCCAGCTCTCATTAAGTGCCTGCAGGGGGGGGGCACTAACATTGGTTGTGTAGGGAAACATCCGCTTGTCACACGAGTCGTCACCTGCTGCTCGAGACATCACCTGTCACTTGAGGCATCCGTCCAGGAATAACCATGTGTCACTGTGTGTCACGGCTCCGGCTTATATAGAGATGTCCATTCATGTGGATGTAGCAAGCGGTCTGTATAAGTGGCGTAACCAGAGTCTATAAGACAAAATATACACCTGACCCCCCCCCCCCCCGACACCTCCACCAGCGCAGTACTCACATATCGATGTTAATAGAGTCTACGTTCTCCACCTTTTAAAAATATAATAACATATCATATCATTTTATTATTATTTTCTAATATACTTCTAAATAATACATTCATACAATTACCAGATAGCTAATATCATCATTTAATACCACTATATTATCACCATATCAGAAAATAACCACCGGTCTGTTACCGAACAACACCCGCTATACCAAGATAACGATAAGGAATAATACAGCATACAAGGGACACATACGCCACGCTGTGACCATATAATACCACCGCACAGTGTCTGAATATATCCACCGTCCTGTTACTAAACATGACCCAATGTGCAAGGACCAATATACCAAAAATACCCCCAATACGGTGCTAATACCCCATTTTGTGGCCCCTGTACAATACTAAAGTCCTCTGTGGCCCCTGTTAACTAAATGACCCTTCCTTTTGACCCCCAATACAATCTATAACCCTATTTGTGGCCCCTTACAACAATACTAAAGTCCCTCATTTGTGGTCCCCATTATACTAATGTCCCTATTTGTGGCCCCCATACAATACTAATTTCCCTTTGTTGCCCCATATCAATACTAATGTCCCACTTTGTGGCCCCCATATAATACTATGGTCCCTCTTTGTGGCCCCCATATAATACTATGGTCCCTCTTTGTGGCCTCCACACAATAATAATGTCCCACTTTGTGGGCCCTCATATACTAATGTCCCTCTTTGTGGCCCCATACAATACTAATGTCCCTATTTGTGGCCCCCATACTATACTAAGGTCCGTATTTGTGGCCCCCATACAATACTAATGTCCCACTTTGTTGCCCCCATACAATACTAAGGTCCCTTTTGTGGCCCCATACAATAATAAGTTCCCTTTTGTGGCCCCACAATACTAATGTCCCTCTTTGTGCCCCCACTACAATACTTAAGGTCCCCTTTGTGGCCCCCATACAATACCTAATGTCCCTGTTTGTGGCCCCAACAATACTAAGTCCCTATTTGTGACCCCCATACAATACTAATGTTCTCTTTGTGCCCCCATACAATAAATTTAAAGTCCCTCTTTGTGCCCCATGCAATCTAATGTCCCTCTTTGTGGCCCCACACAATACTAATGTCCCTCTTTGTGGCCCCCATACAATGTAATGTCCCACTTTGTGGCCCCCATACAATACTAATGTCCCACTTTGTGGCCCCTATACAAATACTAAGTCCCTCTTTGTGGCCCCATACAATACTAATGTCCCTCTTTGTGGCCCCCATACAATACTAATGCCCCTCTTTGTGGCCCCCATACAATACTAATGTCCCACTTTGTGGTGCCCATACAATACTGTCAATGTTTGTAGCCCCAATACGATACTAATGTCCCTCTTTGTGGCCCCCATACGATGCTAATGTCCCTCTTTGTGGCCCCCATAAAACACTAATGTCACTCTTTGTGGCCCCATACAATGCTAATGTCCCTTTTTGTGGCCCCCATACAATACTAATGTCTCTATTTGTGGCCCCTTACAATACTAATTTCCCTCTTTGTGGCCCCCATACAATACTAATGTCCCTCTTTAGGGCCCCCATACATTATCAGTGTCTCTATATGACGTTGTGGCAGTAACGTTCCTCCGGTGGCTCCTCCTGGTCGGTCACACAAAGTGAACTAGAAGTTAGGGGAGGGAATCGGGGCGTGAGACCTAACAACAAGACAATTAGAGAATGCGTTGTATTGTTACAATGTATTTTCTCATGTAACTTGTTATTATCAGCAATGATCTGGATTGTTCTTCACAGGGGTCCATTCTGCCCCCGTCATGGTGATGCCATGGGCCGCAGGTTAATGTTTTATGTATGTGTGGGAATCGGGCTCGATGAGATCACCGGAGAGTTTGTAGTGATGCCAAATCCCATCGGACTGATAAGAAGATCTGAGATCAAACATTAATCCAGCGACTCCCAGCTATAAAGTGATCAAAACTGATAACACAGAACAACGTACAAAAGTATATAAACCTTATAGAAAAACATACAAAGACGTATAAAACCGATACAGACTATAAAAAACAATAAACTATAAAAACCTTAAAAAAACATAAATCGATAAAAACGTATAAAAACTATCAAAACCTTACAAAACTAAATATAAAAACATAAATACATATAAGAACTATCAAAAACTTATAAGTTTACTAGAACAATATATCAAACTTATAAAGTCATAAAAACCTATAAAACTAAACAAAATATAAAAACTTATAAAACTTATAAAAAGTTTAAAAACCAACTAACAAAATAAAAAAATTATAAAACTGATAAAAAATTATAAAAACCTTAAAACTAATAAAAACGATAAACTGATAACTTATAAAACTGATAAAAACTTATAAAAATCATAAAAACCAACAAAAACTAAAAAATTATAAAACTGATAAAAACTTATAAAACGTTATAAAAAAAAACAACATAAAAATAATAAAAACTTATAAAAAATTATAAAAAGTTATAAAAACCAACTAACAAAATAAAAAAATGATAAAACTGATAAAAAATTCTAAAAACCTTTAAAACTAATAAAAACTAATTGAAATTATAAAACTGATAAAAACTTATAAAAACTTATAAAAACCAACTAACAAAAACTATAAAAACTATAAAACTGATAAAAACTTCTAAAAAAGAAAAAAACATACAACCGATAAATCTTATAACTATTTACAAAATTTATAAACTATAAAAACTTAGAAAAACCTCTAACAATGAAAAAAAGTTATTAAACCTCTATAAATCTTATAAAACTGATAAACACCTATAAAAAAAAACAAAAAATCTTATAAAACAAATAAAATGATAAAAGTGTATAAAAATTTGCTACAAAATGTAAAAATCTTATAAAAACATACAAAAACCTTGAAAAATGTTTAAAAAATTATTAAACCTATACAATCTTATAAAACTGAAAAAGATTGATAAAAAAAATCTTTTAAACCTGAAAACAAAATGATAAAAACTCATAAAATTTTTACAAAATATATAAATCTCATAAAGATTTCTAAAAATGGAAAACATATAAAAATATATAAAATTGATAACAACTTACAAAATGACATAAATCTTATAAAAGTTACAAAATATGATAAAAACTTATAAAACTGAAAAAACTTTTCTAAACTTACAAAAACGTGTACATCTTGTAAAAACTTAAAATTGAAAAAAAATACAATATCTTATAAAACTCTATAAAAATGTATAAAGCTTGGAATTATTTTCAAAAATATCTTAAAATAAAGTTATAAAAATTACAAAAAAATTATAAAATCTTACAAAAAGTTATAAAACTGCTAAAAACTTATCAAAAATGTTGGTGCTGTTTTACTTGGTTTCTGCCTCCTGTCCTGAGATACGGTCGTTCTTTTCTTTGTTAGTAAACCTATTGTTTTCGGCCATTTGTCGTATTCTTTGATGGCCACACCCACTTGGAGAAATATTCTGGATTTATATAGAGAGAAGTGGAGCCTTTATGGAGATCCACCGATTATAAATGGAAGCTCCATGTGGCGTTCAGCACATTTCTGCGGCGCTGCGCCCTACAAGCTACCAAAAGCTTAATAGGGAAAAAACCATGCCTCCATCAATATATGGCCAGGACAGAGTTTTCTAACAGGATGAAACCCCTGCTGTGGGCCTGAGCCTCAAAGAAGATCACCAGTGGACAGGATTACGAAATTACTGTAAATTACTTATATCTGAGTCACAATTTCGGACGTGAAGACAGTCGTACAAGCACTTGTCATCATTTCTAGCAAAATGGAAGGGACTAGGTAGAACGGATAGTAGACCAGGTAGGGAAGCAGAGTTTGGTTTCCAATTATGATAGGGACCCGTCCAGATCCAATGGTACCAGGACCACCTACCGGTATGAAATTATGACCCATCATAGGTTGTTGGAGATTGCAGAAGCAAAGGCCAGAGGGAGGTAGTTACGGTCAGCCAGAAGGCAGGAAAGGGAGTGACTAGCCAAGGAGTTATCTGCTTGAGCAAGGCAATGGCCCAGGATTCTCTTCTGGGGAGGTCACGTCTTGCATTATATTTGTAGTCATCATGTAAAAAGTGTTTTGTCTAGTGTGCCCTTTAAGGGCAATTAAATAAATATTTAATCTTGGATTGCTCTTTTATCTCAATCCGCGAGTCCACACATTTGTGTTCTCAGTTTAATATTCCATGCTATTGGGGCTGGTTTGCCATAGCACCTGTTAAAGGAATGGGATTATACCTAACAAGGAATTGGTGGCAGCTCTACTGGGCTGGCAGGACTCTGTTTCACTGGGGCAGTAAAAGGGGTCTCCCAGCCTATCAGGGTTGTGAGTATACGGTAATACCGGAGGTTGCGTGGATCACCCTCTCTCACTCTTTGTGCCTCCCGTGCCCATGTGGATGGGGTCGCTGTGTAACACTGTGCCAAGCCGACCTTACGTATCTCAAAGGGTGCAGAACGTCTCGTGTTGGTGAAAGTGATGGTACCATATCACGTGACCGCAATTATTAGAGACGTCAGGGGGCTGTGAGGTGCGGTATTCATCACATGATCTGTGGAGACATCATACATGACTATGAGAATAGAAAACATCAAAGCAGCAAAATGTTACTCTAGAAAAGAAAGGATTAATAGTCACAATATGAAGAGTAAATGGGATTTTGCACATTAACATTCGTGTTTTGATTTTATTTTTACCAGACTGCATGCTGGGTAAGAGCCGCAGTGATTTACAAGACCCACAGGACACCGATTATAGCTATAAATCTGCAGCACTCCACAAAAGTGTCAGCACTGGAGAAAGAGGGAAGGAGAAAGGATTAAAAAGAGCGAGGAGCGAGAGAAAAGGGGAAGAACGATGACAAAGGTCATAGGCGCAGACGTCACTGAGAGCGAGGCTAGACGCCATCAACCAACCGCACAATACACTACGGAAGGAATGAAGACATCACCTCCTGCTACACCATCACCAAGATTTACACCATAGACAACAGAGCAAGAAGACCTGCAGGAAAACCTAACTACTGCCCCCATCTAGAGGGATATAACTACTATAATACTGCTCCTATGTACAAGACTATAACTACTATAATACTGCTCCTATGTACAAGAATATAACAACTATAATACTGCCCCTATATACAAGAATATAACTACTATAATACTGCTCCTATGTACTAGAATATAACTACTATAATACTGCCCCTATATACAAGAATATAACTACTATAATACTGCTCCTATATACAAGAATATAACTACTATAATACTGCTCCTATGTACAAGAATATAACTACTATAATACTGCTCCTATGTACAAGAATATAACTACTATAATACTGCCCTATGTACAAGAATATAACTACTATAATACTGCCCCCTATATACAAGAATATAACTACTATAATACTGCCCCTATATACAAGAATATAACTACTATAATACTGCTCCTATGTACAAGAATATAACTACTATAATACTGCTCCTATGTACAAGAATATAACTACTATAATACTGCTCCTATGTACAAGAATATTACTACTATAATACTGCTCCTATATACAAGAATATAACTACTATAATACTGCCTCTATGTACAAGAATATAACTACTATAATACTGCTCCTATGTACAAGAATATAACAACTATAATACTGCCCCTTTGTACAAGAATATATAACTACTATAATATTGCCCCTATATACAAGAATATAACTACTATAATACTGCCCCTATATACAAGAATATAACTACTATAATACTGCTCCTATGTACAAGAATATAACTACTATAATACTGCTCCTATGTACAAGAATATAACTACTATAATACTGCCCTATGTACAAGAATATAACTACTATAATACTGCCCTATATACAAGAATATAACCACTATAATACTGCCCCTTATGTACAAGAATATAACTACTATAATACTGCCCCTATGTACAAGAATATAACTACTATAATACTGCCCTATATACAAGAATATAACACTATAATACTGCTCCTATGTACAAGAATATAACTACTATAATACTGCCCCTATATACAAGAATATAACTACTATAATACTGCCCCTTTGTACAAGAATATAACTACTATAATACTGCCCCTATATACAAGAATATAACACTATAATACTGCTCCTATGTACAAGAATATAACTACTATAATACTGCCCCTATATACAAGAATATAACTACTATAATACTGCCCCTTTGTACAAGAATATAACTACTATAATATTGCCCCTATATACAAGAATATAACTACTATAATACTGCCCCTATGTACAAGAATATAACTACTATAATACTGCGCCTATGTACAAGAATATAACTACTATAATACTGCTCCTATATACAAGAATATAACTACTATAATACTGCTCCTATGTACAAGAATATAACTACTATAATACTGCTCCTATATACAAGAATATAGCTACTATAATACTGCCCTATATACAAGAATATAACTACTATAATACTGCTCCTATATACAAGAATATAACTACTATAATACTACTCCTATATACAAGAATATAACTACTATAATACTGCTCCTATGTACAAGAATATACCTACTATAATACTGCCCCTATATACAAGAATATAACTACTATAATACTGCCCCTTTGTACAAGAATATAACTACTATAATATTGCCCCTATATACAAGAATATAACTACTATAATACTGCCCCTATGTACAAGAATATAACTACTATAATACTGCACCTATGTAAAAGAATATAACTATTATAATACTGCCCCTATATACAAGAATATAACTACTATAATACTGCCCCTATATACAAGAATATAACTACTATAATACTGCTCCTATATACAAGAATATAACTACTATAATACTGCCCCTATGTACAAGAATATAACTACTATAAATACTGCACCTATGTAAAAGAATATAACTACTATAATACTGCTCCTATATACAAGAATATAACTACTATAATACTGCCCCTATATACAAGAATATAACTACTATAATACTGCTCCTATATACAAGAATATAACTACTATAATACTGCTCCTATATACAAGAATATAACTACTATAATACTGCTCCTATATACAAGAATATAACTACTATAATACTGCTCCTATATACAACAATATAACTACTATAATACTGCTCCTATATACAACAATATAACTACTATAATACTGCCCCTATGTACAAGAATATAACTACTATAATACTGCTCCTATGTACAGGAATATAACTACTATAATACTGCCCTATATACAAGAATATAACTACTATAATACTGTGCCTCCTATATACAAGAATATAACTACTATAATACGCTCCTATGTACAAGAATATAACTACTATAATACTGCCCTATATACAAGAATATAACTACTATAATACTGCCCCTACATACGAGAATATAACTACTATAATACTGCTCCTATATACAAGAATATAACTACTATAATACTGCCCCTATGTACAAGAATATAACTACTATAATACTGCTCCTATATACAAGAGTATAACTACTATAATACTGCTCCTATATACAAGAGTATAACTACTATAATACTGCTACTATGTACAAGAATATATCTACTATAATACTGCTCCTATATACAAGAATATAACTACTATAATACTGCCCCTATGTACAAGAATATAACCACTATAATACTGCTCCTATATACAAGAATATAACTGCTATAATACTGCCCTTATATACAAGAATATAACTACTATAATACTGCTCCTATATACAAGAATATAACTACTATAATACTGCTCCTATGTACAAGAATATAACTACTATAATACTGCCCCTATATACAAGAATATAACTACTATAATACTGCCCCTATATACAAGACCATAACTACTATAATACTGCTCCTATATACAAGAATATAACTACTATAATACTGCCCCTATATATAAGAATATAACTACTATAATACTGCGCCTCCTATATACAAGAATATAACTACTATAATACTGCCCCTATGTACAAGAATATAACTACTATAATACTGCTCCTATGTACAAGAATATAACTACTATAATACTGCTCCTATGTACAAGAATATAACTACTATAATACTGCCTCTATATACAAGAATATAACTACTATAATACTGCCCCTATATACAAGAATATAACTACTATAATACTGCCGCTATGTATCAGTTATATTGGATACTATAACATTGAACAAGTCACAGATTCGGAGCTCACATGAGCAGTATATATTATTACGTATTGATCAACGTTTATCAGATTTTTCAAAGAGACAAGAAACAGTTTGGGGTAAATATTTACACTATTGCTCTTTGCTCTTTCTCTGGGTTTTCCTTTATTTTACTTAAAACAATTTATTTTTGTTACAAATGAAGTGAATTTGTCATTTTCAGATTCTTGTGTTGTACGGATCCGCATTGACTCATTCTGGACCGCACGTAACAGTGTCTTCACTATCAATCAAACTCATACAGTATGTTATCTGCAGTCCTATGTAAACAAGTAGATAACACAATGTGATGTTACATGGAATTTTACCAATTGACAATTTCCTCTTTTTACACCTGATAAACTGCTCTCACTGTCTCACATATTCACATTTACTTTTGAGACGCAGATTCAGCATCCATTGCATCTGTGAGCTCTGCTACATCTGTAAACTCCGCTACAATGACTAACTCTGCTACATTCCACAGACTCAGCTCTGCTACATCTGTAAAATCCACTACAACCAACTCTGCTACATCCCAGGCTCAGCTGCTATATCTTTAAACTCGCCTTTGCCCCCATTTGACTGCCTCCCTCCGCTACTCTCCCCTCTTTCGAGGTCCACTCTGTCCGCACCTTCTCCCCCTGTAACCTCCAGCTAGCCGTCATCTACTGCCCCTCTAGATCCATCACCTCCTTCCTCGACCCTTTCACCACCTGGCTACTTCATTTCCTCTCTACTGACATCCCCTCCATCATTATGGACGATTTCAATATCCCTATTGACACTCCACACCCAACCGCCTCCTTCGGGCTCTCTCAATGGTCCTCCTCTGCCACCCACAAAGATGGCCACACGCTGGATCTCATCTTCACCCGTCTTTGCTCCCTTACTAATCTCACAAACTCAACCCTCACCCTGTCTGACCGCAATCTGCTGACCTCCTCCCTCACCTCCCCTACTACATCACCTCCTCTCCGCAAACTTGATCATCCCCGCAGAAACCTAAAACACATTGATCTACACTCACTCTCAGAATCCCTCCTCCCTCTCACCGACATAACATCCATACGCGACACAGACACTGCCACCACCCTCTACACCACATTAACCAAGGCCCTCAACCTAGCCTCCATGTCACACACCATTCTCCATGCACTAACAGGCAACCCTGGCACACCACCCTCACTAAATACCTGAGACGGGCATCCAGGGTCGCCGAGAGGAGATGGAAAAAATCACCTTCCACTGAGCATTTTGCGCTGTTCAAACAGTCCCTCATCGCCTTCAAGGCTGCACTTGCTGCCGCCAAACAAACCTTCTTATCCCTAATAACCTCCCTGTCCCGCAATCCCAAACAACTTTTCAAAACCTTCAATTCCTTACTCCGTCCGCCTGCTCCCCCTCCCTCTCCCCTTATATCTGCAGAAGACTTTGCCTCCTTCTTCAAAGTAAAGATTGACAGAATCAGAGACAGCTTTGATCCACTGTCCCACAGCCTGCCCTCTCTCCTATACTGCCCTCTACTTCCATCAACTGCGTCCCCCCATTTAACTGAAGACCAGCTCTCCTCCCTCCTGTCAAAATCACACCTCACCACCAGCGCCCAAGACCCGCTCCCATCCCACCTCATTCCCAACCTCACCTCCGTTATCATCCCAGCCCTAACTCATCTTTTCAACCTATCACTTACCACCGGCACCTTCCCCTCAGCCTTCAAACACGCCTTGATCACACCCATCCTCAAAAAACCCTCCCTCGACGCCACAACTGTCTCCAACTATCGCCCCATATCTCTCCTCCCTTTCGCCTCTAAATTACTTGAACAGCATGTCCACTCTGAGCTGTCCTCTCACCTCTCCTCCTGCTCCCTCTTTGACCGCCTGCAATCCAGCTTCTGACCCCTCCACTCCACAGAAACAGCCCTGACCAAAGTCACAAATGACCTACTGACTGCCAAAAGCAAGCGCCACTACTCTGTTCTCCTCCTCCTCGACCTGTCCGCCGCCATCGACACTGTTGACCACTCCCTTCTACTACAGATCCTGGAATCTCTTGGCATCACGGACCTTGCCCTCTCCTGGATCTCCTCATACTTAACGGACCGGACCTTCAGCGTCACCCACTCCCACACATCCTCCTCGCCCTATCTGTCGGGGTCCCTCAGGGATCGGTACTAGGACCATTACTCTTCTCAATCTACCCTCTCGGCCTAGGGCAACTCATTGAGTCCCATGGCCTCCAGTACCACCTCTACGCCGACGACACCCAAATCTACCTGTCTGGTCCTGACATCGCCTCCCTTCTATCCAAAATTCCACACTGCCTGTCCGCCATCTCATCCTTCTTCTCTGCTCACCTCCTTAAGCTGAACATGGACAAAACCGAGCTCAGTCTTCCCCCCCAAGCAACTCCCCCTCACTACCTGACCTATCCATCGTCATCAATGACTGCTCTCTCTCCCCTGTCCCCCATGCCAAGTGCCTCGAGGTTATCCTTGACTCTTCCCTCTCCTTCAAGCCCCACGTCCAGGCCCTCGCCACCTCCTGACGACTCCAGCTCAAAAACATCTATAGGATCCGTACTTTCCTCGACCACGACGCAGTTAAAACACTTAGTCACGCTCTCATCATCTCACACCTTGACTATTGCAACCTCCTGCTCACCGGCCTCCCCAATACCTCCCTTGCACCTCTCCAATCTATCCTGAACTCCACTGCCCGCCTAATCCATCTGTCCCCCGCTACTCCCCTGTCTCCCCCCTCTGCCAAGCCCTTCACTGGCTCCCTACTTCCAAGAGATCCCGGTTTAAAACACTAACCATGACATACAAAGCCATCCACAACCAGTCCCCTCCATACATCTCTGACATGGTCTCCCGATACCTTCCCTCACGCAACCTGCGATCCTCCCAAGAGCTCCTCCTCTACTCCCCCCTCATCTCCTCTTCTCGCAACCGCATACAGGATTTCTCCCGTGCTTCACCCAGACTCTGGAGCTCTCTGCCCCAACACATCAGACATTCTCCTACCCTGGGAACCTTCAAAAGAAGCCTGAAGACGCACCTGTTCCGCCAAGCCTACCACCTGCAATAAGACCCGGTCCACCAGACCGCCTCACGACTGGCACCTCCCCCTCCCACTGTATCCCCACCCGCACCTCGTAGATCGTGAGCCCTCGTGGACAGAATCTTCTCCCCCCTTGTATTTGTATTACGAAATTGTCCACATTTATTGTACTTGTCTGCCCTTTTAGCATGTAAAGCGCCATGGAACTTAATGGCGTTATATATAAAAAATAAATAAATAAATAAATAATAATAATAATAATAATAAAAAACTCCACTACACCACCAACTCTGCTACATCCCACAGACTCCGCTCTGCTACATCTCTAACCTCTGCTACAATGACTAACTCTGCTACAGCCCACAGACTCAGCTCTGCTACATCTGTAACCTCTGCTACAAAGACCTACTCTGCTACATCTCACAGACTTAGCTCTGCTACATCTGTAACTTCGGCTACAATGACTAACTCTGTTACATCGCACAGACTCAGCTCTGCTACAGTATATCTGTAACCTCTGCTACAAAGACCTACCATGCTACATCCCACAGATACAGATTTACTACATCTGTAACCTCTGCTACACAACCAACTCTGCTACATCTGTAACCTCTGCTACACAGAAAAACTCTACTACATGCCATAGACTCAGCTCTGCTATATCTGTAACTTTCGCTACAATGACTAACTGCTACATCTGACAGATCCAGCTCTGTTACATTTTTAACCTCCAGTACAATAACCACCTCTGCTACATCCCACAGACTCAGCTCTGCTATGTCTGTAACCTCCACAACAAAGA
Organism: Allobates femoralis; assembly: GCA_033576535.1. Lineage (NCBI taxonomy): Eukaryota > Metazoa > Chordata > Amphibia > Anura > Aromobatidae > Allobates > Allobates femoralis. The sequence goes on along the minus strand of JARQOC010000006.1, from coordinate 4,054,848 downwards.
ACAACTCTGCTACATCCCACAGATCCAGCTCTGCTACATCTGTAACCTCCGCTACAACAACCAACTCTGCTACACCCCAGACTCAGTTCTGCTACATCCCAAATTTAGCTCTGCTACATCCCAGACTTAGCTCCGCTACATCCCAGACTTAGCTCTGCTAAATCCCAGACTTAGCTCTGCTCCATCCCATACTCAGCTCTACTACATCTGTTACTGAATCGACTTCTTGAAACACAATTGTTTATGACAACCAGAAGACACAGTGTGAACACTCCCTAATAGATTTGCAGATTTTCCGGCTCTTGTTTTGCCGGCAGCGTCCAACATTTGGGTTTCCTCTGCGGTGAGTCACGGCTTTGGCTTGGATTCCGGTGTAAACTGCTTCCAATTTTTATTCCCCTCTGTAGTGTGTTGTTTTTGCAAAGGAGTGCACTGAGGGGGACTTGTGCCAGCTTTATATATAGCCCTGCCCCCCGCCAGGCTGGCACACGATCAGCGAAGCTAGAACATGTAATGTCACATCAGGGCGGCCGACGCTTCTGTGCCCGCAGCTTCGGCCAACGCAGGAAATACCAGCGCTGCGGATTGTGGAGATCATTCACTCCTCACGTGTATAATTAGTCATGTGTGAGTGCTGCAGTGACACAACTGCTGCAAAAAGTCCAGTAATCCAGAACTCGTTGATCCAGAATTCCTGGCAATTGGAAATATGGACTTTTTTTTTTATTTCACTGGAGGACATTATTGAAGGAAGAAGAGACGGTACAAGGTGAAGAGAAAGACCAGCAACCCGATGGCTTGATGTCAAGAAAATGACAGAGAAGACCCTGGTGAACCTATCTAGGCTTGGAGAAGATCTTAGTGGACCTATCTAGGCTTGGAGAAGAACCTGGTGAACCTATCTAGGCTTGGAGAAAATCCAAGTGGACCTATCTAGGCTTGGAGAAGAACCTGGTGAATCTAACTAGGCTTCGAGAAGAACCTGGTGAACCTATCTAGGCTTGGAGAAGATCTGGTGGATCTATCTAGGTTTGGAGAAGAACCGGGTGAACCTATCTAGGCTTATGGTACTGTTGCACACAGAGATATATGTGCAGACATTGCTTACAACTCACTGGTTGCAGTGAAATCATGGACACATTGTTAAATTTTGTACACGGCCACAAAATGGAACTATGTGTACATGATTTCACTGCAACCAGTGAGTTGCAAGCAATGTTGCACAGATATCTCTGTGTGTAACTGTACCTTAGAGAGGATCTGGTGGATCTATCTAGGCTTGGAAAAGAACCCTGGTGAACTATCTAGGCTTGGAGAAGATCCTAGTGGACCTATCTAGGCTTGGAGAAGATCCTAGTGGACCTATCTAGGCTTGGGGAAGATCCTGGTGGACCTATCTAGGCTTGGAGAAGATCCTGGTGGACCTATCTAGGCTTGGAGAAGAACCTGGTGAACCTATCTAGGCTTGGAGAAATCCTAGTGGACCTATCTAGGCTTGGAGAAGAACCTGGTGAACCTATCTAGGCTTGGAGAAGATCTGGTGGATCTATCTAGGCTTGGAGAAGATCTGGTGGATCTATCTAGGCTTGGAGAAGAACCTGGTGAACCTAACTAGGCTTGGAGAAGACGCTGATGGACCTATCTAGGCTTAAGGTACCGTTAACACACAGAGATATATGTGCAGACATTGCTTACAACTCACTGGTTGTAGTGAAATCATGGACACATTGTTAAATTTTGTACACGGCAACAAAATGGAACTATGTGTACTTGATTTCACTGCAACCAGTGAGTTGCAAACAATGTCTGCATAGATATCTCTGTGTGTAACTGTACCTTTAGAGAGGATCTGGTGGATCTATCTAGGCTGGAGAAGATGCTGGTGGACCTATCTAGGCTTGGAGAAGACCCTGATGGACCTTTCTAGGCTTGGAGAAGACCCTGGTGGACCTATCTACACTTGGACAAGACCCTGGTGGACCTCATCTAGGGTTGGAGAAGACCCTGGTGAACCTTATCTAGGGTTACAGAAGACCCTAGTGAACCTATCTACTCTTGGAGAAGATTCTGGTGGACCTATCTAGGCTTGTACAAGACCCTGGTGGACCTATCGAGGCTGCACAAGATCGATCTTCCTACAGAGTGTTCATGCATCAAGTCGCCATGGTTCCAGATCAAGCTGAAGGCTGATAAATAAAAAATAATATTAATAAAGCCTGAGGCTTGATGGCGGTAGTCCAAAAAATGACAAAAATTAAGCAAGAACACAAGATGGTGCATGTGACAAAGTCTCACCCTTCCACTGGCTCACCAGGGATCAAAACGTCTGTGGCTTCAAGGGATCCAAGACCAACTATCCAAACCAGCAGCACTCTGCTTTTGGTGGACACACACTGAGAGGTAGCAGCAAGCTTATGAAACCGACCGAGCACAGCGAGGTATGTGGCCAGGTGACCCATTTGTCCCAACCTGGGTTCTCCAAACAAATATGTGGTCTCAGTGTTGGGCGGTGGAGCAGTTCTGTAATCCACTAGCTGGAACTATGGACCCTAGACTAAGATTTTCTAAAATCACACCAGAGACAGGAGCAGGCCCTTTTTATAACTCTCAGCTCCCATTTCAGGGCATTGTGCCCCACAGGATTTATGAGAGATGGCTATTCCCTCATTGGTCGCTAGTACAATCCAACTGCATAATTGTTCTCTAAATGAGAGCAGTCTAATACACCGCAGGGAGCTAATGCAATCCGGAGGTGTTCCACAAAAGAGAGCACCATACGGTCTCACATGAAACAGTGGCTCAGTCCCTTGACTTGCTGAACAAAGAAATAGTATGTCTGGCATAATTAGGAATAGTTCACCCCTGCACAAGGGGCCGGATGAGGAGTCATCACAGTTGTGGCCAAGGTAAAGATAAATAACATATCCTGGTGATCAGCAGGCAACCTAGCAGTGGTTGTGCAAAAGTGTGTTTAATAAGAAGACAGAATGGAGGACCTGTGTTGTTCTTTTTTCTTGGATCCGGATTGTGCACACTAAGTCTGTAGCAGAGAAGATACGAGGATAACCAAGCCTTGCAGTGATACTTTCAAGATTGATGTTGGGACTCTCACCGATCACCAGAACAGGGGACTCCATCACTCTCTCTCCGAACAAGTCTGTAGCCAGGTGAATGGAGCAGCTGGTCAGACATGTGTACTGCTGATCTCTTCAAAGTCAATGGCACTGATCATACAAAGATAGCCAAGCGCTGCACAGATATCAATAGATCAGTGGAGGAAACGGGGACGTCTGTCCCCTATTATCACCTTCCAGCAGCAAGCTGCCACCCTCAGCTGCCTAGTTTTAACTTGTCATGCAAAGACAAAAATGTATGGGCTTTGCCCTATTTTTAATTGCCAGCCAAAGTAAAACTAGGCAATTGGGGGCTAGTAGTCTCAGTGTGGTGGGTCCTATAGTTATTGGGCACCTCCTTGCTATAGAATAGCAGCGTCTCTTTACCCGGCTCTTCCAGTTGCCCTGGTGCCAGTGGCAAACTGAGTAATAAAGGGGTTAATGACAGCTGATGACTGACAGCTTGTCAAGCACACACAATTGGCTGGTAAGCAGTGATTCAGTGCGCCCCCTAGGACACAGCTCAGGTACCATAGTAACCGTAGTCGCTAACCATGGTTACCATGGTTTCCTTAGTTGTCCTTGGGTGACCTCAGAGAATCAAGCATACCCAGCCGCAGCTCTCATTTAGTGTTCGGCGCCCGCAATGACATAACTCTTTCTTGTTCACCGTGGCCTCCGATTAAGCAGAGCTCAGATTCTGACGACATGGGAGGGTATGTTGTGGGACTATTAATAAATGTGTAGATGAGGGCTGTCAATGTGTTTTATTTGTAATAAAGTAATTTTCTCTTTGTTTTATTTCTAATAAAGGTTTTGTTTTCTGGACGTTTATTATCTCTTCACTCAATGGACTGTGATCAGCTGATATTAGATCCGGTTTGGACGTCGCTGGACCGCGGACTATGTCGGAGGGCTTGGTGTCAGCTGCAAAAAAAGCTGTCACAACACCTTTATTACCCAGTCTGTCACCGCACAGGGCAGCTGGAAGAGCGGGGTAATAGCCAGTTTTGGTGTCTCTCATGGAGGCGCCATCTCTGGAGCAGCTGCTGGCTCCGCTTCTCAGCGTGGGGGACCCAGAACACTTGGGCCTTACTACGCTGAGAATTCCAGCCCCCAGGGTTACTTTTGCTGGCAATAGAAAATCTGGCAAAGCCCACGTCCATTTTTTTTTTTTTTTTTAGTTTTTCACCAAAAAAAAAAAACTATCGGGCGTCCCTGGATTTTCCATTGGCAGCAAAGGTAGCCCAGGTAGCAGGGGGGGAGGAATTAGCAGCCAGTGGCTGCTTGGGTTGCCCTTAGCTGGCCATAGAAAATGCTGTGGGAGCCCACGTTTTTTTTTTTTATTATTTCTTTCTTTAACAACTAAAAAAAAGATTGGCTTCCCTGTATCTCCATCCCTGGAATGGAGAAGAGAGGAAATTAAATCAGGGATCCTTTTTTTTAAATATCTTACTTCACTGACATTCTGAACAATGCAGAAAAAACACATCCTCATAAAAACGCAGAGTGTGAACGCAATGCATTTTTTCACCTGCTCAAAAAAGGGATCCTCAAAATTCAGAAAAAGTGGATCCTCAAAAAAAAAACACGGCAAAAACGCAGCGTGTGAACGCAGCCTCAGAGGGTGGGATAATTTCAGAGGACGGGGAATTTCAGAGGAATAGGCAATCTAAGAGGAATGGGCAATCTCAGAGGACAGGGCAATTTCAGAGGACGGGGAAATCACACAGGACGGGGAAATCACACAGGACGGGGCAAGCTCATAGGATGGGGCACAGGGCAATCACACAGGACAGGGCAAGTTCATATGATGGAGCAATCTCACAGGACGGGGCAAGCTCACAGGACGGGGCAATCTCATAGGACGGGGCAAGCTCACGGGATGGGGCAAGCTCACAGGACGGGGCAAGCTCACAGGACGGGGCAAGCTCATAGGACGGGGCAAGCTCACAGGACGGGGCAAGCTCACAAAAACAGGGCAAACTCACAGGATGGGGCAAGCTCATAGGACGGGCAAGCTCACAGGACGGGGCAAGCTCACAGAATGGGGCAAGCTCATAGGACGGGGCAATCTCACAGGACGGGGCAAGCTCACAGGATGGCGCAAGTTCATAGGACAGGGCAAGCTCACAGGACAGGGCAAGCTCACAGGACGGGGCAAGCTCACAAGACAGGGTAATCTCACAGGACGGGGCAAGCTCACAGGATGGCGCAAGCTCATAGGACAGGGCAATCACACAGGACAGGGCAAGCTCATAGGATGGGGCAAGCTCACAGGACAAGGCAAGCTCATAGGATGGGGAAGTCTCAAATGACGGTGCAATCACACAGGACGGGGAAAGCTCACAGAACAAAAAGCTCATAGGACAGGGCAATCTCATAGGATGGGAACTCTCACATGAAAGGGAAAGCTCACAGGATGGAGCAATCTCACAAGACGGGGCAAGCTCATAGGACCGAGCAATTTCAGAGGACAGGGCAATTTCACAGGACGGGGTAATTTTTGAGGATGGGGAATCTCAAGGTACTGTGACATGCTGCAATCTCGGCTGGCGATATGTGACGATCTAATGTCCGCACTCACATTTTCGTGCCCACCTCAGATCGCCGATGGCGGCATCACACAACGCAATTTTGCCCTGAAGCTAAGGCGATGTGACGCTCCGGAAATCGCCTCCCCATAGCGGAACCAATCTTGCCTCATTCCATCGCCACTTCACACGCCGCAATCTCAAAGGCAATGTGGGTGTACATGTGCAGCAGTGCGAGGAGATAGGCGTGCCACAGTGGTTTACACCGCGCCCCATACACGCTCATTGGACAACGCAACAGCGTTACGATTGGTCAGCCTGCTCTGGGAGGCCAGCTAATACATGACGCCATTGTCTATCGGAGTTTGCGGACGGTTGTGTAGCTGAAGATGTGTGTGGTGCTGAACGGACAGCTCTTCAAATATGGCGCGGTGTCAACTGACAGCCAATGGGAACACAGTAGCCCACACCAATCATCTCAGACGGGGCGTGGCCTACAGCACGCTGAGGCACGCCTACGGAAATCGGAGACAACGCTGTTTCCATCACTATCGCCCTATCACACACCCACAACACGGAAATATCGCCTTAACGATTGCGGCTGATTACGGAGCTGTCCTCTCACATCCCAAGTAGTAGGGATATGTCTCCACATTGTATCGCCATCTCATTCCTGGTAAATAAATGAACAGCACGACGCCGGCGAGACCTCGAATGATTCCAGGATAAGAAGCAAGAGAAAGGTACCCCAGTATAGCGAAGCACAACCAAAAAACAATTTTTGATGCAAGTGAGATTTATTAAATTATAATGTGTAACGGCACAAAAGAGCCAGAAAAATATTAAAAACAATTAAAACACTACTGGTCCGGACCAGCCCTCCCTCTGTATAGACACACAATATATAGATTACAGGCAATTGACAAAATATGACAAAAATTGTAGCAACCCAAAACCAGTACCTTCACATATATTGCGGTAGTATAACATAAGTCAACACAGCATCACAGTATTTATACTAGAGACAGGGATTCACATATATCCAATTAATCTGTAATCAGCAGGATGTCAACATCAATAAGGGATATGATTGACATCACAAGTAACCCAGTACAGTTTGTCTGTATATTATATGCAATCCTAGGCTAGATATTGTAATTAAATCGTGTTACATTCCTAGCTTCTATGGTGGAACAGTCTTCTGGATAAGCTGGAAGCGTACTGTTTTACAGAGGCTGCTAGTTTGCCAGAGGTATACCGGGTGAATAGCCTGCAATCAATCCAATTTAGTCTATTGTAGGTAATGTCACAGCCAGATAGAAGGTTTAACCAGCAGGGATCAAATCAACATAACAATGTAAACATCAATGCATAAATTAGCATGTTAGAGGCAGAACCCCCAAGAGGGCTGCTGTGTAAGAACCGTTACCACAATGAATGTCAGAAGAGTGTCAACAGAGGGAGGGAGGGCGGCCAGGCCCCACGCGTATCGCCGCAAGGCTTCGTCAGGAGCTAATGAATAGGTACAAAGAAAGCTCTTTTGTATGGTAGCCGCAGGTGAGAGTAATTAGTGGGCTCTGTGCATCCAATGCGCCCGGGGAAGGCGTGGCGCACAAGGAGCGAGGCTGAGTCTGGACCGGGACGTCCGTAACGTCACTTCCGGTGACGCGGTGCCAACCAAATAAGTATAATGTGTGGTTGGCACTCGCGTCATATCCGGAACCGCACGTAAACCAATGAGGCGACAGGAAGTGGTGTGCATTAATTCCGATGATGCGGCGCCAGTCAGGGGAATAAGGATATCCCAGGCCGGCGCCTATGTCAAAACCGGAGCCATAAAGTCCATAAGTAAGTGAGAAGATAGGAGGCACCAGGGCCAGAATCAAGTCCCATATCAGGGAATGACAGGCACAATATATACAGAAACCAAAGGATGACCATTAAGGGAATTATAATGCAAATGCCAGAAAAGAAAGAAATCCAATAATCATATGCCATGTCCGAAGTCACAAGGTCAATTGTGACACAGACAGAGATCACGGATCAAATACAACATACTGCCAAATATATTACTTAATATATATATATAAGGTACAGTATGTAACAGACAAACAGGGTAGACAAGGTGGATGAAGTTGAAATTTACCTAGGGAGCCAAAAGACAATAGGATAGACAAAAAATGAGTAAATAAATAAGTAATGTCCTAAGGCTGAGCATAGAGGGCTGATATAAACAGTTTCCCAGGCCACTGTACCGAAGATATAGATAAGATATCCTAATACAGAGGTATAGGATTGTGTAATCTATATGTCATCTTGAGGGGTTTAGGGATTAATTAAGTTACACGGGCGATATGGTAGCTATTCAAGTACCAGATTAAGTCCATCATGAAAAACACATTGGTTGAATTCTAATTCTCAAGTTGATATCCATATGATGGAGAGAGGTGGAGCATCCTCATTGTAGCCATCCTTTAGTTGTGATAAGTATAACGTGTCGGTCTCAGCACGTAATATATGTATTGTTAGATCAATCCCAAATGGGGTCTTCTCCAAGCTTGTTCATGTAATACAACAAAGAGGATTGGGTTCGTTCGGTCTTTCAGGTCCAATGCACCGCCTAGGAGATAGTCATATACAAAACAATGTGTTTAAAAAGAGAGGGAAAATTTGAATGATGTCATAATCTAGAACAGTCATTAATCACCCAAAAATCCAGAAAAAAGTAATTCCTCGTTTAACCCGTGGGGACGGACAGTCTGTAATTCAAAAATCCATCGAGCCTCAGCTTGGAGTAATTTATTCCCAAAAAAGTCACAGCGTCCCATGCCGGTGATTCTTTGTAGGCCAAAGGTTCGGAGTCCATTAGATAGTCCCTGGTGGAAATCTAAAAAATGGGCTGCCACTGGTTTTAAATATTGGCCATTTGCGCGTGTGTTAGCAGCTAAATTAATCGTGGAAATGTGGCTCTGAATTCGTTTGCGTAATTCTTGGGATGTTTGTCCAATATAGATTTTATTGCATGGACAAACCAGAGCATAAATTACATTACGCGTCTTGCAATTAATGTAACTTTTTAATGGGAAATTTCTATTTGTTGATGGATCAATAAAGAAATCCCTGGTAGGGATCATCATAGGACAGATGTTACATGCCCCACATGGAAAAGAGCCCTTCAGGCGAACACCTCTGTTCAATCTTACGGTTGGGCGTACAAAGTGACTCCTAGAGAGGAAGTCACATAGATTGGGTGCGCGTCTAGCTGATAAAGAAGGTGAAGAACCAATCAGATTAGCCACCGACCTGTCATGGGTGAGAACATTCCAATGCGTCTGGAGTATCGATCTCACCTGGTTCCATCCAACGTTATAGTCCGTAACGAATCTAATTTTGTTATCCAACGCCTTCCTCTTCGGAGCAAGAAGGTCCGTTTGCGAGGTGGCTTTTGCTCTTTCGAAGGCTTGTGATATGACCTTTCTTGGGTAACCGCGAGCTCTAAAACGAGAAGAGAGGTCAAGAGCCTGTTTACGGAAATCCTCGTTAGAAGTACAATTGCGTCGGATCCGTAGAAAATTGACCCGTTGGGATACCTTTGCGTGTGTGAAATGGATGGAAACTATCAAACCGCAAAAGACTGTTGATGGAGGTAGACTTACGGTAAAGATCCGTGGTTAGATGTCCATTGTTGACTTTAATTCTTGTGTCCAGAAACACAGCTTCAGTCTGTGACATTGAAAAAGTTAAGAAAATATTCAATGAGTTGGAATTCAATTGTTCAATAAAGCGGTGACAGGCAGATTCATCCCCAGACCAGATGAAGATGATGTCATCAATGTAGCGTTTCCATAGGGTGACATGTTGTTTAAAATCATCAGATGGAAACACCACAACTTCCTCCCACCATCCAAGAAAGAGGTTGGCTACGGCAGGGGCGCATTTCGCGCCCATTGCCACGCCGGTGACTTGGCGAAAATATTGCCAGTCGAAGATGAAAAAATTATGCGTGAGAACAAATCTTAAGAGATCGATTAAGAATGAGTCATGTAGGCGGTTTGAATCCCGTTGTTGGTCCAAAAAGGTCATAACCGCATGGATACCATCTTCATGTCGAATATTTGAATAAAGAGATTCAACATCGCATGTGACAATCCAATCACTCTCAGTTACTGAAGTGTCTCGACATACTCGAATAAACTCACCGGTATCTTTCAGGAAGGCGGGTAGTGCCTTGACAAAAGGTTGTAGGAAGTAGTCAAGATAAGTACAAGCCTTCTCATTAAGACTACCAATGCTAGCAACAATTGGGCGGCCAGGGGGTTTGTCCAGCTGTTTATGCACTTTCGGCAGGAGGTAAAATGTGGGGATAACAGGATGTTCTACTGATAAGAATTGTCTTTCCTGGCTGGTTATAATCCCAGCTCTATGTGCAGCAGAAAGAAGACGTTCAATTTCGAACTAAAAATCAGCGTGGGGTCAGAGGGTAATTTGTTGTAAAATCTCTGGTCCCCAATTGTCTGTTTACCTCCTCCAAATACATATTGATGGGCCAAAGAACAACATTCCCCCCCTTGTCAGCCTCTTTAATTAAAAAAGAGGGATTTGACCGTAAAGCTTGGAGAGCCCTTTGTTCCATTTTAGATAGATTAGCCACCTGAGGGGGATATTTTGCAATGCTGAAAAATCTCGTGATACAAGGTCATAAAATATTTTGACGTTAGGTATCAAGGAGAGGGCAGGTATTACCTTCGATCTTTTTGTCTGTGGAAAACGTCGACGTCCCAAGTTTGTATCAAATTCTTCGCTGAGATCAAGTAAATCCCTCAGGATGGCTCTATCCTCAAATGGCAGTTGTTCAACAATATCCGGTCTCTGATGTGCCATACCAAGGGTGATCCTTCTACAAAAGAGATATAGGTCCTTGACAAGGGAAAATTTATCCCAAAACTTTAGTAGGGGAGAAGGAAAGACCACGTTCTAACAATGACAATTCTATGTCCGAGAGTTGGTAATCGGAGAGATTAATTACCTGTAACTTATCCGGATGAAGTACGTTGATGTTACTTAGTTCTAATGGTGTTTCCTCCTGCCCGTACGTGGATACGGGGCTCCCGTGATCTTCAATCTCGGTGTACGTGGACGTGCCCCTCCCCTGGGTGCCACCCGGGGAATTGGTCGGCTGTCCCCCCTGACTCTTCTTCCCCTGCCCCTATTGTGTCCCTTCCCCCTTCTGGTCCGGTGTCGAGGTCGCTGCTTGTATGACCTAAAAAAGAGTCCGAGGACCCGCTGATAGAATCAATAGAGGGATTATTAGGTTCTGGTACGGGTAGAGGAGCAGGGACAGGGTTGTTAGGGGTGGGCCTAGGTCTACGAGGTCCTTTCCCCCCCCTAGGGTTGCCCTTATGTCTCCAAAGAAAGGCTTTGTCTTGGGCAAAATCCTGACGGTCCCTATTAAACTTTTCTTTTTTCTTAATAATAATGTCACTTTCGTATTTATCTAATAGTTCCTTAAGTTGTTTTTTATAGTTTTCTATAGCCCCAATCTCTCCCGAAAGGGAAAGTTGATCCTCTAATTCCTTAATCTTAGTTTTAGTATTGTTTAATAGTTCTCGATCATGTTCAAGCAGCATCTGTATGATGATGCCCGAACAGCGGATCAAGCCATGTTCCCATATGCGTTTAAACTCAGGTGAAGGTTCCCAAGCCGGAATATGGTCACCCTTAGACCTCTTGGTATAATATTGGTTTTAAGGTATTCTTCCAAACAACGGATATTCCACCAGATTCTGATTCCAGTTCTATGCAAGTTAGTTAAATTTTTGCATAAAGTAGAAAATGAAGAATCAATTGGAGGAACTGGATCGGTGGAATCAAATATATTGGCTGATCGTGCCCTCCATGACGCCTCTCTAGTGTCCCAGTCCATCAACCTGCAACACAAGTGGATGCACAGGTAAGAATAAAAAGATGAAATAGATAATCGTTTAAAGTATAACGAAACAGAGATATTACAGTACCAGATCTGCCGTCTCAATGTGATGGCGTGCACACCCTGGAAAACCCGGAAAGGGTAATGGAACAACTGCAAAGAAGAAAGCAGGGCTGCATATTCGAGTATGTCGAGACACTTCAGTAACTGAGAGTGATTGGATTGTCACATGCGATGTTGAATCTCTTTATTCAAATATTCGACATGAAGATGGTATCCATGCGGTTATGACCTTTTTGGACCAACAACGGGATTCAAACCGCCTACATGACTCATTCTTAATCGATCTCTTAAGATTTGTTCTCACGCATAATTTTTTCATCTTCGACTGGCAATATTTTCGCCAAGTCACCGGCGTGGCAATGGGCGCGAAATGCGCCCCTGCCGTAGCCAACCTCTTTCTTGGATGGTGGAGGAAGTTGTGGTGTTTCCATCTGATGATTTTAAACAACATGTCACCCTATGGAAACGCTACATTGATGACATCATCTTCATCTGGTCTGGGGATGAATCTGCCTGTCACCGCTTTATTGAACAATTGAATTCCAACTCATTGAATATTTTCTTAACTTTTTTCAATGTCACAGACTGAAGCTGTGTTTCTGGACACAAGAATTAAAGTCAACAATGGACATCTAACCACGGATCTTTACCGTAAGTCTACCTCCATCAACAGTCTTTTGCGGTTTGATAGTTTCCATCCATTTCACACACGCAAAGGTATCCCAACGGGTCAATTTCTACGGATCCGACGCAATTGTACTTCTAACGAGGATTTCCGTAAACAGGCTCTTGACCTCTCTTCTCGTTTTAGAGCTCGCGGTTACCCAAGAAAGGTCATATCACAAGCCTTCGAAAGAGCAAAAGCCACCTCGCAAACGGACCTTCTTGCTCCGAAGAGGAAGGCGTTGGATAACAAAATTAGATTCGTTACGGACTATAACGTTGGATGGAACCAGGTGAGATCGATACTCCAGACGCATTGGAATGTTCTCACCCATGACAGGTCGGTGGCTAATCTGATTGGTTCTTCACCTTCTTTATCAGCTAGACGCGCACCCAATCTATGTGACTTCCTCTCTAGGAGTCACTTTGTACGCCCAAACCGTAAGATTGAACAGAGGTGTTCGCCTGAAGGGCTCTTTTCCATGTGGGGCATGTAACATCTGTCCTATGATGATCCCTACCAGGGATTTCTTTATTGATCCATCAACAAATAGAAATTTCCCATTAAAAAGTTACATTAATTGCAAGACGCGTAATGTAATTTATGCTCTGGTTTGTCCATGCAATAAAATCTATATTGGACAAACATCCCAAGAATTACGCAAACGAATTCAGAGCCACATTTCCACGATTAATTTAGCTGCTAACACACGCGCAAATGGCCAATATTTAAAACCAGTGGCAGCCCATTTTTTAGATTTCCACCAGGGACTATCTAATGGACTCCGAACCTTTGGCCTACAAAGAATCACCGGCATGGGACGCTGTGACTTTTTTGGGAATAAATTACTCCAAGCTGAGGCTCGATGGATTTTTGAATTACAGACTGTCCGTCCCCACGGGTTAAACGAGGAATTACTTTTTTCTGGATTTTTGGGTGATTAATGACTGTTCTAGATTATGACATCATTCAAATTTTCCCTCTCTTTTTAAACACATTGTTTTGTATATGACTATCTCCTAGGCGGTGCATTGGACCTGAAAGACCGAACGAACCCAATCCTCTTTGTTGTATTACATGAACAAGCTTGGAGAAGACCCCATTTGGGATTGATCTAACAATACATATATTACGTGCTGAGACCGACACGTTATACTTATCACAACTAAAGGATGGCTACAATGAGGATGCTCCACCTCTCTCCATCATATGGATATCAACTTGAGAATTAGAATTCAACCAATGTGTTTTTCATGATGGACTTAATCTGGTACTTGAATAGCTACCATATCGCCCGTGTAACTTAATTAATCCCTAAACCCCTCAAGATGACATATAGATTACACAATCCTATACCTCTGTATTAGGATATCTTATCTATATCTTCGGTACAGTGGCCTGGGAAACTGTTTATATCAGCCCTCTATGCTCAGCCTTAGGACATTACTTATTTATTTACTCATTTTTTGTCTATCCTATTGTCTTTTGGCTCCCTAGGTAAATTTCAACTTCATCCACCTTGTCTACCCTGTTTGTCTGTTACATACTGTACCTTATATATATATATTAAGTAATATATTTGGCAGTATGTTGTATTTGATCCGTGATCTCTGTCTGTGTCACAATTGACCTTGTGACTTCGGACATGGCATATGATTATTGGATTTCTTTCTTTTCTGGCATTTGCATTATAATTCCCTTAATGGTCATCCTTTGGTTTCTGTATATATTGTGCCTGTCATTCCCTGATATGGGACTTGATTCTGGCCCCTGGTGCCTCCTATCTTCTCACTTACTTATGGACTTTATGGCTCCGGTTTTGACATAGGCGCCGGCCTGGGATATCCTTATTCCCCTGACTGGCGCCGCATCATCGGAATTAATGCACACCACTTCCTGTCGCCTCATTGGTTTACGTGCGGTTCCGGATATGACGCGAGTGCCAACCACACATTATACTTATTTGGTTGGCACCGCGTCACCGGAAGTGACGTTACGGACGTCCCGGTCCAGACTCAGCCTCGCTCCTTGTGCGCCACGCCTTCCCGGGCGCATTGGATGCACAGAGCCCACTAATTACTCTCACCTGCGGCTACCATACAAAAGAGCTTTCTTTGTACCTATTCATTAGCTCCTGACGAAGCCTTGCGGCGATACGCGTGGGGCCTGGCCGCCCTCCCTCCCTCTGTTGACACTCTTCTGACATTCATTGTGGTAACGGTTCTTACACAGCAGCCCTCTTGGGGGGTTCTGCCTCTAACATGCTAATTTATGCATTGATGTTTACATTGTTATGTTGATTTGATCCCTGCTGGGTTAAACCTTCTATCTGGCTGTGACATTACCTACAATAGACTAAATTGGATTGATTGCAGGCTATTCACCCGGTATACCTCTGGCAAACTAGCAGCCTCTGTAAAACAGTACGCTTCCAGCTTATCCAGAAGACTGTTCCACCATAGAAGCTAGGAATGTAACACGATTTAATTACAATATCTAGCCTAGGATTGCATATAATATACAGACAAACTGTACTGGGTTACTTGTGATGTCAATCATATCCCCTTATTGATGTTGACATCCTGCTGATTACAGATTAATTGGATATATGTGAATCCCTGTCTCTAGTATAAATACTGTGATGCTGTGTTGACTTATGTTATACTACCGCAATATATGTGAAGGTACTGGTTTTGGGTTGCTACAATTTTTGTCATATTTTGTCAATTGCCTGTAATCTATATATTGTGTGTCTATACAGAGGGAGGGCTGGTCCGGACCAGTAGTGTTTTAATTGTTTTTAATATTTTTCTGGCTCTTTTGTGCCGTTACACATTATAATTTAATAAATCTCACTTGCATCAAAAATTGTTTTTTGGTTGTGCTTCGCTATACTGGGGTACCTTTCTCTTGCTTCTTATCCTTGTATTTTACCCCCGTGCGGATGCACCCATTATATATTTAGCCAGACAGTTGCAGCCCTGCTTTCTTCTTTGCACTCGAATGATTCCAGGACTAATTAATTTATCGCCCGCAGTAAATTATATTTCACATTCTTAATTACTTCAACTTTATTTAATCCGCCATGTGGAGCACCCAGGGACCCGACCGGGAACCTGAAATATTCATTAATCATCATTCCCACCAGTCGCCGTTCTAGGGGATTCGTATACAATGTCACAAATGATAAGTGCACATATATATTTTTTAATAACCACAATCACAATCAGGTACATTAATTTATCTATAGGAGACTGATGGGAAGACAGATGGCGCTGGGACCATGCCGCCCCGGGCGATGGGATCTGTCCCGTGCGGATGCCAGGTTGATACATTTAATTATGGAAAAATATTCCAAAAATGTTAATTGTAAACATATCCAAATTCTATAAACACAACTATAATCGTAAGAGAGACAGGAAATCATTAAAATAAATAAAAATAGGTCGTCGTCTTACAGGATCTTATTTTGGAAGGGGGGGGGGGCGCGTTTCTTTTTATGTAGTGAGGTGTAGTTTGTACTGGAATCAATTTTGGGTTATGTACGACATTTTGATACATGATAATAAAAAACCCTCTAAGTTTAGGACGTAATGTATACAAATGTTCTGTCTCCATCTGTCACGCGACGTACATCCAGTACGATCCAGACACGCTGCAGCATGTCCCCGTCAATGATCATTGTGGTCTCGGAGTTCATCCATTGCTGACGAAAGCAAAACGTAAACATGCCTTTGGGGGTAAGTCAAAGACATTAAGTCACACAGTCAAATCGGGAGACTGGGAGGGGGGGTCATCTGAAGAGTGTCAAGACACCGGTTAGGCTTTTCGGCTTTTCCAGGCTACCTTCAGTGTCTCCTCGCTCTTTGTCCAGATGGAGTTTGACATTTCATCATTCCAGTGTTTCCTGCTTTATAAGTTCACTCCGTCTTCCAGACCAGTGCTTGAGTATTTTGTTCCTGCTCTGAGTTGTCGCACATGACCGATCTGCACTGCATAGCTAAAGTCCAGGACTTTGCTTATGTTGTGAACTTGTTTCAAGGACTATACCTTATTCTGGTCACGTTCAATGTGAACTGTATACTAGGATTAAAACTTTAAGTAGGCCTTGCTCAATGGGAACTGTGTCATAAGGACTAAAACTATAATCGGGCCACGCTCAAAGTAAACACTGTTTCTGTTACCCTTCCTGTGTGAACAAGGATCTTAGACTTATCCTGTACTGGCTTTACACTTAACAGAACCGTGTACTCACTGGACTCATACCGCTGTCGGCCACCCCTTGTTTTTGTATTATTATTGTGCGGGGCTTGTTTGTGTAAAATATAGTTTTGAACTAAAACCTGTCCGCTTGGTCATTGCCTTATGGTATCAGATTCTAGGAGTTTCCTATAAAAGTATTTCAACCCCAGTACAGCCCACAATCCACCGGTTTGGGATAGTGACGCACCTCTGAATGCCAGAGAGCCGGAGCACGAGCACCATCTTGTACCCGTATAGCATTGTTTTTGAAGTTGCACAGAAAAGGTTTACTTACAGAGAATCTATTTCCATTTCTACAGAGGCATTGGGATTTTCCATTCCCCATATTCGGACATTGTGACGGTTCACCTTTCCGTTTGGTGGACGGTTGCCAATCTGGAAAGCAAATTCAACACCTCCCAATGCGGCCTGAAAAAGTGCATCGGATGCCGTGTTTGGCTGGCCGTAAATGGTGCAATAGTTTTATATGGTATCTGGTGCAGTCACTGCTGAAAAATATTCCAGTCGCCTGAGGAATGCCAAATTCACGACTTGCGCAATGTGTTGGCTTCTGTGGGCTACATGTAAAGGTCTCTTGAACCATCTCACTGCTTGACCTGGTGGGTCGCCTTCATACTTCTTCGGAATGTTAGTTGCATTGTAACAATTGATTTACACTTCTCCCACTCTATGTCACGGGGGTGGGAGTGTAGGGTGTCTAGGGAGTAAGGTAGCAGGATGGGTAAAAGGTGAATAGGTAATCTAGTCTGACCCTTTGACTAGAGGTCCCTGACTCTTCTTGATCCTGTAATTACCTCTAAAGGAGAGGACATCCGGGCCGCCACTCCTGAACAGTCCTGGGCTAAGACTCCCCTTACCTCCACCCATGAACCGGGAAACACAGCAACTCTCACAAGGTAAGGAAACTGCAGGTAGCAACAGCAGGAAGGCTTCAGAACACACTACACTAGCGTCTTCTCAGCTCAAGGACCTTGAAGAGACTAAACTCTATTAGCGACAATTGTTGGTAGGACTTGGAACAACTTAAAGGCAGAGGGAATGGACTACTGTGTCATCCGACACACTCAGCAGCAGCTCGCCACTTGTAGAGCCGGAATAGACCATAGACAACAGCAGCTTCTGTCATTAACACTAAAGAGCATTTCACATGGACTGCAATTACAGCAGTGGAAGAAAGGGTGGTTAATTGTCTGCTGCAGTCTGGTCAATTATCCAAGGAGTCTCCAGCTGTTGAAAACACCTTTATTGTCTTACGCGTTTCGTGGCACTACAACCACTTCATCAGAGATCTAGAAAGGTTTACAGAGGTACAAAATGAAGGCGGCCGCTGTTCTCAATTATAATTGACCAGACTGCAGCGCACCATTAACCACCCTTTCTTCCACTGCTGTAATCGTTTCCCCTGGGCGGAGTGCTGCAAGCCTGTTTCTGCTTGCCAGTTGTTGTGACTTTCACATCAACAAAAGGTTAGTGCAATTAGACGCACACATCCTTGATCACACCTGTATAAGACCCTATATTGCGCTTTTCTGATTTATCTCTTCTAGGGACATGGATGACACTCTCAAACACAAAACACTTTCTCTTGTATAACTGTAATTTTGGGATCTGATGCCGCCTGGGCATCAAAAGTTTGCCTGCACAAGCTACAAACTCTATGATGTGACCTTTCAATACATTATTACAAATGGGTGAAATTTATCTTTGCAGTAATATGAATGCAAAACACCATGAACCTTTTAAAATCAACCTGTAAAGGTACAAAATATATTACTGTCACTTTATCTTTGGGTGTCATTAGAGGACTAAAACTTTGCGATTGTTATGTCCAGTACTGCTCCAGTATAATTATCTATTATGAAGCCACGCAGGTGGGAGTACCAAGATGGCGGCCAAAAGTGCCATACATTGCGCTCCCACTCTTCTCTTTTCACATACATGAATATCTTGGCACTTAAATGCCGACATCATGAGTCTGGTTAGGCAGCAGCAAGTTTCATGTTCTATTTTAATAAAATGGGCAAATCGTTATTAAATCGTCAGTGTTAATAAACTTGAACCTTTAAGTTTCAATTCCTCAGCACTTCCAAAATTTCTTCTTGCTGGGAATTAATTGGAAACAACCTCCATAGGGTGTAAACCTCCCCCTCTCCTGTCCCATTTGGACAATTTGTTTATTAGAATTGTACTATACTATCTTCTCCCAGCTGAGGATTTGTTACAATCGCATGCATTCAGGACAAACCACAGAATCCCTGTAGTTTTTGGTGCAGTGGAGTTTTAAGTCCAGATCACAGATGATGGTCTTGGCTGGGTACAACTGTAGCAAACCCTCAGCTGTGAGAAATGATGGGCTATGCTGAATGATTTGTTGTGGGGTGGATTAGTGCAGGCAGTGGAGCTTGCAAAGCTTTTCTTTAATGTTGCTGTTAGTTTAACCTTTGCAATTACAGAAGCTGCAGGATGGCCACTGGCTCAAGCAAGTAACTCAGCTCTGCTACAGCTATACAGGAGTTTCATAAACCAAATACTGTACCACCAGGGAGTGGCCAGGATCCTTTACTTTAATTGGAGTTTTCAGTCTTCTACCACTCCAAAAGGCATTACTTAATAGACACTATATGACCGATAAGCAGTTGATCGTCTGTACAGTCACACTTCTCCCTCTGCCGGATGACCAATGTTGCTCCAGGGCGCGGAATTTCTCACCTATGCTTACGGTCATATAGAATTCATAAAGTTGAGGGGGTTTATAAACATAATCTCACATATTCAATATCCTCTGCTTAAAAGTACAATAAGAACATCTGCAAGTAAATTACTTTTGAATTTTACTTTCTATAAGGATTATTTAATCTAGACACTATAAGCCATATCAGTTGTCGGTCTGTCAGTACTCTGTCTCCCTCTGCTGGATGACTCTATTTACTGCAGGCGCTAATTCTCACCTTTGCTATCTGTCATGTATGTATCTTCATAAAGTGATGGTTTAAAATCAATTCTAATATCAATATTCCTTCTTTTTAAAAGTACAATTAATGTAATATTTTCTTATTTCTGCAAGTAATTATTTGAATTTTATTGTTATAGGTATTGTAAATGCTAGATAATTTAAGATAGCATATTTACATTGTATAAGATGCTTTATCAATCCTTTGCCTATCATTTTAATCTTAGCTACCGCTTTTTTTTTTTTTACCAAATTTTATCTTCCCCTTCAATTTAAGTTTCCGCATATTTATAAAAATGTTCAATAAAAATGTTATTTTTGTTTGTTTGTATATTATATACATCGTATTATTATATTATTGTATATTATATACATATATATATATATAAATTTATATATTGTGTGCTCAATCATAAACTACATTTTATCCACAAATTCACTCAGCGACTCTTTCTTGCTACATTTGTGGATCCATGAATGTTGCATTTGGCTCACATGGGGGGGCGCTGTTGCATTGGTTCCTATGGAAAGCATTTGCCGATATATGTGGTGATAAGTGGTACTGCACATCACACAACTAACAAAGATGTATTGTCGCTAGGCAGTGTCAGTGTATCCAAAGCAACTAGACTGTTGAAGAGGGTTATCCAAAATTCTATAAACATTGCTGATTTCTTTTAAAAAAAAGAGCCCTCCTTGTTATAGTTCGTGTGTGATATTGCAGCTGAGGTCCATGCTGTAATACCACATGTGACCTGTAGAAAGGGATGGCGCTGTTTTTGAAACAATGCAGTAAAGTTTTATTAATCCTGGACAGGAGCGTGACTACAACATGTGCAGGGGTTGCAATTGCACCCGGGCCCTGGAGCCTAGGGGGCCCCAAAAGTCCCTTTGGCCTACAGAAAACGACTGTTGCTATTAAAGATTTGCAATAATTGGGGGCCCTGTTGGAGCTTTCGCATCAGGGCCCATTAGCTTTAAGTTACATGACTGATCGTGGACATCCCCTTTAAAACTAACAGCAAAGAAATTCTTTCCAAGAATGTAGCCTCAAGCTTTAGTAAGTATTTAGTATTATTTTTCTGTTCCATCATACATCCTCGTGTTGTGTATACAGCTCCAATGCAATTCCATGAATGGTCCAGCCCGAAAATAAGACCCAAGTCATCCGATCCTGAAATATTTACCTCCCTTCATCGTACAATTAGCATGGAAGCCAGTGGGGTAACTTAAAGCTCATGGGCCCCAATGCAAAAGCTCCAATGGGGCCCCCAATTATTGCAAATCTTTAATAGTAATAAATAGTCTTTTTCTATAGGCCAAAGGGCCTTTTGAGGCCCCCTAGGCTCCAGGGCCCGGGAGCAATTGCAACCCCTGTACCTGACGTCAGCATAAGTAAAGTGAGACCGCAGGATCCACACACAGGGTTCTGTTGCCGTGGAAACAGAACTTTACAAAACTTTAACAAAAGTGTCAACCACAGAAGAATAAGAAATAATACAAGATTTATTGAACAAGTATAGAATCATTCTCTCTTTTTATTCTTAACGGAGAGGCGTTGTATCACGTACCGGCGGTGATAACGCGACAACAACGCAGCGTTTGGCAGAATATAAAACAATACAGAGCGCGGCAGTGACGGAAGCGAGAACAGTCCTGAGATACAAACATAGGGAGAGGCCACGGAGTCACATGTATCGCCGAGATACAAACGTAGACCGAGGCCGCGGAGTCACACGTATTGCTGAGATACAGACGTAGGGCGAGGCCGCGGAGTCACACGTATCGCTGATACCGATGTAGGGCAAGGCCACAAAGTCACACGTATCGCTGATCCGACGTAGAGTGAGCCGCGGAGTCAAACGTATTGCTGAGATACGGACGCAGGGCAAGGCCGCGGAGTCACACGTATTGCCGAGATACAGACGTAGGGCAAGGCCGTGGAATCACACATATCGCCGGTACTGACGTAGGGCAAGGCCGTGGAATCACACATATCGCCGGTACTGACGTAGGGCAAGGCCGTGGAATCACACATATCGCCGGTACTGACGTAGGGCAAGGCCGCGGAGTCACACGTATCACTGAGATACAGACCTAGGGCGAGGCCGCGGAGTCACACGTATCGCTGATATCAACGTAGGGCGAGACCGTGGAATCACACATATCGCTGATACCGACGTAGGGCAAGGCCACGGAGTCACACGTATTGCTGATACCGACGTAGGGCGAGGCCACGGAGTCACACATATTGCTGAGATACAGACGGAGAGCGAGGCCGCGAAGCCACACGTATCGCTGATACCGATGTAGGGCAAGGCCGCGAAGTCACACGTATCGCTGAGATACAGACGTAGGGAGAGGCCGCGGAGTCACACGTATCGCTGATACCGACGTTGGGCTAGGCCGCGGAGTCACACGTATCACCGATACCGACGTTACCGACGTGGGGCTAGGCCGCGGAGTCACACGTATCGCTGATACCGATGTTATCGACGTGGGGCTAGGCCGCGGAGTCACACATATCACTGATACCGACGTGGGGCTAGGCCGCCAAGTCACACGTATTGCTGATACAGACATAGGGCGAGGCAGCGGAGTTCCACGTATCGCTGAGATACAGACGTAGGGAGAGGCCGTGAAGTCACATGTATCACTGCAAGGAATGTACAAAATATGGTGGATGGGGAGGAGCTTCAGGCCCCGCCCCCTGCATAAAATAAACACATGGCATGGCTGCATTTAAATTTCAAAATAATAAAAAAGCAATTAAAAACAAATTTTGCTTAAAACTTAAAGAGGACCTCCAAGATGACAGCGGCTGAGTCTCTCACCAGGGGAGGAAGGGGGATGTGGTTGCAAAATAAGTTTTCAAAATGCCATGTGATGCCCCCCCTACCCTGGAGACAAGGCCGCAATCCTCTCTGGAGGTCCTAAAATGAAGCCTCGCTCCACTAAAAACTCAGAAGTGACTGTAGTTATTCCAGATATTAAATATCACTGTGCATATAATGGTCAAAGAAGATGAGATATGAGGGGCTGTTTTCAGGGGTCCTCACATCATGGAGACGTTTGTACACTGATCCTGAACAAAGTGATCGCTGGGATTGTCACAGTAACGGATGAACAAGCTCTACATTGTGAGGAGCCTGCAAACAGCTCCCCAGATCTCAGCTTCCTGAATCTCAACTTTACATAAGAGGTTGAGTAAAACAACACTTCAGTGTAGAAACTCATTATACAGCTCCTCAGATCTCATCTCCTTGACAAAAGCAGGAAAAAAAATAATGAAGGAGTGATACCAGGTGAGGACTTCATCATACAGCTCCACATCTTAGCAAAGCCTAATCTGCCATAGAAAAAAAAGAAAGGATAAATAAAACAGGATGGCAGGATAAGGGCTTCATCATACAGCTCCACATATCTCAGCAAAGACTAATCTGCTATAGACAAAAAAAGGATAAATAAAACTAAACGGCAGGGTGGCAACTTCATCATACAGCTCCATATATCTCAGCAAACCCTAATCTGCCATAGCAAAAAAAGAAAGGGTAAATAAAACGGAACGGTGGGGTGAAGACTTCACCATACAGCTCCACATGTCTCAGCTTCCTGGGACCTTGGGTTGGCTACAGTCGCTCCTGAGCTTTCCAGTAGAGTCAGGCTTTAAGTTAAGAAATCTTAATTACCTAAAGTGCAAGAAATACAAAAATATACAAAAAGCCAACGTTGTAGCCATAGGCAGGAAAAGTGTAATAAACAGCGCAGGGAATCGCTATATATCAGCACAGATCTCACAGGAATGGAAAAGGAATTAAATTATCTAGGAAGCCCAAAATACTGAATCAAGTAGAACGTAAAAAATCCTCCGCATGGCATTACATGTGCTGTTCCTCCATTACTCCCCCTGGAAATGTAATAAAGTAGCTGGCGGGGTGTCCTTACATTGTCCGGCACGGTCGCACTATGAGGAGACACTCGCTTTTGGTTCAGTGTAAAAATGACTGAAAACTCCAGGAAGAACACAACAAAATTGAAAAAAAGATGTTAAAAAAATAATTGTAATGTTGTGGGAAAACAAGAATTTACTAAAACGTACGCGAGCCAGGACCCGATAAAAAGCAATTTTATAATTAAAAAAAAAAATCCCTATGTATGAAAGGTAAAAGATAAGGGCTGTGTCCTTACAGGTTGATCCCTGTAAGGCGGCCGTCACACGCAACGATTTCTTGCCCGATATCGTTTAAGCGATCTCCTTTTTGATCGCTTAAGCGATATCGGGCAAGAAATCGTTGCATGTAATCAAGCGATTTACGATTTGAAATCGCTTGATCGTGGCATCGCTGATCTGAGGTCCGGTTCTCAGATCTAGCGATGAGCGATTTGACGATCTGTCTCATCGTGGTGTATAACACCACGATGAGCGATCTCCCAGCGGCAGAGCCTATGCTGGGAGATGGTAACTATGGTACACGTCGGGTAACTAAGCGACGCGCGGCGCCTAGTAACCCGATGTGTACAGTACCATAGTTACCAGCGAGATCGCGGCTCCGCATCGCTGGTGAGTCTGTCTGTGTGACATCTCACCAGCGATGTGAGCGATATTGTAAGCGATTGCGCGTGCACGTGATCGCTTACAATATCGCTAAAGATATCTGTGCGTGTGACGGCCCCCTAAAACAATACACCTCCAGATACCAAAGTTTAAAAGATCATTAAAGTTTTCAAAAACATTTAGACATTATTATACTCAGGCTGAACAGTTAGACTGGGGTCAACCTGGGTCCCAAAACCTCAAGTGATCACCAACACGAAAGTGCAGACATCTCCACAGTTTACAGACCCATAAGCTTTCCTTAATTTATTGGCTTTTAGGATCAGCTACGTATTCGGTAAAGATTCGGTAAAGGTCTGGGACCTGGCCCCTCCAGGAAGACAAAATTTTCAATGCAAAATCCAGTCCAGTCTGCGAGGATACCTGCCCGCTCGGACATTGGTGACACAATTCCAGGGAACCCTCGTTGTTGGGCCAAATTCACACTGGGTTAAGTGCAATTAAAATAAAGATTTCTGCTGCGATTGGCATTTCCCAAAAGTGAAAAAGTAACGGCAGAAAATAGAACGAACCAAAAAAAGGAACAGCCCAATGGCCCTGCATAATAAAGCTAAGACAAATCTCACCCCTGTAGAATATGGAATATATAAAGCACCGCACCGGATGATCGTCATGGGGAACATGATCTGGGGAAAAATACACCCCTCCAAAAAAAAGGGAGGGGGACAATACAAAAGTGGAAGACAAGGATAGAAAATGTAAAAATAAAGCCATTCTATGTAGGAGACAGACGTGCGGATCACAGGGGGAATCCTGGGAACAAGTAGAGATCCCGGCACAGAGTGCTGCTGTACTCTGACATCTCCTTGCAGCGGTCATATTCGGTCCCTGGAGCGTGTCCCTCCCGTTTTTTAATGCGGGCGTTCACCTATACAGAAGGCAGAGGGGGACACACATTAGGGATAATTACTCAGCTAAAGGACACTGGAAAATGTTCAGTTACTATAATATTAGACCCTACTGCACCAGAAAGACAGTGATAACAATGATATACTGTGTATAAAGATGAAGGTAAAGTGGTCCCACTAAGGCCGAAAACATATACAATAAATGAGGTGAGGTCTCACCTTCACCAGCATGTCCGATACATGCGTGTCCTTGGCATGTCTGGAGAACACATCAGTAAGATCTTGTATGAACCACGATCCATGTTTTGTGTTACGAAGTGATACAGTACCTAAAAGGAAGAAACATTGTATGGGTCACACAACTAGACACACAATCTACTGTGCTAATACATGCACAATGTATCCTATACTGATCCTGAGTTACCTCCTGTATTATACTCCAGAGCTGCACTCACTATTCTGCTGGTGCAGTCACTGTGTACATACATTACATTACTGATCCTGAGTTACCTCCTGTATTATACTCCAGAGCTGCACTCACTATTCTGCTGGTGCAGTCACTGTGTACATACATTACATTACTGATCCTGAGTTACCTCCTGTATTATACTCCAGAGCTGCACTCACTATTCTGCTGGTGCAGTCACTGTGTACATACATTACATTACTGATCCTGAGTTACCTCCTGTATTATACTCCAGAGCTGCACTCACTATTCTGCTGGTGCAGTCACTGTGTACATACATTACATTACTGATCCTGAGTTACCTCCTGTATTATACTCCAGAGCTGCACTCACTATTCTGCTGGTGCACTCACTGTGTACATACATTACATTACTGATCCTGAGTTACCTCCTGTATTATACTCCAGAGCTGCACTCAGTATTCTGCTGGTGCAGTCACTGTGTACATACATTACATTACTGATCCTGAGTTACATCCTGTATTATATTCCTGAGCTGTATTCACTATTCTGCTGGTGTAGTCACTGTGTACATACATTACTGATCAGTAGATAGATCCTGAAATGACTATGGACAATGATCACATGATGCAGGAAAAGTAATGTCTCCCCACAATGTCCGCTCACCCTTCAGACAGGCGTAGGCACAGATCATGTCAGACTGGGTTGGCAGCCGGATTCTTCCTTCCTCTCTCCCCGCGTCGCTCTGCTCACATCCAGGAGATCCGTTGTGCTCTCGTCCGTCTCGTTGGTCCACGCCTCGGTCCGTCTCATCTATGACAAAAGTTACATATGTTACAACATGACTTGTGTAAGAATACACGAAGAAAAAATGAAGACATATCCAGTAATCTGTACGAACAAATATTCATAACACAAAAAGGTTAATAACAATTCCCGGCTCTGCTATCGAAAGGCGACGGCGCAGAGACGGGAGGGCGATGGCGCAGAGACCGGAGGGTGACGACGCAGAGAAAAAAAAGGACAGAGTTTAACGGTGCAGAAGTAAGAAAGAGTCCAGAGACCGGAGGGTGGCAGTGCAGAGAGTGGTGGTGCATTGGGCTGCATGCAAGGTTGTTGGCACAAGGACATTCAGACTAGTCGATTGGCTGCAGCGGTCACACGTGTTGTTGTCGTCACATCACAACTGTAGCCTGTCAACAAAGACCTGGGACAGCGGCAGAGAGGCAGTGCTGGCACGTATACCTGAGCGTAATTTTTTTTACATATGCTAGCCTTAACAAAAAAAATAAAACTATTCTTGGAAAACCTCACCTCCTCGGCAAGCTTGGATGAAGAACATCTTGGGTTTGTTCTGCAGCTGGGGGCAGTGGGCATTGTCCAACTTTGTGAAGACGTCCTGCAGCTACGATACAGGGAAAGGAGAGAAAACACACAACAGGTTTATCTGTAAGTCAAGGATAAAACTATCCCACTGCAAATGTAATAAAGAGAGGAAAAAAAATATGAGCTTCTTAGGAACATCCGACATGTTGCAGCACCGGCCGACCCGACCAGGATTACAGCTCCGCTATTAACAGGTTCATTTAGAGTTATTACAATAAGGGCAAATTTAGATGTCCATAAAACGCAGACCAGATGCGAATGGGGATGTCTAGAGCGGTGTGGGGTCTCCTGCCCGGACTCTGGAGCCTCATACACATATGGAGTACTGGAACATTGGGGTCTGCCACAATTTTTACAGCTATACGTTTCTGGAAAAATTCTGCTGCTGTGGATTATGGTGCCAGGAGGAAAGTTTCAGGGTCCACAGAGGAAAGGTGGGTGAAAGCTCATCAGAGGACCTGAGCCTTAAATGTGCGAAGTGTAACCTCCCAGGCGGTGAAGGAGAGTGGAGCGAGACACAGGAACAACAATTGAGGGTAAAGAACGACTAATCAACCTCAGAAGTCCAATCACAACTTGTACCAAGATCCTTATACCAGATCAAAAAAAAAAAAAAAATACACTGGCACCAGTATGGACAAGAAAAACACTGGTCAGTGTGGTGGAGCTCTGCAGAATAGACTAATCTTCTGTGGAGCTGTCCTACTGCAGACAGAGCAAAAGGGAGAGGTTCCTGCTGCAGCCACCAACAGTCACACAGTGAGGAGGAGAAGGCGACAAAGGTAATTTCCTAATTATTGCAATATTAAACATAGGAAAAAAGGTGAACAGAGAAAGGAGTGTGGGGATATTTTTGGGCTTTGTCTTACCTGTACAAGTTTGCCATCAGATCCATACACAGCACCATCAACTCCATGGGACAAGATGGCGATGATGCAGGAATCGTGCTGGGAGTGATCGGGCAGTTTGGAGAATTGATCCAGTTCGGATATCATTTCCTATAAGAAGAGGTAATGTTACTGCGGCCTGTACGAGTGTGACAATGTAATACAAAGTGTGAAAGCACAGAGCTACAGCGCCGGATCCAATATCACTACATGTGACCCAGAGTGCTGCAGCATCGTCTCAGACACACATGTACCACGAGCTCCGCAGCGTCAGCTCAGTCATACATGTACCACGAGCTCCGCAGCGTCAGCTCAGTCATACATGTACCACGAGCTCCGCAGCGTCAGCTCAGTCATACATGTACCACAAGCTCCGCAGTGTCAACTCAATCATATGTACCATGAGCGCCGCAATGTCAGCTCAGTCATACATGTATCACGATTGCCGCAGCGTTGGCTAAGTCATACATGTACCCCTAGTATCGCGTACAAACGTGTACATCATGACAAGGGCTGGAAAATACCAGGATCAGAACTAAAACTAAAATCAGATCACAGCAGATCTTTATGAAAACATTTTTCTGCAATTTTCATTACAAAAAGTTGTGAAACGAAAAGAAAAAAAAAAACAACTTTCCTAATTTCTTGCCTCATTTTCATGTGATTATTACCTGAGCAGTGATGTTGCTTCGCTCCCGGACTCTGAAGTTCAGCTGGAAGAACAGAAGTTTTAGTACGTTCAGATCCACTTCACCTCCATGCCGATAGTCCAGATCAGGGGTGGAGAACGAAACGTTGCTGATGATCAGGCAGATCCCGCGCGGCCGGGAGCTCATCTTGTAGGCCTGAAACCAACAGTTCTAATAGTTAAACAACTCCAGGCACTCTACTCAGGGCACAGAGCCACGTCTGTATACAGGCAATGTCCAGTACTGCAGCTTAGCCTCATATTGATGGGATTGTGTGGAGCCTTCCTACACGAGGTGCGCAGTTTCTAGAAAATTACATTTATTTTTTCTGCTCTTTATGAACTTACAGAAATGTGATGTGACAGGTAAAAGTTCACGGAGGTCTGAGACACGCTACCCGGACCGTCGCCATCATCCATACACCTCTCACAGGGTTCTAGGAAAGACAAGAACATGAAAGGTGAATAGAAGAATAATCAGCAACAGTATCACAGCCTGAGGCCGGTAAGTACCACACCACAAGACTCCTATCAGGGTGTACCTAGATTTAATCTCACTGTGAAATTGAGCTTGCAGAGGGCAGGTACATAAATGCCCCTTCAATCCTTGGAGCAGTGGGAGGCCCAGGAGTTTTAGCCCACATTGTTTGTAAAGTTCTGACAATTACTAGTGATGTATCATCACTTTAAGATAGGAACACCCCTTTAAGGCTGGTTTCACATAACGTTTTTGTGCCTGTCCGTGGGATCCGACTTTGAAGGGGGATCCCACGGACAGGCACGGATCCACACGGATCCCTGCAATTGGATGGCAAATAGCCATCCGATTCGATTCTATGCAGGATCCGTGTGGATCCTGCGGTCCCCTGTCTTTCCCTGCTTCTTCTCCTCCATCTTCTGCCCTCTCCTATTCTATATGCTGTGCCCCCGCTATTCTATCCTCATCTATCCCTATCCTGTCCCCTGTCCTCTCGCTGTGTGTAAAAAAATAAAAAAAGCACCATCTGGACTGAAGGACCTGTGATGATGTCACAGATCCGGTCACATGACTTGTCAGCTGACCGGATCTGTGACATCATCACAGGCTCTTCTGCCCTGATGGTGCTGCAGCGTTGGAGCCGGTGACAGGTGATGTATCCTCTCCGGGAGGAGGTTTTTTTATTTTTTTACACACAGGGAGAGGACAGGGAAGAGGACAGGGGACAGGATAGGGATAGATGAGGATATAGAAGCAGGGGCACAGAATAGCATAGGAGAGGGAAGAAGATGGAGGAGGCAGGAGCAGGGAAAGACAGGGGATACGGAGCCGACATCGGATCCGAGGTGAACTCGGATCCGATGTCCATAGGCTCCCATGCTGTGGGCTCTCGGAACAGCCTCGGATCAGCAGTGATCCGATCCCGTCCGACGTGAGTCACTGACACAAAATCGTAGCAGGCTACGATTTTGTGGCCGTGATTAAATCGGATGGGATAGGATGGTGCCAAAATGGATGCCAATAGTGGCACATCCGATCCCATCCGATTCCCATAGGGGGACATGGGATCCGATTTCGGATCCGATTGTATCCGTTTTGAAACGGATACAATCGGATGACCGAAAATCGTTATGTGAAAGCAGCCTAACAGATCACATGGCACTTACATGATGGCAATGCTGAGTATTATAGAGTGTCCTCACCTCGCCAGCGATGGATCCCTCCGTGCTCCTCCACAGATAAAGGAAAGCAGGACTCCTGTAAGAAGAGACGGAAACGTCACATACAGAGAGCGATACATATACTGTATACTCTCGGACACATTGACTCTGCATAAAACTTTGACTCCTTGCAGACACAATACTGGATCAGGTCCAAACTGTTCTAGTTACTGAGAAGATGCAGAGTAGCATCACAAAACTGAAGGACGACACTAGATTCTCAAGAGGATCCAGCAGATTTCACAGGGTTACAATCAACATTAATCTAAGAGTATAATGTAAAATGAATGTGTAAGCTGAATGTAGAACACATATAGGTAAGATGGTGAAAACTATACAAAGTGAATGGGAAGAGTATACATAGTTAGTGTATAAATATTATTGTGCCACCCAGTATTGTTAGCGTTAACTTTACCTTAATACAGTAAAGTTAGTTCTTGGGCGTCCCTCCACCCCGACGCTTTTCACCCTGCTTCTTAGATGAATGCTGACTGTATGTTAACTCAGCTATATGAGAGAATATCTTTGAAATTATTTTGGATAAACTTTTTTGAAGATTTCAGAGGGAGTAAAAAATCAGCCAGGCTGGATAGGAATCTGCTCAAACTTGGAACAGTAAATAAAAGCTCTTCTTTTTTTTTTTTTTTTTAAATCCACATATTCCCATGTGCCCGCCGCTCTGAGGTCCTTATCAACTGAAGAGCAAGGGGCTTAGACAGGGTCTAGGGGCTACTTACATGTTAGAGATAAGAGCAGAGACACACAAGGGGGCAAATGACGTATTAATGGAGAATTATGTGGACATAATGGGGTCCAGTGACCCGGGTTGACATTTCAGAATGGAGGATAAAAGATGGAAAGTGCCAATCTGTGCACACAGACTTCCAAATCGCAGGGCCGGGTAATACTACGCCGTTTCTTTATCACTCAGACTATACATAGCATAGAGCTGCACACATGGATGAGAAAGGAACCACTATCCTCACCTATCCTGTATAGTATTGTCAAGACATCTCTGGAATACTATTCTAAGTTTTCCTGTACTCCTTGGGAGAGACATTGTGCACCCATTATATAATGACACAGAGATGATCGCTGTTAACACAGGACGATCTTACCTCTGGTTTGGGCCTCCTTGTTTGCTGCTCCAGCTGTTCAGCCAGGTGCCCCTGATCAGTGTCCCGCAGAGCGGCGCAGAAGATGGAGAACGCGTTAGGGCCACGTTTTGGGAGCAAATCCAGCAGGGCGCTGTTCTGTCGGAAACTCACTCCCTTGGACTTGCAAAAAAAGAAAAGCAAACAATAAGCGTCAGACATCGGCCATGTATCCGTCACATAAATGTGCAGCCCTGTCTAAGGGACAGGTCCGGCCTTTTGCCAAGTTGTAAATTTTACAGCACATTATTTTTGTGCAATTTAGGAGACAGCAGGGCACTACAGCGATGACAGCAACGCCTCTGTTGGAGTGATATAGGTCGGCCGGATGGCTCAAGACTAAGGGCCACTTTACACACACCAACTTATCTGTCCAACTTCTGACCAACTTGCTGGTTGCAGTGAAAACATGGACACATTGTTCCATTTTGTGACTGTGTACAATGGAACAATGTGTCCATGATTTCACTGCAACCAGCAAGTTGATCAGAGGTTGGACAGATAAGTTGGTGTGTGTAAAGTAGCCTTCAGTGTTTGCCTGTCTGACTAGCAATGATAATTAGGATATTAAAATGCAGATTTACCGATTATACTGGTATATTTCCCGTAACACTAGGGTTGATAGAAATCAGCATTTAGTGACAACTGCCATCCTGTAATTACCATATGTTTCGGGCTATAAGATGCACTTTTTAACAATAAAAACTGGTAACAAGTGTGTGTGTGCTAAAGCCTGGAGGCAGCTTACTTTGATGGAGAACGGTAACCACATTCTCCCCAATCACATAGGTCTGCCTTCTCCGGGTCTGATACACACTGATCTATGTGACTGGTGCAGAGAAAGAGAGGAAGCTGCCAGGATCTAAACAGAGGCGGCAAGAGATGAGCAGCTAAAGGACCTTCAAGCTGTTTAACTTCAAACCTTTCAGGTGAAGTGACTGATCACAGTAAAGTATGTGGAAGGTCCTTCAGCTGTTCAGGACCTACAGACTCCATTAATGGTGGGGTTACACGTCACGATATCGCTGCGATATCGGAGGCAACGCCGCGGGAGCGCGCATTTTTTCAGCCCCTTTCCCGATATCGCATCGCCGGTTTACATGCTGCGATATCGGGAAACAACGTCCCTCCGATGTGTACGCCCACCAACCCAGTAACGACCATTTAACATGGGATTTAATGGGTGAGGTGCGAGTACGCATCGGAGTTGGGCTGTCACACGCAGCGATGCTGGTACAACGGCCTTGCGATATCGGGGAGTTGAATAGCTTTGCTATTCAACTCCGATATCGTTTTGGCATCGTTCCAGCATCGCGTTGGATGCTAAAACAATACAACGCGCACCCGATATCGGCTCCAACTCGCGACCCACGTGACTTTTTGTCGGAGTTGGACGCCAATATCGCGGCGTGTAAACCCACCATTAGATCCTGATCAGGAGATGCAAGATGCGGTAGTGTGTATGTGTGTAAGTGTAACTGCAAGATGAGGTAAAGTGTGTACATATGTGCATGTAGCAGAGCTGCATGTTTGTCTATATGTACATGTAGCAGAGATGTGTATATATGCATGTAGTTTGCAAGTAGCAGAGCTGCATGTTTCTATATGTGCAAATAGTTTGCATATAGCAGAGCAGTTTCTTTATGTGTATATATTTGCATGTAGCAAAGTTGTGTGTCTATATGTGCATATAGACTGCATGTAACAGAACTGTGTATCTATATGTGCATGTAGCAGAGTTGTGTCAATGTGCATGTACTTTTAATGTAGCAAAGCTGTGTCTATATATGCATGTGGATTGTATGTAGCAGAAATATTTGTATCTACATGTGCATGTAGCAGAATTTTGTGTCAATGTGTATATAGTTTACACATAGCAGAGCTGTGTCTATATGTGCACGTAGTTTCCATGAAGCAGAGTTGTGTGTAAAATACACTCTACAAAGAGACACTTACAATAGATTTTTTACCTCCCTATTCTACCCTACTAAATTAAAATTAGTGCCAGGGAAATATTAATAGCTGTCTAAACCTGGGTGTGTTTTGTGGTAAGGAGTGTCTCATTATAGTCCTTAAGTGTCACAGGTCCTGATGATGAGACTGGGGCTGTCGTTGTGTATTACAGATTACTATTACACGGTGATTTCGGCGGTGCCCGAGTGATCAGCGGACAAACAGGCGTCTTGAGTTCTCAGCTTGACAGACTACAGCAGATTTCTTCTCATCTTACCTGGATTTTTTCTTGCATATACGGGGTGAGCACCTTCTTCTCTATCAGATGGTCGATCAGCTCGTCGGGTACCATCTCCTGGATTAACCTCACCCGCAGCCTGATGAGGGCATCTTTGTGGTGATCCTGCATCCCGCCCAGCATCCTGGAGACAGGGGGGAAGAAAAGTCAGAGGAGATCAGAGAAGAGGAGTGCAATCTCGTCAGGTAATGGATGTCCCTGCACTGTATACAGAGTAATGTGTGAACGGCTCACATCGCTGATATCTCAGGCATTTCTGAGCCTCCGGGCACAAAACCTCTCACATTAGACGTCCATCTGCCAGTATTTTTACAGAGGAGATTTAGCTTCGGCGGTTGGGGGGAGGGTAACATGTGCAAAGAATTTACAGGAACTGGTCACATATTTAATTAATTATGATTTTTGTCAATAGGACTGAAGCCTCTCAATCTGACATTTCACAGTATGCACACCAGTCCCATCCAGTCTATGATATGTATAATAACATCAATAGTTTGCATTGTGAAATCCGGTGACACACTTTTTTTTTCTCTTTGTTCTATTTACTGAAGGAGGAAACACGAGATACGAGGGAGGAAAGAAATACAGAAGTGAAACTGGAGCCGGGCCATCCCGACTACAACTTCATCATGGTCTGTACTACTCCTCCAACATCCAGCTACCTGTCGCCATCACATTGCACCATCTACTATCGCCCTACAATCATTGCTTTCTCTATCCATGAATTTCCCATTCTCGTGAGGCCGCAGATTTACTTTTTTTTCAGTTTGTATAATCACATTTCTTGCTGTACTGCAAAAATGCAAAGGAGAAAAATGTGACACATAGAAGAGAAAAAAAACTACATATACCCAAAGGGCTTGTACACAGCAGTTTTGATTCATCTTTACAGCCACTTTGATGTCTCCAACATTGACAGAAAAAAAACATGTGCGGCTGTCTATGAGACACGTATGATGCCGTAATTATCAGCCACACACCCCAATACGGGTGCGGTGTCACATCCGCTGTAACTCCGGAAAAGCAGATTAAACTTTGTTCTCTCCATCAAATTTCTGCAGAGTTTCTGTGTCTAAACTGCAGCTGTGATTTTCCAAAATATTTTGAGACAATTTTGCAGCATTTCTGCCCCGTATAAATAAGCGCTCTCGATTCGGCTGAGTGTGCAGTGGACGAGGAAAATGGAAGAAGAGGCTGTCAGACACTAACATTAATAAAGCTTGTTTCTTGTTAGGGCTGGGTTCACACTGAACACATAAGTGACAGATTGTGTGTAAATTCTGCAGCATTTTTCACTTAATATCTGATCTGATTCAGTTTATTGCACTGTCCTGGATTTTAGTTGCGCAAAATGTGTGCTCAAAATCCACCACAAACATGCAGCATGTGAACCAGACCTATAATAACAGCGAGTGTCC
Source organism: Allobates femoralis (assembly GCA_033576535.1). NCBI lineage: Eukaryota > Metazoa > Chordata > Amphibia > Anura > Aromobatidae > Allobates > Allobates femoralis. The sequence continues at coordinate 4,019,964 of JARQOC010000006.1, read as the reverse complement.
TGATGGCATCGTGTCTGCACTAATCCCCTAGGACGCAGGTACAATCACCAAAAAAAACCCTTTGTGGTCGCTTTAATTACGTCCGATCGCCTTGCACTCATCTAATGGTGCTGTCACACGCATCAGTTTACTGAAATATACTGTTAGCGATCACATGCACGCGGTGAGCTGTCACACAGGCAGACTCACCAGCGATGAATGGACCAGAGACATCGTGGAAACGATTTAAATATTGTTTCCACGATGTCTTGCTCCCGCTGCCAGGCTGCGGTAAGCAGGAGCAGGCTGGTCTCCAATGTAAACTGCGGGTAACTAGGCAGCACGCGCTGCCTAGTTACCCGATGTATAACTTGGATACCAGACTTCTCCGCTCAAAGGCATACAGCGGGTAACTAGGGTCCCAGGGTATCCAACGTACACAGCGGGTAACCAGGGTCACAGGGTTACCCGCTGTGTACCTTGGATACCAGCCGGTGAGTGGAGAAGGCTAGTAACCAAGGTATACTTCAGGTATCTAGGCAGCACGCGCTGCCTAGTTACCCGCAGTTTACCTTGGATACCAGCTCCCAGCGCTTGCAGAGAGGCGCTGAGAGCTGGCTTATCGGTCTCCCGGTGTCACACGCAGCGATGCTGCGTGTCCACCGGGCGACCAACGATAGATTTGAGGTCCTGTCCTCAAATCAAACGATGAACAATCAGCCGACTGATCGTTCATCGTTTGTAGCGTCACCCGCAACGATGTTGTTTCGACGTCGTTCAAGCGTCACAGAACACGTGACTTTTGAACGATATTGGCAACGATATCGTTACGTGGCCTTAAAGATGCCAAAAAAGCAATTCAGAAAATGACGTGAGAAGTGTTGTAAGAAGATAGAAGCAGAATCCTAGGGACACTGATTCATATGACGTGCTTCGGAGTGGATGCTGCTTCTTCAGATAATGACAGGAGTTTCCACTTGGAAATTCGTTGTATAAATCACTTTCCCCAAGATCCTGCTTCCATCGTCTTACAATAGCAGCTCGGTTTTTAACCCTTCTCAGGCTGCCTTCACATTAGCGTTTGTGTCTGCATGCTAATGGCATGCAGACACAAACGCAGTCAAAAGCAGGGACATTTTGATGTGTCCGCAGCGGATAATGTCCGCCTGCGGACACATCACTGTGCAGCCCGGCAGCCAATCAGCGGTGTCCGGGGGCGGAGATCAGCGCCGGAGATCTCCTCCTCCCCGCCGACGGTAAGCTCCGGGACGTGTCGGCGGGGAGAAACAGCTGATTTGACAGCTGTTTGAATCTCCCGCGCCGACACCAAGAGGAGATGTCGGTGCGGGAAGATTCAAACAGCTGTCACATCAGCTGTTTCTCCCGCCGACGGCCACCGGGAGATCAGCTGAGCTCTGATGATCGCCTCCACCCGCCCCGGTAATCTGCTAGCGATGTCGGCGGGGAGGAGGCGATCATCAGAGGCTCAGCTGATCTCCCGGTGGCCGTCGGTGATCTCCTGTGACATCACCGGCGGCCACCGGGAGAGATCTCAATGAGATCCGCAGCATTCTCCTGCAGTGTCATGCAGAGGACACTGCGGATCCATTGAGAGCAATGCATTTTTTATGCGCTTGCAGATAGAGCAAGCGCCGCAAACGCACAAAAAATGCTGCAAGCTGCGTTTGGAGCGCGGTCGGAGGGCGCATAAATTATGCGCATCCGAACGCAAATGCTGCCAAACGCAGCCATACGCAGGCACATGCGTTCCTATGTTAAACATAGGAATTCATGTGCGCAAGCGTTTGGCTGCGTTTGGTACGCAGCGCTCCATACGCAAATGTGAAGCCAGCCTCACTCCATTGTCTGCATTCCTACCACTTTGGGGACTGCTGCAGCCGTTATCATACCATTCCAGTAGTTGTGTCTCACACAATCCCTCCAGGTGAGCATGTCTTTGCTTTGGATCACTGCCATCATCTTCGCAGATAAGACCCTATTGCCCTTGAGCATCTTCTTTATCTAAAAGAGCAATTCAGTAACCAACATCCACATTGTCCTGCAATCTCTTACTGTAGATCAGTTCAATAAACCTGTAATGTGAGGAGCATAAAGTTCTGTAATCTCTCCTACCCATTACTATAACTAGCAGACAATGAGGGGAGGAACAAAGGGAAACAAGTGCAAGGGCAGAAAGGAAAACAATAACTTCTGAGAAAGAGGAAGCATGTAATGGAGGGTGAGAAGAAAGGAAGAGAGGGAAGGGGACGAGGCGGCCGCCAAGGCTTCCTTAAAGAGGCTTTAACAATCCAGTGTGATTGTATCTGTACAAGTATCTGTTGTACGTTTGATATATACTTTTTTTCCTGAAAAATTTGCATTGATTTGTGTAACCAAAAATAAATTAATAGAAAGTAGGCAGGACAGATGTAGAAATGAATCTGTCCTGGACGTTAAACTGATCGCCACCGAGCCTCTTATCAGAATCAATTAAGAAATGGAAAAAGACGACCCAGGAATATTAATTTTTTGCAAAATTATTATTATTTTTTTTTTTTTTACATGGGGAACCTAGCTTCCAAAAAACAACAAAAATCAAATGCAGTTAAAAAATAAACACGAACCCCTAGGTCCAGTTCATCGGTATTTGCAAAGACTATCATTGGCCTCGGGGGTTACGTGCCGACCTACTGGCATTACCGCTCAGCCACGATGCCAGTGAGACATGAACGAGAAGAGGGCGAGGCCGACACAGCAGAGCAGGGAGCGAGGCCGACACAGCAGAGCAGGGAGCGAGGCCGACACAGCAGAGCAGGGAGCGAGGCCGACACAGCAGAGCAGGGAGCGAGGCCGGCGCAGAGCAAAGAGCGAGGCAGAGGAGAGAGTGAGGCCGCCACAGAGCAGAGAGCTAGGCCGCCACAGAGGAGAGAGCGAGGCCACCGCAGAGAGCAAGGCCGACGCAGAGCAGACAGCGAGGCCAACGCAGAGCAGACAGCGAGGCCAACGCAGAGCAGAGAGCAAGGCCGATGCAGAGCAGAGAGCGAGGCAGAGGAGAGAGTGAGGCCGCCGCAGAGCAAAGAGCGAGGCTGCTGCACAGCACGAGGCCGACGCAGAGCAGAGAGCGAGGCCGACGCAGAGCAGAGAGAGGCCGACGCAGAGCAGAGAGAGGCCGACGCAGAGCAGAGAGAGGCCGACGCAGAGCAGAGAGGCCGACGCAGAGCAGAGAGGCCGACGCAGAGCAGAGAGAGGCCGACGCAGAGCAGAGAGAGGCCGACGCAGAGCAGAGAGAGGCCGACGCAGAGCAGAGAGAGAGGCCTACGCAGAGCAGAGAGAGAGGCCGACGCAGAGCAGAGAGAGAGGCCGACGCAGAGCAGAGAGAGGCCGACGCAGAGCAGAGAGAGGCCGACGCAGAGCAGAGAGAGGCCGACGCAGAGCAGAGAGAGAGGCCGACGCAGAGCAGAGAGAGGCCGACGCAGAGCAGAGAGAGGCCGACGCAGAGCAGAGAGAGAGGCCTACGCAGAGCAGAGAGAGAGGCCGACGCAGAGCAGAGAGAGAGGCCGACGCAGAGCAGAGAGAGAGGCCGACGCAGAGGAAAGACTGACAGAAGATGAAACAATGGACATGGGATAGAACAATCAAGAGGATGAAAACAAAATTGACAAAAAGATAGAAATCAGAGGATAGAAAACATAAGCGGGGATTTGTTGTTTCGACCTACACTAATTATAGGGTAAACATAGTAATAAGTTCCATTACATAAGAACCATGTGCAGCCGTGTCTCTCCTGAGGTCTCTACATGAGAACCACATGTCCTCCAGCCTCCAAATTCTCCTCTCCACACATCACCCCAGATCCAGTTGGACGGCTCCACGCTTCACCCTGCACTGACCTCACACATATTAGGTCTCAGCTTTATGTTTTCATGATTCATTGTTTACAGATGTTTTTCTCCTTTATATTGTGCATCACGTTGTTTGCTTGTGTGGTTACAATCTCCATCGTGTTGTGACTGCACTTTGTTTTTAAAAGTTTGACATTAAAGAGAGAAGTCGTAGCGTAGCTCTCCTTCGTGAGTAAGGACAGTGATGAAGCCAATCTCTTAGCAGAATGATCATGCGCTTTATAGGTCTTCTCCAAGCCTAGATGGGTCCACCAGGGTCTTCTCCAAGCCTAGATGGGTCCACCAGGGTCTTCTCCAAGCCTAGATGGGTCCACCAGGGTCTTCTCCAAGCCTAGATGGGTCCAAAAGGGTCTTCTCCAAGCTTAGATGGGTCCAACAGGGTCTTCCTCAAGCCTAGATGGGTCCACCAGGGTCTTCTCCAAGCCTAGATGGGTCCAAAAGGGTCTTCTCCAAGCTTAGATGGGTCCAACAGGGTCTTCCTCAAGCCTAGATGGGTTCACCAGGGTCTTCTCCACCGTTATAATGACAGTAACAAGCCATCAGATTGCTTTTCTTCCTCTTAACCTTGTTCCCTCTATTCTTCCTCCCATGTCTTCTCCAGTGATTTCTCTCATCGTATAATGTGTAGACAAGTCGTAAGTTGGTGATCCTTGCCTCCAGTGACATGTCTGGCTTGATGTATTCCAGTATTGATGTGTTTGTTCTTCTTGCCATCCATGGTATTGATATCATCCTTCTCCAGCTCCACATTATGGAGGTGTTGATTCTTCTTCTGTCTTGTTCCTTTATCATCCAGGTGTCACTTCCATAAGTTCCTACTGAATAGACCAGACTATGTACGAGCCGTGTCTTCATCACCAGTGAAATGTTCCTTGATGTGATGACCTTGTTCAGTGACTTTATTGTTGATTTGCCCATAGCTTTTCTCCTATTGACTCCCGGTGTCATCGCTGCATCTTGAGTGATCATTGATCCGAGTAGGGTGAAGTCCTTACCACTTCTAGTTCATTGCCATCCATCTCACATGTGTCCCTGTCATACCTGGCAGTAGTCAGTATCTCTGTGTTGAATAGCAGTCCCATGTTGGAGCTTTCCATCTTGACACTTTGCAATAAGTCCTTCATTCATCTATGTTTGTTGCCAGGGTCTGCATATTTAAGGCCCAGTTACACACACAGATAATTGTGCAGAGATTGTTTGCAGATCACTGGTTGCAGTGAAATCATGGACACATTGTTCCATTTGTACACAGCCACAAATTGTAACAATGTGTCCATGATTTCACTGCAACCAGAGATCTGCGAACAATCTCTGTACAATTATCTGTGTGTGTAACTGGACCTTTACGACTTGCACTAAATGATGAAAATCAGCAGGAAAATACACACATGCAATTTCAGAGCAGCACCTAAGAATGCCAAAGATTTATCAAAGTAAAATACCAGAAAGTATCAAAAACAAAGCCACAAAACTCACAGCGTCAGAAACGCAATGTAAAAAATTAAATTAACCTAATTTACATATTTGATGCAAAAAAGTCTGTTAGGCTGCCTTCACACTTGCAGATGGATCTGCAGCGTTTTGCAGATGCATCTGCAAGTGTGAGCATGCTGACCGCGGCCCCTATGTTTATAATAGGGCGCACGCGGTGTGAAAGCTCTCATTCACTCCTATATGTGTACTGTCAGCAGGCGTATGCCTGCTTACAGATCACACTCTCCCGCCCGCAGCATGGACGCTACATCTCGCGTCCACAGTGCGGACGGGAGTGTGTGATCTGTCAGCAGGCATACGCCTGCTGACAGTACACATATAGGAGTGAATGAGAGCTTTCACACCGCGTGCGCCCTATTATAAACATAGGGGCCGCGGTCAGCATGCTCACACTTGCAGATGCATCTGCAAAACGCTGCAGATCCATCTGCAAGTGTGAAGCCAGCCTAACATGAAAAAAAAAAACACCACAGGCTTAATGTGGGAATGCAGCCTAAAATATGGAAGATCCAAAGGTGAAAAAAAGTGCATTTGCATTTTTAGTGTGTTCCCACGGCACGGACACAACAAAGAACGTTTGCAATCCGCACATTAAGTTTTGTCAAACCCAAATTCCAGAAAGTATTAAAAACAATAAGGGCCGCTTTACACACACCAACTTCTGAACAGATCTCTGGTTGCAGTGAAATCATGGACACATTGTTCCATTTTGTGGCTGTGTACAAATAGAACACTGTGTCCGTGATTTCACTGCAACCAGAGATCTGTTCAGAAGATGGACACAGAAGTTAGTGTGTGTAAAGCGGCCCTGAGTTTTATTTAAAGCACAAAGACAAATCGAGCAGCCAAAAACGCCATAGGAATGCAGCAGGTCACCTAACATACATAATAGGTGCACAATTTTGCAACATCAAAAGTTCAACCTGGCAATGTGGCCTTTACACTAGAAAGTGAGTCTACACTTAGGTATACAGGACCAACATCAGCGTACTACCTGGTGCATAATCATATGTACAAGAGGACTCAAGACTACCAGGGCCGCAGTGTCAGAGCTGATCTTGGGTGTTGTGCAGGGACATTATTTTACACTAACAAATCTGTCTATCGCCCTACACGTGCCCTCCGTTCCACAAGTGACCTAAGACGGATGCGCATAATTTATGCACCCTCTGAACGCAGCCTGTTGCATTTTTTGTGCGTTCGCGGGAGCTTGTTTTATTTGCAAGCCCCCGCAAGCGCACAAACAATGCATGGGAGTCAATGGATCCGCAGTGTCCTCCGAATGACAGAGCAAGAGAACGCTACGGATCTCTTTGAAATCACTCCCGGTGGCTGCCGCTGATCTCCCGGGACATCAGCGGAGGCCACCGGGAGATCAGCTGGAGCAGCCGCTGATCTCCCGGCGGTGTCGGTGATCGCCTCTTCGTTGTTGGTGCGGGAAATTTAAACAGCTGTCAGATCAGCTGTTTCTCCTCGCAGACACCGTCAGGAGATCAGTGGCGGCTGGGAGGAGGAGATCTCTGCCCCTGATCTCCGCCTCCCAGCCACCTCCAAGACAACGGATTGGCTGGCCAGGCTGCATACTGACGTGAACGCATGCAGAAATTCTCTGCTGCGTTCACATCAGTATGGCTGCGTTTGCGTCTGCATGCCCTCCGCAAATGTGAAACCTACCTATGTGCTTGTGTTGGATTATCTCCAGGTCCCCTGGCTTCCTCCCACACTCAAAAGACATACTGGGCTGCAGAATAGGAGCCTGTATGTATTTTGGTGGTGCCCTGATATATACTAGGATCGGGTATATATACTAGATTGTGAGCGTCAATGGGGACAGTGATAAAGCACTGTGCAATAAGTGCGTAATATATATAGCAGGATGGCGGACATTATTATATATGTCTTGATAGGATTTAGAAAGCTACAACGCATTAGTGTTTTTCTATAGACCAAATGGACTTTTGGGGCCCCCTATGGTCCATGGCCCGGGTACACCTGTTGTCGTTATGCCCCAGACATCTGACCTAGATATAGGGGGGCCCAGATCTTGTACTGGGGCCCATCAGACTCTAGTTACGTCACTGGGTAAAACACCTGATAGGAGAGGACTTAGGCATCATATACCAAAAAATATCGAACACCTACATAATGGTGTCTGACCATTCATTTGCCACCTCCTCATCCTATAGACAGGGCCGATGTGTCACGATGCATTTCGGTGATATTGTAAGACCTTGTGACTCCGGCGGTGTCTTCTGTACCCCTGGGACATTCATGTACCTCCATTTTTATCTATTGATGCAGTGAGTATGATCCGCATGGGCCATTATTACGCGATATATATATACTATATATATATATATATATATATATATATATATATATATACACTATATATATATATATATATATATATATATATATATATATAGTATTTGGTATTTATATATAGTATTAGATATTACACTGGCCCATCTCTATACACCAGGGCACAGTGTCGACTCATCAGCATAAAATATATTTGTATAATACTTATATTAAATCTCTAAACTTTAAATTAAGTCATAAACAATCCAATAACTTTATTCAAAACTTTAGAAAAAAAAATGGGGGCCCCTAAAACCCCAATCTAAAGAACTGCCCCTCCAGGATGCACCTGACGCATGCGCACTAGTCGCCCACCACTGAGCAGCTGCCCCACTAGAGCAATGACGTCATCCTTACCTGTCGGTCAAGCAGAGGGAGAGGGCAGGCACCGCCCACTTGATCACGTGGTGTCATTAACAAAATAATAATAATGTGTCTGAATGGCAGCCTGTGGTGACGGTGGGAGCCCGGCTGGAGGCGGAGCTCACCGTTTTCAGCGCCCGCAGGTGGCCGTGGTCTCCCCGCGACGGAGCCTCCCCGTCACACCGTACACACACGATCCATCCGGTGCTCGTACGGATCCCGTCACAACTGCGCATGCGCCGCCACTCCGTAACCCCGCCCTCCCGTCCGAGACAAAGCCTCGACGTCACAGCATTTTCGCGGGCTTTCTTCTGATTGGTCCGTTTTAGTTTTTCCCGCGGTTTTCAGGACGACGAAGAAGGAGGAAGTTTGTGCAGACAGAGAACACAATGGCGATCTGTGCTGTGACTGAAATAAAGCCTGTGCTGCCAGCTAGTCACAACAGCGTGCAAATATAGATGTGCAATGCTGTGTATGTGTCCTGTCAGCAGCATGGCCGCTCTCTGAAGCAATTCTCTGACTGGAAATGTGTTTCTGAGGAGAAGATTAAATAAAAATAAAATGATTTCCCACATAACTTGTCATAATGTTCCCACATGACAGAAACCCCATAATGGCGGCCATACACATGGCCCCATGACAGCACTTCTGGTCACGTCAAATCAAAAACGAGCTTGGTTAACTGTGTGGAGAAAAGTATGTACACCCTCCACATTTACCTCCCATCTGTATTTACACCAATATGGAGCCGAACCCTGACATTGTGCTTGGTGATGTACGGTGTGCCATGTGGGCGTCCTAGAAATCGTGCTGAACACGTCCTTCTGTCCAAAGCAGGGATTGAACCGTTTGAGGGCCGGAACATACTCTGTGCTATGTTCACAATGTAGTTGAAGTCTTCAATAAAATGGCAGTGAAGTCAGCACATGCGCATACTGCCAACTCCAGTGCCATTTTATTGAAGACACTGTCCCTGCAAATGTCACTAGTTTGTTTCACATCATGAGATGTGCAGACCCAGGGTCTCCAATAAAATGGAGCCAGAGATCGTGATGTAGCGACCGGTGGTAAGGCCGCGGGTGTGTGTGTATGATCTTTCTCAACAGAATCCCCATACTCAGATTTAACCGGTAATAACATTTCTTTACTGTAAAACATGTCTATAACACAGTCAACTGATCTAGCTGCACACATGTATATATTAGAGTCTCTGGATCTTCACTTCTTCCGGGTACGCAGCAAGCAAAGAAAAAAACACAACAATGGAGATATCTTTCCCTAACTTTCCCTAAAATCACGTACCAGTCTATCACAGAAGAAGGTGTCGCTCCCACGTAGCAGGCCTGGGGTCTCACGATGACGGGTCCCGGTGCAGCGCTGAAGGGGGAAACTCCTCAGTCTTCTTCTGTGGTCTCCTTCCGCAGGTAACAGAATCTTTCTTTGTTAGTCTCTCCCAGTCTCAGGGCACACAGAGGAGCAGAAGGGAGCCCACAGCAGCACAGAAGTCTCTCTCAGTCTCGGGGCAAACCGATGAGCAGAAGGGAGATCACAGTAGCACAGATGGCTCCCTTATGTCAGTCACAGCCCCTGCACATGTAATCCAGTGGCAATGTCCTGAATTCCGGAGGCAATGTCCTGAATTTGAGTGGGACCCTCGGTAAGACAAGGTCCTGCAGACCGGGGGTTGCAACAGCGATCCTCACGGGGTATTTCTTCCCAAGAATCCGGCTGCAAAAGAGCCCTATGTCGGGAGACACCACACAGTCTGTCCTGACAGAGCTCTGGATCTCTAATCATCATCTCCCGCCCTTTTTCTTCCTCAGCACAAGGCTGTTGGGGGAGGGGATCAGACTGTGTAATGTTCACTGCAGTGTCCATTTGAATAACAACACAGTCAGGGCTACCCACTTCATTACATACCCCCCCACTTAAAGGTTGGCAGTCCCTGTCAACAACCGCCGGCTCCAAGGCAGTGATGACTGTAGTTGTCACAGGGGTCGGTTGAGAAGTGGGCCATACATACTGGTCCCTGTAGAACCGTCCGGGCGGGATCCCAGCAGTGGTGCGGTCAGTGCGTCGCAAGGGTCGGTTGTTCCCCTCCTCGTCACTGTCTTTACGCCCCACTCCAGTCAGTACTCCGGGAGAGGGACTGGTCTGTGTAGGTGGGTCACCGGTCTCAGAGTCGACGTGATCTCTATGTTGAGAAATGTCCGTGACGTCAGTCATGTCAGCAGCGTCACCCCCTCCGGTTACTGTGGGAGGGGAGTCAGGCCGGGAGCGGCAGGGGCGCAACATATTTCGGTGCACAGTGCGGGTGCTGTGGCTGTCTTCACCCCGCACTCGGTATACATGTCCATTGGGGTAAGGGCGTTCGATTACCCGGTAGACTTCAGTCTCCCACTTGGCTCGAAGTTTCCCTTGAGGCTTCTTAATACGGAGCAAGACTAGCTGTCCCAACTTTAAGGGTTTCTCTTGCACGGGGAGTGGGTCAGCATGTATCTGGCCCCGGATTTGTTGACTCACCAGCCGGTGTACAGTCTCCATCTTCTGGCGGTGAGCATTTAGCCAGGAGGGGTAGTTATGGCAGACATCTTCTTCTGGGCGGAATAGGTTCAGGTCATGGACCCCTTTTCCGGGGCGGCCAAAGAGAAGAGTGTGAGGGTGTAGCCAGTCACGGAGTGGACCTGGTTGTTGTAGGCCCATACTAGATCTGGAAGGAATTGGGGCCATCGATCTTTCTTATCTTCGGCCAAGGTGCGGATCAGCTGAAGTAGGGTCCGGTTAAAGCGTTCACATGCACCGTTCCCTTGTGGATGGTAAGGAGTGGTCCTCGACTTCTGGATCCCATACATCCGATGCAGCTCCTCGATGACTCTGCCTTCGAAACAAGCCCCCTGGTCGGAGTGTAACCTCTCCGGACACCCATAGACGTGGATGAACTGTCGACAGATGGCCTGTGCAGCCGACTCGGCCGTCTGGTCCTTGGTAGCAACAACGACGGCGAATTTTGTGAAGTGGTCCACCATGACTAGGCAGTATTGATAGCCACTGCTCGCCGTCCCGATCAGCAGATAGTCCACCATCAACAGGTCAAGAGGCCTGGAGGTTTTAATCGTTTGGACAGGTGCACGCTGTTCGGTGGACTTGTGCAGTTCACAGGTGCGACAGGTTCTGCAGACGTCTTCGACCAGCTTGCGGAGCCCTGGACAGTAGATGGACTGTTGAATCCACCGAAAGGTCTTGTCTATTCCAAAGTGACCGTTCCTTTTGTGTGCTTCGTCCACCATCTTACGAGCCAATTGGGCAGGCACCACGACTTGTGTACATTCCTCCAACATGTGGGACAGGAGAACCTTCCGATATAGTACCTCTTCTCTCAGAATTAGCCGATCCCACTGGCTGAGCAAGGTCAAGGTCCCGGTAGACAGTCGTGCCCGCGTGTCAGGGGGGGCTTCTGCCTTTGCTTCACCCATTGTTTGAGTAGAGCCCATTCAGGGTTCTGGTCCTGGAGCCTGTACAACTCTTGGGGACACAGTGTAACCCCCACTGGAGTTCCAACTTCGCCCACAACGAACTGGCAGTAATCCATCATCTGTTGGGCAAGCCTTGCAAAGTCGGGCGTCTCGTCTCCTTCTAGTTCTTCATCCCGGTCTCTGGTAAGTAAGGGGTATGACACTCTAGACAGGCTGTCCGCATTTTGATTCTCAGCCCCAGCCCTGTATTTGATCTTGTAGTTGAACTTCGAGAGTCGAGCCATCCAACGCTGTTCCATGACTCCGAGCTTCGCATTTTGTAAGTGGGCCAACGGGTTGTTATCGGTCAGGACCAGTACTTCCGCCCCTGTGAGGTATCCTGCAAATTTCTCCGCCATAGCCCACGTTAGGGCCAACAGCTCCAGCCGGAACGAGCTATAATTGGTGGGGTTCTTCTCGCCCTCGTGTAGGGATCGACTGGCATAGGCTATGACACGTTCCTTGCCTTCTTGTACTTGTGAAAGTACTGCCCCTAGACCTTGTAGGCTGGCATCGGTATGTAGTTGGAAAGGGAGATTGTAGTCTGCATATGCCAGGACGGGGGGTGAAGTCAAGGCACCCTTTAGGGCTTGGAAGGATTCTTCCTGGCTGGGTCCCCAGCTGATGGGTCGTCCTCTGGGGCCGTTGGTGGTCCCTCGAAGCAATTCGTGCAAGGGTGCAGCAAGCCGGGCGAAGTTTCTCACGAACCGGCGGTAGTAACCGGCCAACCCCAGGAAGGCCCGGACCTCTCTGACGTTCGTAGGCTGTGGCCAGTCCGGCACGGCGGCTATTTTCTCCGAAGACGGCTGTACACCTTCGGCCGAGATCCGGTGACCCAGGTAATTGATCTCGGGCTGCAGAAGACGGCACTTGCTGGGTTTCAACTTCAGGCCATGTTCTCTCAACCTACGAAACACACGGCCCAGCTGTTGCAGGTGTTCTTCAAATGGGGCCGAATAGACTACGATGTCGTCCAGGTAAATGAGGGTGAAGTCGAAGTTGAAGTCCCCCAGGCAGCGCTCCATCAGTCGCTGGAAGGTCCCCGGCGCGTTGTTCAGGCCAAAGGGCATCCGGTCGAACTCGTACAGGCCCATGGGTAGGATGAAAGCAGTCTTTTCTCTATCTTTCTCGTGCATAGGTACCTGCCAATAGCCGCTGGCCAGGTCCAATGACGAAAAATATTTAGCTTTCTTCAGGGCTGTCAGGGATTCTTCGATCCTTGGTAAAGGGTATGAGTCCCGGATGGTGCAAGCATTCAAACGGCGGTAGTCCACGCAGAACCTCAGGGACCCGTCTTTCTTCTTGACTATCACCACTGGTGCAGCCCAGGGGCTCTGGCTTTCTCGTACCACTCCAGCGTGTAACATGGAATTCAGGAGATTTTTCACTTCTTGGTATTGTTGGGGAGGTATTTGGCGGTACCTTTCACGGATAGGAGCGGTATCACCTGTGGGGATTTCGTGCTTGATACTGGGGGTGCATCCAAAGTCAGTGTCATGCCGGGCAAAGGACGCCTGGTGCTCTTGAAGTAACTCTTCCACCTGGGACACTTCTTGGTTGGAGTATTGGGATATGTCCAACTGGCACTTTTCTCGTAGTTCTCGCCCCGCGTTGACGTCACCCGCGACAGCGGCCATGGCAGAGACCGTCACTGTCCAATCTCCCTCTGTAGACGGTGCAAACTGGAGGGGGTTCATAGGGTTCACCTCTTCGGTTAGGGCGTAAACTCGGGCGAGTTGTGTCCCAGCCTCTAGGTCGACGCTCACGTTAGCCGTGTTACCCAGCCTGACAGGAATCCTCCCCTTTCTCACAACGGCTAGCGTTCGAGCAACTAGGGGTTCAGCTTCCCTTCCTTCGGGGTGCGCGGCTCAATCAGCACCTCCACGCCTTCGAGCTGTCTTGTGGTGCTAAGGGGTAGCGAGATAACGGTCTCCTTCTCAGCAGGTAAAGTTATCCTAGTATGGCGGGGTACGGTGATCGTGGCTAGCGGCAGTTGTTTTTCTGTCATTCGCTGGAGATTGCAGGTCCGGACCACTTGTTGGAAGGCTCGGCGGGTGGCCCTATGTGTGGTCACTTCTTGCCAGTACTTGGGCCCCCTCTTGGTAACCAACACAAGATTCAGGTCTTTCAAGATGTTCATCCCAATAATCATGGGCGTTTCTGATCCACAGCCTTCCCTGACCACGATTATCCCTCTCTTCCCGAGATCTTGCCCACAGACTTCAGTGTTCATCCAGGCAACTCCCGTCACCGGAATGGGTAGATTATTGGCTGCTTTGATCTTGATAGTAGTATCAGGGTCACAGGCAACCCGCGGCTTCAGATACTCTTCGTAAAACTGCTCGGAGATGGTGGATACCTGAGACCCAGTATCCATTAATCCTTGCACGGCGGTCCCTTCCAATAATACTTCCAGGGTAGGGCTGTTTGATGCAAGTTTGTTCCGTGGCTGGCTCTGTTTTCCTACACCCCTCTCTTTGGCCTCCCCTGCCGAGTGAGCCTCTTTGGCAGGGGCGTCTAGTTTAAAGGTGGCCGCTGTTGTGGGGCATGACTTGCTGGTTCCGGTATATCGGCCCGTGGATGAACTTGAACGTTCTGGGGGCAACGGTTTGCTCTATGGCGGGGATCACCGCATGTCCAGCATCTTCCCATCGGCCGGCTGGGTTGTTGTCTCGCTTGCCTGTCCGCCTGTTGGTCCAGGGTGAGCTGCAACACCTGTTTCTGCAACTCTGCCACCATCTGCTTCAGTTCTTCCGTGTCACTGTTCGGGGTTCTGATACCAGTTATGGACCTGCAAGCCGCGGTATAAGTCTGGGCCTCCATGACAGGTCCTCTCGAACGTTCTATCGCTTCTTGCTTAACCTCAGCGAACGTAAGGGCCGGATTTATCCGGAGTAGATCTTGCAGTGAGCGGTTAAGGTACGGGTCTCTTAATCCAGTCACGAATTGATCTCTCAACACCAGGTCACGGGCGCCCGTACTAGCTATCTGTTCTTCTTTCCTGCAGGCTTGTTCAAGCAGTACTTGGAGGGCGTTGGCATATTGAGGGATGTCCTCCGACTCGAGTTGCGTACGCCGGAAGAACATATACCGTAATGTTCCCGCATATGTGGTCGGCCCATAGGTGTTCTCCAGCACCCGCACCAAGTCATCCAACGTACGCTGGCCCCTAACCGTCTCCAGCCTGACTGTCGTCCACGCTTCCCCCTCTAATGTTAGCATGGCCATTTCTGCTAAGGTCTTAGGATCAATGTTATACATCTCCCCCACTATCTTAAGTTGTTCGGTCCATTCAGTTACAGGATAGTTCCGTCCGTTAAACTTCCTCACCTGATTGACAATAGATGCCGGGGGAGCTGTCCGGTTATAAGTTACTACCGGGAGGAGATTCTGTTGATCACACATCCTGCCGACTACGCCAGATGTAGCGACCGGTGGTAAGGCCGCGGGTGTGTGTGTATGATCTTTCTCAACAGAATCCCCATACTCAGATTTAACCGGTAATAACATTTCTTTACTGTAAAACATGTCTATAACACAGTCAACTGATCTAGCTGCACACATGTATATATTAGAGTCTCTGGATCTTCACTTCTTCCGGGTACGCAGCAAGCAAAGAAAAAAACACAACAATGGAGATATCTTTCCCTAACTTTCCCTAAAATCACGTACCAGTCTATCACAGAAGAAGGTGTCGCTCCCACGTAGCAGGCCTGGGGTCTCACGATGACGGGTCCCGGTGCAGCGCTGAAGGGGAAACTCCTCAGTCTTCTTCTGTGGTCTCCTTCCGCAGGTAACAGAATCTTTCTTTGTTAGTCTCTCCCAGTCTCAGGGCACACAGAGGAGCAGAAGGGAGCCCACAGCAGCACAGAAGTCTCTCTCAGTCTCGGGGCAAACCGATGAGCAGAAGGGAGATCACAGTAGCACAGATGGCTCCCTTATGTCAGTCACAGCCCCTGCACATGTAATCCAGTGGCAATGTCCTGAATTCCGGAGGCAATGTCCTGAATTTGAGTGGGACCCTCGGTAAGACAAGGTCCTGCAGACCGGGGGTTGCAACAGCGATCCTCACGGGGTATTTCTTCCCAAGAATCCGGCTGCAAAAGAGCCCTATGTCGGGAGACACCACACAGTCTGTCCTGACAGAGCTCTGGATCTCTAATCATCATCTCCCGCCCTTTTTCTTCCTCAGCACAAGGCTGTTGGGGGAGGGGATCAGACTGTGTAATGTTCACTGCAGTGTCCATTTGAATAACAACACAGTCAGGGCTACCCACTTCATTACAGTGGTATGTGCACGCTCTCCTGCACCATCTTAGTGAAGGATTCAACTACAACGTGAACATAGCTCTGCACCCCTCAAACTCTTCAGACCCAAATAGACCCTGGCTGCTTTCCTCACCTTCATTTAAATTTCGCACTGCAGCCGCTATTACCCCTATGGCCGACACGCGCGCAGTGCTATATTCATGTTGTAGTTGAAGTCATCCGTTTGTTTCAGATGATATTCACAGACAGTGTCCTCAATAAAATGGTGCTGGAGATCACGGCATGCGCATGTGCTGACTCCGGCGCCATTTTAATGATGAATTCAACTACAACGTGAATATAGATAGCACTGAGGGCACGCCGGCCATATAACAGTTCGATCCCAGCTTCACAAAGAAAGGTCCCCTGGCTGCTTTCCTCCACCATTAGCCATATGGCCGGCGCGTGCTCAGTGCTATGTTCACATTGTAGTTGAAGCCTTCAATAAAATGGTGCCAGAGTCAGCATACCGCAAACTCAGGTGCCATTTAATTGAAGGCACTGTCTCTGCGAATATCACCGATTTGTGATCAGATGATATTCGCAGACACAATAAAATGGTGATGGAGCTCAGGGTATGGGCACGCACTCTCTCTGGCGCCATTTTGATGAAGGATTTAACTACAGCTTGAACATAGCATTACACACGCACCGACCCTTAAACAATTCGTTCCTAGCATCGGACAGAAGGATCCCGACTGCTTAACTCGCCTTTATTTAAATTTCACGCCGTGGACACAGCCATTATCCTTACGGTCGGTTCATGTGCAGTGCTATGTTCACGTTGAAGTCTTCAATAAAATTGTGTCAGTCTCAGTGTGTGCGCATGCTGCAAACTAAGGTGCCATTTCATTGCAGACATTACTTGTGCCAATGTCACCACTTTCTTTCACATGAGATGCGCAGGCACAGGGTCTTCAATAAAATGGTGCCGGATATCAAGGTATGGACATGCACTCTCCCTAGCTCCATTTTGTTGAAGAATTTAACGACACCTGATCATAGCACATAGCAACAATACCAGCGCGTGCGCCTTAGTCACATTTTCCCCACTGCAATCATTAGGAAGTTTATTCAAAGAGTCTATGAAACGATTTTTGATGTGGATTTTGGAGAAGAATCTTTGCCAAAATCCACATTTCAAAAAATTCCATGTGAACCTACTGTTTATGCTTTATTCCCAGTGCATCAGTTGTTTAATGGTAGGTGGTTTAGTTGCTTGTAGTTAATAAAGGGGCACTCTGCACCAGGAGCTACTCCAATCGGAGCGCAGGGACACTTTCTGGCCAAAAGTGCAAAGGAGGACTAGAGAAAGCATTTTTTAGCTAGGAAACTAATTAGGAGGGCGTACACCCTGGCCAGGTCAAAAGGCGAAGAGGGCATTTCATACCCAAATACACCTGGCTGAGAGGGGACAATGTCCAAATGAGAGGGGACAATGGATAGGTAAGAGGGGGCATTGCCCAGCTGAGAGGAGGCAATGCTCGACTGAGAGTGGACAATGCATGGATGAGAGGGGACAATGCCCAGGTGAAAGGGAACAATGCCCGGCTGAGAGGGGACAATGCTCGACTGAGAGTGGACAATGCATGGATGAGAGGGGACAATGCCCAGGTGAGAGGGGACAATGCCCGGGTGAGAGGGGACAATGCCCAGGTGAGAGGGGATTACCTGTCCGGGATGACGGCAACTCTTGTGGACATTCTCTGTCTGGGACACATGAAGCGGTACGGTCTGTCTGGCACCGTTAATGGGGACATTATGGCTGTTGTACTGGGGCGATGTCTTCATACTCGGCTCACTGTTAGGGTCACTTCCTATAGTTTTGATTAAGCTCTCCTAATATCTCCGAGGATCTAATGTCTTAGAGACAAAAATTACTAGAAGCCGATTCGCACCAATTTTTGAACAAAACTTGTCTTTATTGACATGCAAAACCCAAAATAAAGAACCGTTTCTCAAACAGGAGCTGAAAGAAAAAAATAATAAACAAAATTGTATGCGGACACCGGCCGGCATCTCATCCACATGGTGAGGTTGACTCATAACTCAGATCCAGGCGAAAGGGTCACAGGGAGGAAGAGTCATCTTTATCGAGAGCTGGAAGAAAAAGAGATCCAAGAAATATAAGAGGTGAAAATATATATAAAAGAAGTGTTCACCGTATATAGAGGCACTATGGTTATAACTGCAAGATCTCTCATGGGGACAGAGTCTATATGGGCATGCCAGTTAACATTATGAGGTGTCATTGATGGACATGGAGCACTCGGTCATTATTTGGTCTCTTGTGGTCACCATCTATGGAGGCAGTGTCATTACTTGGTCTTTGATGGTCACTGTCTATGGGGCTCTCTGTCAATACTTGGCCTCTGGTGGTCACTGTCTATGGGACACTCGGTCATAACTTGGTCTCCAGTGGACACGGTCTATGGGGGCACTGCCATTACATGGTCTCTGGTGGTCATCATCTATGGAGCACTCTGCCATGATGTGGTCTCTGGTGGTCACCATGTATGGGGGCACCGTCATTACATGGTCTCTGGTGGTTACCGTCTATGGGGCACTCTGTCATGACTTTCTTCTTTGGTGGTCACCGTGTATGGGGGCACTGTCATTACGTGGTCTATGGTGGTCACCATCTATGGGTGCACTCTGTTATGTGGTCTCTGATGGCCACTGCTATGGAGGCACTCTGTCATTACTTGGTCTCTGGTAGTCACTGTCGATGGGGCACTCTGTCATAACCTTCTTCTCTGGTGGTCACAGTATATGGGAGCAGTGTCATTATGTGGTCTATGGTGGTCACCGTGTATGGGGACACTGTCATTACGTGGTCTCTGGTGGTCACCATCTATGGGGCACTTTGTCATGACTTTCTTCTCTGGTGATCACCGTCTATGGGAGCACTGTCATTACATGGTCTATGGTGGTCACTGTTTATGGGGCACTATCATTACCTAGTCTCTGGTTGTCACCGTCTATGAAGGCACTCTCTCATTACGTGGTCTCTTGTAGTCCCTTTCTGTGCAGCACTCAGTAATTACGTGGTCTCTGGTGGTCACCGTCTATGGGAGCACTCTCATTAGATGGTCTCTGGCTGTCACCGTCTATGGGGCACTCATTACTTGGTCTCTGGTGATCTCCATCTATGGGGGCACTCATTACATAATCTCTGGTGGTCACCATCTATGGTGCTCAGTCATTACGTGGTCTCTGGTGGTCACCGTCTATGGGAGCACTCTCATTAGATGGTCTCTGGCTGTCACCGTCTATGGGGCACTCATTACTTGGTCTCTGGTGATCTCCATCTATGGGGCACTCATTACATAATCTCTGGTGGTCACCATCTATGGTACTCAGTCATTACGTGGTCTTTAGAGGTCACCAGCTATGGGAGCACTCTCATTACATGGCCTCTGGTGGTCACGGTCTATTGGGGCACTCTCATTACTTGGTCTCTGGTGATCTCCATCTATGGGGGCACTCTCATTACATAGTCTCTGGTGGTCACCATCTATGGTGCTCAGTCATTACGTGGTCTCTGGAGGTCACTAGCTATGTGGGCACTCTGTGATTACGTGGTCTTTCCAGTGGTCACTTCGGGGCACATATGACAAATACCTTGCATGTCTTTTTCCGTGTCCTCTGCTGCTTCGGTGGCCTCCTGGCTTGTGGGTGGGGGTTTCTGTGGCTGATTCAGGACACTGACTTTGTACTGGGAGTAATGCGGCTGCTCCGGCACGCTGGGAACATTTGCCATCTGGGAACAGGTATACGGTGCACCTTGTATATACATATCATTCCATGTAGAGGGGTGAAAGGCGAGTCCACCTGCTGAGCAGAGAGGGCAGTGATGGCACAAAAACACAAGATGCACAGTAACATCCCCGTAATGCGACATCCACCAGGGAGCAAAGAACCATCCAAAAACAGACGGGGCAGATCATTATTAGTGTCTCAGATATTACAAAGGATGACCAGAGAGAAAAACCAAAGCAAGTTTTTGCAAAAACAGCACTATCCAGAGGTTATTTGTGGTACTGCAGGTCCGCCCCATTCACTTCATCAGCAATACACAACCCACGGACAAGAGTGGAGGAAAGACGACATGGTTTTACTTATGTTTGAGTTCTTCCAGTCAGACATTATAAAGACCTCTGCTTGCGGTCAGTGAATAAATAAAAAAAAATCTATAATTTATAGACTGTGGCCCTATTGTTAATGAGCGGGCACTACTATGCAGATACTCGATGGTCATAATGAGCCATCAGACATTCGGATTGGCTCGACTAGTCAATGGGGAACTCGAGCCTTTTTCTGGAAGTGTTCCCAAAAAATGTTTAACTTTTCCAGTGATTTCCATTACACTCAGGCTCTCGAGTTGCGCCCATTGGAGTACAGAGCACCCGCGCATTGTAGTGCCCGATCCTCACTATCCCTAAAAGTCAACAAAAGTGCAATCAAAATCTAAAATAAATAACAATCTTTTTTATTTAAAGTGCACCTGTCAGCAGTTTTAGGGGTTGTAAACCCTGCCCACCACCTTTATCATGATGTAACTGGGATTCCTGTAACCCCTTTATATCCCTAGACGCCCCCCTGCACCCCAGAAAACGGATTTTAATCTGTCCCGCGCTATATGCTTATTATTTTCATGGGTCATATGGGGGTCTGCAGATTGCGGTCAGCGCTGCCCCGCTCCATTCAAACACCGCCCCTCCTGACTGTATGCAAATGGATGTCGCCACAATTCCCAAGTCTTGTGCCTGCACAGTGGCACCTCACTGTGCCCTATTGAAGAGGCAGCGATTCCACTGCGCAGGTGTGAGACTTTACTCTCACATCAACCGCACAGTGCTCGATATCTTGCGCCTGCGCAGTGGAATCACTGGCTGTTCAATAGGGCACAGTGAGGTGCGTCTGAGCAGTGGAATCACTGGCTGCTCAATAGGGCACAGTGAGGTGCGTCTATGCAGTGGAATCACTGGCTGTTTAATAGGGCACAGTGAGGTGCTTCTATGCAGTGGAATCACTGGCTATTCAATAGGGCACAGTGATGTGCGTCTACGCAGTGGAATCACTGGCTGCTCAATAGGGCACAGTGATGTGCGTCTATGCAGTGGAATCACTGGCTGTTCAATAGGGCACATTGATGTGCGTCTATGCAGTGGAATCACTGGCTTCTCAATAGGGCACAGTGATGTGCGTCTATGCAGTGGAATCACTGGCTGCTCAATAGGGCACAGTGATGTGCGTCCGTGCAGTGGAATCACTGGCTGTTCAATAGGGCACAGTGATTTGCGTCTATGCAGTGGAATCATTGGCTGCTCAATAGGGCACATTGATGTGCGTCTATGCAGTGGAATCACTGGCTTCTCAATAGGGCACAGTGATGTGCGTCTATGCAGTGGAATCATTGGCTGCTCAATAGGGCACAGTGATGTGCATCTATGCAGTGGAATCACTGGCTGCTCAATAGGGCACAGTGAGGTGCTTCTATGCAGTGGAATCACTGGCTGTTCAATAGGGCACAGTGATGCGCGTCTATGCAGTGGAATCACTGGCTATTCAATAGGGCACAGTGAGGTGCTTCTATGCAGTGGAATCACTGGCTATTCAATAGGGCACAGTGATGTGCGTCTACGCAGTGGAATCACTGGCTGCTCAATAGGGCACAGTGATGTGCGTCTATGCAGTGGAATCACTGGCTGTTCAATAGGGCACATTGATGTGCGTCTATGCAGTGGAATCACTGGCTTCTCAATAGGGCACAGTGATGTGCGTCTATGCAGTGGAATCACTGGCTGCTCAATAGGGCACAGTGATGTGCGTCCGTGCAGTGGAATCACTGGCTGTTCAATAGGGCACAGTGATTTGCGTCTATGCAGTGGAATCATTGGCTGCTCAATAGGGCACATTGATGTGCGTCTATGCAGTGGAATCACTGGCTTCTCAATAGGGCACAGTGATGTGCGTCTATGCAGTGGAATCATTGGCTGCTCAATAGGGCACAGTGATGTGCATCTATGCAGTGGAATCACTGGCTGCTCAATAGGGCACAGTGAGGTGCTTCTATGCAGTGGAATCACTGGCTGATTCAATAGGGCACAGTGATGTGCGTCTATGCAGTGGAATCACTGGCTGTCAATAGGGCACAGTGAGGTGCTCTATGCAGTGGAATCACTGGCTATTCAATAGGGCACAGTGATGGCGTCTATGCAGTGGAATCACTGGCTCTCAATAGGGCACAGTGATGTGCGTCTATGCAGTGGAATCACTGGCTGTTCAATAGGGCACATTGATGTGCGTCTATGCAGTGGAATCACTGGCTTCTCAATAGGGCACAGTGATGTGCGTCTATGCAGTGGAATCACTGGCTGCTCAATAGGGCACATTGATGTGCGTCTATGCAGTGGAATCACTGGCTTCTCAATAGGGCACAGTGATGTGCGTCTATGCAGTGGAATCATGGCTGCTCAATAGGGCACAGTGATGTGCGTCTATGCAGTGGAATCACTGGCTGCTCAATAGGGCACAGTGATGGCGTTCTATGCAGTGGAATCACTGGCTGTTCAATAGGGCACAGTGATGTGCGTCTATGCAGTGGAATCACTGGCTGTTCAATAGGGCACAGTGATGCGCTCTATGCAGTGGAATCACTGGCTATTCAATAGGGCACAGTGATGCGTCTATGCAGTGGAATCACTGGCTGCATTCAATAGGGCACAGTGATGTGCGTCTATGCAGTGGAATCACTGGCTGTTCAATAGGGCACAGTGATATGCGTCTATGCAGTGGAATCATTGGCTGCTCAATAGGGCACAGTGATGTGCGTCTATGCAGTGGAATCATTGGCTGCTCAATAGGGCACAGTGATGTGCATCTATGCAGTGGAATCACTGGCTGCTCAATAGGGCACAGTGATGTGTGTCTATGCAGTGGAATCACTGGCTGCTCAATAGGGCACAGTGATGTGCGTCTATGCAGTGGAATCACTGGCTGCTCAATAGGGCACAGTGATGTGCGTCTATGCAGTGGAATCACTGGCTGCTCAATAGGGCACAGTGATGTGCGTCTATGCAGTGGAATCACTGGCTGCTCAATAGGGCACAGTGAGGTGCGTCTGTGCAGTGGAATCACTGGCTGCTCAATAGGGCACAGTGATGTGTGTCTATGCAGTGGAATCACTGGCTTCTCAATAGGGCACAGTGATGTGCGTCTATGCAGTGGAATCACTGGCTGCTCAATAGGGCACAGTGATGTGCGTCTATGCAGTGGAATCACTGGCTGCTCAATAGGGCACAGTGAGGTGCGTCTGTGCAGTGGAATCACTGGCTGCTCAATAGGGCACAGTGATGTGTGTCTATGCAGTGGAATCACTGGCTTCTCAATAGGGCACAGTGATGTGCGTCTATGCAGTGGAATCACTGGCTGCTCAATAGGGCACAGTGATGTGCGTCCGTGCAGTGGAATCACTGGCTGCTCAATAGGGCACAGTGATGTGTGTCTATGCAGTGGAATCACTGGCTGTTCAATAGGGCACAGTGATATGCGTCTATGCAGTGGAATCACTGGCTGCTCAATAGGGCACATTGATGTGCGTCTATGCAGTGGAATCACTGGCTTCTCAATAGGGCACAGTGATGTGCGTCTATGCAGTGGAATCACTGGCTGCTCAATAGGGCACAGTGATGTGCGTCTATGCAGTGGAATCACTGGCTGCTCAATAGGGCACAGTGAGGTGCGTCTGTGCAGTGGAATCACTGGCTGCTCAATAGGGCACAGTGATGTGTGTCTATGCAGTGGAATCACTGGCTGCTCAATAGGGCACAGTGATGGTGGTCTATGCAGTGGAATCACTGGCTGCTCAATAGGGCACAGTGAGGTGCGTCTATGCAGTGGAATCACTGGCTGCTCAATAGGGCACAGTGAGGTGCGTCTGTGCAGTGGAATCACTGGCTGCTCAATAGGGCACAGTGATGTGTGTCTATGCAGTGGAATCACTGGCTGTTCAATAGGGCACAGTGATGTGCGTCTATGCAGTGGAATCACTGGCTGCTCAATAGGGCACAGTGATGTGCGTCTATGCAGTGGAATCACTGGCTGTTCAATAGGGCACAGTGATGTGCGTCTATGCAGTGGAATCACTGGCTGCTCAATAGGGCACAGTGAGGTGCGTCTATGCAGTGGAATCACTGGCTGCTCAATAGGGCACAGTGATGTGCGTCTATGCAGTGGAATCACTGGCTGCTCAATAGGGCACAGTGATGTGCGTCTATGCAGTGGAATCACTGGCTGCTCAATAGGGCACAGTGATGTGCGTCTATGCAGTGGAATCACTGGCTGTTCAATAGGGCACAGTGATATGCGTCTATGCAGTGGAATCACTGGCTGCTCAATAGGGCACAGTGATGTGCGTCTATGCAGTGGAATCACTGGCTGTTCAATAGGGCACAGTGATGTGTGTCTATGCAGTGGAATCACTGGCTATTCAATAGGGCACAGTGATGTGTGTCTATGCAGTGGAATCACTGGCTTCTCAATAGGGCACAGTGAAGTGCGTCTATGCAGTGGAATCACTGGCTGCTCAATAGGGCACAGTGATGTGCGTCTATGCAGTGGAATCACTGGCTGCTCAATAGGGCACAGTGATGTGCGTCTATGCAGTGGAATCACTGGCTGCTCAATAGGGCACAGTGAGGTGGTCTGTGCAGTGGAATCACTGGCTGCTCAATAGGGCACAGTGATGTGCGTCTATGCAGTGGAATCACTGGCTGCTCAATAGGGCACAGTGATGTGCGTCTGTGCAGTGGAATCACTGGCTTCTCAATAGGGCACAGTGATGTGCGTCTGTGCAGTGGAATCATTGGCTGCTCAATAGGGACAGTGAGGCGCCACTGTGCAGGCGCGAGACTTGGGAATTGTAGTGATGTCATCCACTTCCATACAGTCAGGAGAGGCGGTTTGTTCGCCACTATGGTTCTCCACCTATCCAATAAGTGTAGCATCATGCTCACGTAAGAAGGGACAGCTTTGCTGAGACCCCTAACACACACCCAACACAACCCGAACTCCGGATCAGGGAGATACTGGGCGGAAGAGACTCACAGTCAGAGCAGTCCTCATCTACTGGCTGGGGGAAGGAGTTAGGGGAGGGGTGGGAGGCAAGTAGAGCATTAAGTTCTAGGAGAAGTCAGGAGCTGGCGACAGAGCAGGACATACATGGGTCAGCTGCGAATCCCAGGCCCTAAGACCCCGAATCTGCAGCTGACCGTCGATGCCGTGCAGAGGAACTAGCTGCACAGTGGTACCAGCCCCAATTCGGCCTGGACATCTTCAGGTAACTGGAGGTTACTGGGCTGCATGTACAGCGACTACCATTGTGGACTCTCCCAAGGCTAAAAGGTACTAAATAGGGTCAAGAGGACTAACAAGGCAGTCGCTCAGAGGACCCGCAGTCACCTGCCTACTGGGACTGGCAACCACAGGACACTAGGAGGGACAGGAGTAGCAGAATGTTAGACAGAGAACAGGGCAGCAAGACAGGCCATATTCCCTGTGTCTCAGCAGAGTGGACCTGGACTACTTGTGAGTTGGCCAGGCTGCAATCCTGGTGAATACAGTTCCCCGGCTGGATTGTATCTGCACTGAACTACAGTAAAGGTGACCGGTAAGAACTGCAAGAACCATGTGTCTGTCTACTCTTACCTGCACCTCTCTGCTCCTTAGAACCTTCCATTACTACAACAACCATCATCAATACTTCACCTCCACTACATCCCGGGGGCCCCTTCCATCTGAGGGGAGTATCCCATCTAGCTGCCAGACCACCTACTCCTGTGGACTGCAATATGCAGCGCTGGTCATCCCTGACCAGAAACCTCAGATGGTGTCTCAACCAACTTTTTCCCTTACAACCTTCCTCTTTCAACATGTCCGGTCAGGGCCACGGTTTCTGGGGACGCCACCGTGAACTCTAAGACTGTTGCCCAAATTGTCCGAGTACCCCGTCCTAGCGACCGCGACATTTGCATGGAGTGGGGCGGCACTGATCGCAAAGTGCAGACCCCCAAATGACCAAACAAGAAATTAGCCTATGGCGTGGGACAGGGGGGACGTCTGGAATATAGAGGGGTTACAGGAACCCCAATTACATCATGCAAAAGGTGGTGGACAGAGTTTGCAACCCGCACAACTGGTGACAGGTGACCCTTGAGAAATTACTGCACCAAATCAAAGGGAGAACGTTGCAGAAATGTTACATTATAGCACAGGAGGGCTGATGTATTCTGGGGTTATTAACTCTTTAAGGTCACATTTACTTTATAATTGTATTTTTTATTGATTTGTATTCACTTTTTGAAGAAGTCCCCGAGTGGGAAACGTCCACCCCTCTCCAGACTGTTGTGTCTCAATGGTCAGGGGAGAAGTGTGCGCTCACATGGCGGCTGACATGTTGGGACTCATCATAAAGGAGATCCTCGTCACCGCTGCTGACAATCGCTCATTGTGTAGAACAATCATCTATTGTCTGCCCGACAGATGAGACGTGGGAGAGCGGAGGAGAGAAAGAAAAACACGGGAAAAGGGGATTCCAGGCTTATGCAGATGTTCTGCAAGTTTCTCGGAGCTGAGGGTTTGCTACAATTGCACAATATTCTTGAAGACTGATACTAATACATCGCAATGAATTAGAAAATCATCAAAAAGTGACTTTATTTCAGTAATTCAATACATAAAGTGACACCCATATATTATATAGAGTCATTACACACAGAGGGATCTATTTCTTGTGTTTATTTCTGTTAATGTTGATGATTATGGAAACCCAAAGGTCGTTATCTCAGAAAATTAAAGTAGGGAGGATGAAGGGCCTGAGAGATAAAATATGACCTGAATAGGTATCGAGGCTTCACCTTGTGTGGTTGTGAGAGTCACAACCACTATAAAAGCAGATCACGGCTGCTGCAGGAGGGAGGATGAAGGATTAAACACCACGCTGCCGTATTCCACCAGATATCAAAGGGTGAATATAATATTGATTTATTAGTCAACATGTTTCCGGGCTCCCAGAAACATGTCAATATGATATTGATTTTTGATGATATTCTAATACATTGATATGCACTAGTACATTGTAACAAACTCTCAGGATAAGGGAATAGATTTGTTGCTGTTCATGTTCAGAAGAGCACGTACTTAGGCTGGTTTCACACTAGTGTTTGCATCTGCAGGCGTCTGGCATTCATATGCAAACACAGTGCGAACGCAGACATTCTGATGTGAACGCAGCGGTGATTGTCTGCATGCGTTCACATAGTATGTCAGTCTAAATGTGCCCGATGTGAAAGAAAATAGTGTTATATCAGCGCTCAATTACTTCTGGACATAGCTCATCAAAAATTACCTGTAGGCTTTATTAGTTCAGTTTGGGATTCAGTCTCCACAACGCGTTTCAACGCACAGAGCGTCTTTATCAAGTGATCACTTGATAAAGACGCTCTGTGCGTTGAAACGCGTTGTGGAGACTGAATCCCAAACTGAACTAATAAAGCCTACAGGTAATTTTTGATGAGCTATGTCCAGAAGTAATTGAGCGCTGATATAACACTATTTTCTTTCACATCGGTCACAAACTCTCTTCCCCTACGGGAAGCGTGTTCATCAGCTGCTTGTTGCACAGGACCGCTCACACGTCACACGGACACTCCCCTACAGCTGTCACGTGGTCCGATCACCGGCGGACGACGCACATTACAACACAACTCGGCTGGGAGTCAGCGTGGAGCCAGCGTGAAGATCCGAGACTGAACCACAACACACTAGCCTGTTGTGCGGACGGCACAACAGGATCAGGTGAGCAGGGGGCCTGCACAACCGATCCCCTTATTTAAACCACACAGTGTGGCGCAACCCCCCTTTTTTGATTCACAGTCTAAATGTGCCCGGCACCCAATCAGCGGTCTCAATCGCTGGGAGGCGGAGATCAGCGACGGCCGGGAGGAGGAGATCAGCGGCCGCTGGGAGGAGGAGATCAGCGGCGGCAGCGAAAAAGATCTCCTCCCGGCCACCACCGCTGATCTCCTTCTTCCCTCTTCTTTTTTCTTCTTCTTCTTCCCGGCCGCCGCCGCTGATTTCCTTTCTTCTTTCTTTTTCTTCCCGGCTGCCGCCGCTGATCTCCTTCTTTGCCGCTGATCTCCGCCTCCTAACCACCGCCGCTGGAGATCAGTGGTGTCGAAGAACAAAAGATCAGCGGCGGCGGGCGGGAAGGAGAAGGAAGGAGAAGGAAGGAGAAGGAAGGAGAAGGAAGGAGAAGGAAGGAGAAGGAAGGAGAAGGAAGGAGAAGGAAGAAGAAGGAAGAAGAAGGAAGAAGAAGGAAGAAGAAGGAAGAAGAAGGAAGAAGAAGGAAGAAGAAGGAAGGAGAAGGAAGGAGAAGGAAGGAGAAGGAAGAAGAAAGAAGAATCTGCTGCGTTTGGCTGCACGATCATGCGGATGGCCATGCGGCTCTATTCACTTCCATGCATTATTTGAGCGCTTCAGGACGCTTGTGTAAAAAGCAAGCATCCTAGATGCACAAAGGATGCAACATGTTGCATTTGGAGGGTGTCTGGAAAAAAACGCATCCGAACGCAAATGCATGTGAACGCAACCAAACACTGGTACCATGCGTCCCCATGTTATACATAGGTACACAGTACGCATGTGTTTGCAAAAGCTGCGTTGCGAGCGCAAGTGTGAAACCAGCCTTAGTGCAGAGACACACTTAAGTGAGCTGCATGCGAGTGTCTCGCATGCATCTTACATGAGTCACCCGGTCTGGAAACCGACTCTTTGAACAGAGCACGGAGCCGATTGTGTTTCTATAGAGCTCCACGGTCCGGTTTAGACAGCCGGCGGCCGGGCTACTCATGTGAGACACTAACATGCAGCTTGCATAGGTGTGCCTATGCCCTTACTGTGTTTTTTACATGCGTAATTGCATCCAAAACACACTGCATATCGTTAGCCATTAAAGTCTATGAAATACTGAGTGCTGTGCCAACACAGAGTACGCTTGCGGAGTGTTTTGGTTGCATATTACAGATGGAGAAAAATAAGCATCATGTCAATTGTTCCCATAGATCCCATAGACCCCATTGTATTTCCCATAGACCCCATTGTATTTCCCATAGACCCCATTGTATTTCCCATAGACCCCATTGTATTTCCTATAGACCCCATTGTATTTCCCATAGACCCCATTGTATTTCCTATAGACCCCATTGTATTTCCCATAGACCCCATTGTATTTCCTATAGACCCCATTGTATTTCCTATAGACCCCATTGTATTTCCTATAGACTACCATTCTGATTTTTACTGGGGAGACTTGTCCTGACTTGCGGTTGCAGAATATATGGTAACTTATTTTCTTTTCTTTATTCATGTATGGATGGATAAATAATGAAATTATTAAAGTTATTTATTTTTTATACTTTAACTTTTTGTTTTTCGCTTTCTCTTTAAAAAGTTATATATTATTTATTTTATCTTTTATTTTTCACTTTTAATTTTAGCATCTGTTCGTTTCATCTTGTAGATCCTGTTACACCTTGGTATTGCATTATATTAGAAAATCATGTTGTATGAGAGTTTCACACGGGCACCAAGATGTCGACCATTTTCTTTAGGAAGCTCCATTGGTCATGGTAACCTACGCCAAAACTGCAATCACGTCACTGATGTCTGATGACTCCCTCCAAGATGACGATAAATATATGACTATGGCATTTAAATGGTTAAACTGCAGAGATCAGAGCCAAAACCGTATGTCATGAAGCAGGAAAGCGGGAACTCCAGGGAGAGAACCCTTTTTAGTACAGTCCCTGCCCTCCTACATGATGGAGCAGAGCCATACACTGCAGGTCTAGGATCTATAGATCTCTTATAAATCAATAAAATCATATCTGCTCCTCAGCTCTCACACCTCCCTCAGGAGACAGAGAAATTCAGCCTGAGAGCTTCAAGAGCAGAAAGCAGGAGGCTTGACAGGAGGTGTGCCGGGGGCGTGACAGGTGTCAGGGGCATGGCAGGAGGTGTGTCAGGGGCATGGCAGAACATGTGCCAGGGGCATAGATGCTGGCAGCTGCAGGAGCATCTTACATTCCAGCCCCCTCACATTTCTGTATAGGAAGGGGGCATGGCCACCAGCCCCATGCTCACACATGCAATCCTGTCCCTAATATACCATCCTAGGTGACAGGGGGTCCAGGCTTGAAATAGCAGACATGTCACCAAGCAGATAGAAATACATGCTGTGAGCCTCTGCTGTATGATGATGTATAATGTGTACTGTTATTGTGAGGCTAGGAGCACAGGCAAAAGCATTACATTGATCGATTCAGCTCTGCATGGTTTCCCTTCCCCATAGGAACATGGTATCTTCCTATCCCTCCAACTTTAATGGCTCATCATCATCTCTCACTGGAATGTAGGCTGATCCTGCAGCTCCCAGCATCCACGCCCCCAACACACCTCCTGCCACGCACCTGACACACCTCCTGTTCTCTGTTCCAGCATGAAGCCAAATTCTCTGTCCCCATGAGGGAGGGGGGAGATCAAAGGAGCAGATATGATTTTATTGAATTACAAGCAATCTATAAATCCTAGAACTGCAGTGTACAGCTCTGCTTCATCATGTAGCAGGGCAGGGACAGAACTAAAAAAGTTTCCTCCCCGGAGTTCCCCTTTAAAGTTGTCCCCTCCTTGGAGTAAGATTTGCCAAAAATGTTTGATAGATCTGGGTCCGGCCTCCACGGGGAAAATAAGGAACAAGGTGGAAGTGCAGGTGTCTCCCTTTGACTTCTATGAGAGTTAAAGGGTTTGTACCAAGTTAGAATGTTCCTCCCTACACACAGGACAGGTGATAACTTGCTGATGGATCGGGGTCTCACTGCTGGAACGCCTGTACAATCAGATGGTGCTGGAGATTGATGGGGGACCCAGCTTTCTGTGTACAAACCCTTTAACCCCTTCACCCCCCAGGCGATTTATATTTTTCTGGTTTTCGTTTTTCCTCCTCTTCTTCCAAGAGACATAACATTTTTACTTTTGGGTCAATATAGACATAGGAGGACTTGTCATTCACAGGTACAATTCACTGACAGCAAGCAGGATGTTCAATCACAGCTGAGAGTAACTTGTAAAAAGTTGCAAAACTTTTCATGACTTGAAGGTTTCTCTTCACTTGGATCTGAATGAACATTCAAACATACGTCATAAAGGAAAGAGTGACTGGTCCACAGGAGCGGTGCGATGCCCAAACCCCAGGAATTGGTGCCAATGTAAACCAATAGAACAATCTTAGACGCCTGTATACCAATCTATTGGCCACAAAATGCAGAAATTTCCATTCTAACATAGCCGGGGCCAGTCCTTAGCACCCAAATTTCTGCCCTCCAACCATGTGTCCTGCTAGGCTTGACATACAGGCATCGACATTGGCGTAACCGATGCAAGAGTTCCAACAGGGCCCAATTATGCAAATCTTTAATAGCAGTAGTCTTTTTCTATAGGCCAAAGAACCTCTGGGGCCCCCAGGCTCCAGGGTCCGGGTGCAGTTGCATCCACTGCATCTGTTGTTGTTACACCCCTGGATACAGGGGGCTTAATTACAATAGAAGCAGGGGTTGCAATCACACCCGGGCCCTGGAGCCTGGGGGGCCCCAGAACGTCTTTGGCCTATAGAAAAAGACTAATGCTATTAAAGTTTTGCAATAACTAGGGGCCCCTAGAGCCTTAGAGCCTTCGCATAGGGGCCCATGAGCGGTCATCCATGGCTGTGAGCTCACTGGGTACCATTATCATTGTAAGGTTACCTGTCCCGGGCTGGAGCACGATGTGGCCGGCCGGACGCCCCTGCATGTAGTTTCCCGGGTTTCCATACGCCAGCATGCCGGTGTTGTTTGCAGGTACGGCAAGGAAAGTGGCGTCTTCAGGAGAGGTTGGAGTCAGGCTGTGCACTGGAAGCCGCTGGTACTGAGAGAACTGGGACATCTGGAATGGTCCAAGCGGGTTACTTTGGTAATAATACTGCGGGCCGTGCCTCATGGATGCAGACATGGTCTCTGGGGCCGGGCATCTACAAACAGAAAATCACAATACTTACACAAAAATAACCAATAAAAAAATGTATTTTTAAATTTCCTCAAGGACAAGGCTTCATAGGACTTTCAAGGTGGTAACCTCATCTGGGGCAACCATAGTCTCACATCCGCGATTATGCCCTGGGGACCAATGAGAGCCACTGGCAGAGTCTCTGTAATAAATGCCACTGTCGGTGACTGACAGCAACATCTAAATAGTTAAGCTCCGGTCACGGCTGTTACAGGCAGATGCTCCCTGTATAACACAGCCATCATCTAGCATGAGTGATGTGGGACCCCCAGGACTACAGTTAGAGGGTTAAAGGAGACATAGATGCCCAGAGGTGAAGGCACAATCTACGTTCAGACATTACGTACTCTTGGATATTATAAGTGAACATCTCCCCGTTGGATGAGAGCGATGGAGTGCTGGAATTGTCCGGAGTGTCCACAACCAGAGGGACCATGTGATTGCTGGGGTTGAAGGTCATAGACATGGGTAGCCCGGCACGTCTTAGCGGCGGTGGGCTATGGAAGGTGGGTGGATACTCTTGGGATTGGGGTAGGTAGACTGCCCCAGGAGAGCTGATGCTTGACCCTAAAGAAAGAAGAGCATTTCATTACTATAGATCTAGAAGGTAATATTTCTCCTTAGACAATGATGCCTTGGACACAAATATGCAAATTAGCTCTCTCCTTAAAGGAAGAAAGTGGTCTATAATCCTGCACCGCTGAAGGGAAAAAGAACAAAACAGGTTTTCCTTTTGGAAGAGGAGTAAGGCTCTTTACCCGGTTAGGGATTGGCTGAAGGTAGCGCCTGTTAACCGGTTTTATGCCTTCTGGAGGGGGGCAACTTTGCAAGGGAAAACACGGCGATGAGACTTACTCCTAATATTGTGTCAGCCACACGTGCCAGATTAATACCGATACCGGCCACATGGCCCCTGCATTGCTAGCTATCGGGACACTGTTTTTCCTATCGGAGACTGACAAGTTGGCAAATGGAGACCCACAAGATGGGAAGGTGGTATACAAATTAGCTCTCCCCCAAAAGGAAAACTGTCTGAGCAAATTGTGTCCAAGCAAATCAAATTCACCTCCAATTCTACAAAAAAAAACTTTAAAATCACCATAATGAAATAGTTTCAATTCATGCAAATCAACTTTTACATTCATTATAAACTGACCTTCTTTGAAGAATATGAGATAACTATAAAACAATATGAAGGCGAGCAGATTATACTATTACATTATGGCCAATGTGCCAGTGCACATAGTAGAATTATGACACACATCAATGGTCTGCAGGAAAAAAGCGCCAATTGCACTTTCGTGGTCCATTTTTTATTATTTAACGTCCTTCACCTCGATCTTGATCCATGGCGACTTTATGAATGAACGCTCTGTAGGAAGATTGATCTTGTGCAGCCTAGATGGGTCCACCAGTGTCTGCTCCAAGCCTAGATGGGCCCACCAGGGTCTGCTCCAAGCCTAGATGGGTCCACCAGGGTCTGCTCCAAGCCTAGATGGGTCCACCAGGGTCTGCTCCAAGCCTAGATGGGTCCACCAGGGTCTGCTCCAAGCCTAGATGGGTCCACCAGGGTCCGCTCCAAGCCTAGATGGGTCCACCAGGGTCCGCTCCAAGCCTACATGGGTCCACCAGGGTCCGCTCCAAGCCTACATGGGTCCACCAGGGTCGCTCCAAGCCTACATGGGCCCACCAGGGTCCGCTCCAAGCCTACATGGGCCCACCAGGGTCCGCTCCAAGCCTACATGGGCCCACCAGGGTCCGCTCCAAGCCTAGATGGGCCCACCAGGGTCCGCTCCAAGCCTAGATGGGTCCACCAGGGTCCGCTCCAAGCCTAGATGGGTCCACCAGGTCCGCTCCAAGCCTAGATGGGTCCACCAGGGTCCGCTCCAAGCCTAGATGGGTCCACCAGGGTCTGCTCCAAGCCTAGATGGGTCCACCAGGGTCTGCTCCAAGCCTAGATGGGTCCACCAGGGTCTGCTCCAAGCCTAGATGGGTCCACCAGGGTCTGCTCCAAGCCTAGATGGGTCCACCAGGGTCTGCTCCAAGCCTAGATGGGTCCACCAGGGTCTGCTCCAAGCCTAGATGGGTCCACCAGGGTCTGCTCCAAGCCTAGATGGGTCCACCAGGGTCTGCTCCAAGCCTAGATGGGCCCACCAGGGTCTGCTCCAAGCCTAGATGGGTCCACCAGGGTCTGCTCCAAGCCTAGATGGGTCCACCAGGGTCTGCTCCAAGCCTAGATGGGTCCACCAGGGTCTGCTCCAAGCCTAGATAGGCCCACCAGGGTCTGCTCCAAGCCTAGATAGGCCCACCAGTGTCTGCTCCAAGCCTAGATAGGCCCACCAGGGTCGGCTCCAAGCCTAGATAGGCCCACCAGGGTCTGCTCCAAGCCTAGATAGGTCCACCAGGGTCTGCTCCAAGCCTAGATGGGCCACCAGGGGCTGCTCCAAGCCTAGATAGGCCCACCAGGGTCTTCTCCAAGCCTTAAAGCAATATCTGACCTTTATATCAGTCAAAACTTTGTAATCCCGAAACCTGTCAATGGCTGCTCAACCAGCCAACCGTTACCCTGCTCCTTACTGAATGGGAGCAAAAACCCAAGACAGCCGAATACAAATTGGCCAATATCCTTGGTCATGTTGCAAGACTTGCTAGAGTGTCGGACATTGATTTTATAAAGTGGCTGCAACTGAAACATGGCATTGGAGAGATGCTTTTCTATCTTTTGGTGCACAGGTAATTTCCATATCTGTAAAATGCAAATTTGCAAATACAATCATGTATGGGCAGCCTCCTGTGTCATAGGGATCGGGACTGGAGAAGAAACGTCTGGCAAGAAGGGACACAGATGGGTTGTGTTCTGGGCCTCTTGCTTGGCATGGAGAAGTCAAGATGATGAAGGAAGATGCCCCGGGCATGCATGAGTCACGTCCCTACAGTCAGTGCTGCTTATCACTCACCTGAACTGCTGCTTGTAGCCGAAATGCCAGAGGAGCTGTGCTGGGAGGAGAACTCCACGGACTGAGACCGCTGAAGAAGGGTGCTGGGCACCAGAGAAAACCTGAAAAGAGATGGAGGGAAAAGGTGCTAACTCCATTTTAGGGTGGGCAGTGAAGTACATTGTATAGACATACCCAGGCATCCTGGTGTAGGAGTCTTAAAAGGAATCTGTCAGCAGGTTTTTTCTAGCTCATCTAACAGCAACATAATGTAGGCAAAGAAACCCTGAATCCAATGGTGTACAACATAGATTACTGGCTGCAGCCATTCTGACACTATCAAAGAACTGAGTTTTAAAGGATGAAGCAGAGCTGGAGCGCTGCCCCTGCCCACACCAGGCTGTATAGAGAATGTGCATTGACTGTGAGGTGTCAATCACAGCAGGGGTGTGTGTTGGACTGCAATGAGGGTGACTTTCAAGTCTTGCAATGCTAATCACAACATAATAAACCCTTGAGTATAGGTAAACATTAGCTCACACACAGATAAGAGAAGCACATTTGCTTTTTGCTTTTTAACCCTTGCAACATGCTGTACTGAGATTACACGGCAAACATCTGCTGACAGATTCCCTTTAAATGACCCCAATTTTGCACTGTAAATGCTGACAATTATACGATGTTAAGGAGTTCAAGGCAGAGAGAGGAGGAGCAGGGGCTTACAGCAGAACAGAGTATTTCAGGAGAAAAGTCTGCAGATACACAGTGAGAATATCAGGGTTCAACAGGGCAGAGTATATCAGACGTGGACAGCAAGTCCACAGCTTTCTACAGCAGCACAGAGTATTTCAGAAACCATCTTTTTCCCTTACCTATTCCTGATGTCTGGTCTGTAGTGCTGAGGGCCGGCGGTAATTGCAAATGAGACAGTTTCTGGATGAGAAACTGCAGAAGAAGAAATAGCGGCATTCTCAGGGTGACACACCCGCACAGAGCCGGGGTCGGGCTTCTTTCCAGTCTTCATAGAGGTTTTCTCCACTTTGCGCCATTTGGCTCGACGATTCTGAAACCAAACCTAAGACGAATGCAAAAATGTCAAAGATGAGGAGGTGGGAAGTAAATGCTATTAATATACTCAACAGTCTAAAGTCACCCAAAGTTACAACTCAAGGGGTTAAGATTTTACAAAGGGGACAAATTACAGAAGGACCAGTTGAAGCAGCTGTCCGCTGCGAAACGGTCACCGTCGTCCACCTGACGTCCCTGCATCTCCCTCCCCTACAGCACCATCTCCTAATGGAACTTTGTCGGAATCGTCAAATAAACAGAAGATTCAACTATGGTGAGTGCCGCTGGTCTGATTTCATTTTTTGTGATAAAGGTATATATATATATATATATATATATTCCCAGCTGGAACTGGTGATATACAGTGCCTTGTGAAAGTATTCGGCCCCCTATATACAGTGCCTTGTGAAAGTATTCGGCCCCCTATATACAGTGCCTTGTGAAAGTATTCGGCCCCCTATATATATACAGTGCCTTGTGAAAGTATTCGGCCCCCTATATATATACAGTGCCTTGTGAAAGTATTTGGCCCCCTATATACAGTGCCTTGTGAAAGTATTCGGCCCCCTATATACAGTGCCTTGTGAAAGTATTCGGCCCCCTATGTATATACAGCGCCTTGTGAAAGTATTCGGCCCCCTATATACAGTGCCTTGTGACAGTATTCGGCCCCCTATATACAGTGCCTTGTGAAAGTATTCCACCCCCTATATACAGTGCCTTGTGAAAGTATTTGGCCCCCTATATACAGTGCCTTGTGAAAGTATTCGGCCCCCTATATACAGTGCCTTGTGTAAGTATTTGGCCCCCTATATACTGTGCCTTGTGAAAGTATTCGGCCCCCTATATACAGTGCCTTGTGAAAGTATTCGGCCCCCTATCTACAGTGCCTTGTGAAAGTATTTGGCCCCCTATATACAGTGCCTTGTGATAGTATTCGGTCCCCTATATACAGTGCCTTGTGATAGTATTCGGCCCCCTATATACAGTGCCTAGTGAAAGTATTTGGCCCCCTATATACAGTGCCTTGTGATAGTATTCGGTCCCCTATATACAGTGCCTTGTGACAGTATTCGGCCCCTATATACAGTGCCTTGTGATAGTATTCGGCCCCTATATACAGTGCCTTGTGATAGTATTCGGCCCCTATATACAGTGCCTTGTGATAGTATTCGGCCCCTATATACAGTGCCTTGTGAAATTATTCAGCCCCCTATGTATATACAGTGCCTTGTGAAAGTATTCAGCCCCCTATATACAGTGCCTTGTGAAAGTATTCGGCCCCTATATACAGTGCCTTGTGAAAGTATTCGGCTCCCTATGTATATATACAGTGCCTTGTGAAAGTATTCGGCCCCCTATATACAGTGCCTTGTGAAAGTATTCGGCCCCCTATATACAGGGCCTTGTGAAAGTATTCGGCCCCCTATATACAGTGCCTTGTGAAAGTATTCAGCCCCCTATATACAGTGCCTTGTGAAAGTATTCGGCCCCCTATATACAGTGCCTTGTGAAAGTATTCGGCCCCCTATGTATATACAGAGCCTTGTGAAAGTATTCGGCCCCCTATATACAGTGCCTTGTGAAAGTATTCGGCCCCCTATATACAGTGCCTTGTGAAAGTATTCGGCCCCCTATATACAGTGCCTTGTGAAAGTATTCGGCCCCTTGAACTTTTCAACCTTTTGCCACATTTCAGGCTTCAAACATAAAGATAGAAATTATAATTTTTTTGTGAAGAATCAACATCAAGTGGGACACAATCGTGAGGGGGAACCAAATTTATTGGAGATTTTAAACTTTATCAAATAGAAAAGTGGGGCTTGCAATATTATTCGTCCCCTTTACTTTCAGTGCAGCAAACTCCCTCCAGAGTTCAGTGTGGATCTCTGAATGATCCAATGTTGTCCTAAATGACTGGTAATGATCAATAGAATCCACCTGTGTGTAATCAAGTCTCCATATAAATGCATCTGCTCTGTGATAGGCTCAGGGGTCTGTATCCAGTGCAGAGAGCATCATGAAGATCAAGGAACACACCAGGCAGGTCCGAGATACTGTTGTGGCGACGTTTTAAAGCCGGATATGGATACAAAAAGATCTCCCAAGTGTTAACCTCCCTGGCGGTATGATTAGATCAGGAATTTTGTGCTAAAAGCGGGCTTACCCGCGGTCGCGGCAGATGCGGTGAAAAAACCGCATCTGCCGCACTTGCCGCATAGCCGCCGCACTTGCGGCGCGGTTGCGGTAATCGCCATAGTAAGTATAGGGGGACTTGCGGCAGGTGCGGCAAGTGCGGTTTTGCACTTGCGGCAGATGCGGCAGGTGCGTCAAGTGCGGTTTTTTTTCGCGGCCGCACCTGCCGCAAGTGCAAAACCGCACTTGCCGCACCTGCCGCAAGTCCCCCTATACTTACTATGGCGATTACCGCAACCGCGCCGCAAGTGAGGCGGCTATGCGGCAAGTGCGGCAGATGCGTTTTTTTCAACGCATCTGCCGCGACCGCGGATAAGCCCGAGCTTGACTCGGGGTTACCGCTTCTGGTAGTGAATGTTAACCCCGAGTCAGGCTCGGGAATACCGCTAGGAAGGTTAAAGGGAACCTGTCACCAGGTTTTTGCAACGTAATCTGAGAATAGCATAATATAGGACCCAAGTTCCTGATTCCAGCGATGTGTCACTTACTGGGCTGCTCAGTGTAGTTTTCATAAAATCACTGTTTAAACAGCTGGAGATTATCATTAGCAGTCCTCTTGGCCTGCTGCCAAGTGGACTGGTATATTCACAGACTGCTAAATCTGCAACAGAGAAAACAGTAATTTTATCAAAATGACAGCAAGCAGCTCAGTAAGGGACACATCACTGGAATCAGGGTCTCTGTCTCTACATTATGCTGCTCTCAGATGGGATGGCAAAAACCAGGTGACAGGTTCCCTTTAAACATCTCAAGGAGCCACTGTGCAAGCGATCATATTGTAATGGAAGGAGTATCGGACCACTGCAAATCTACCAAGACCCGGCCGTCCCTCTAAACTTTCATCTCGAACAAGGAGGAGACTGATCAGAGATGAGGCCAAAAGGCCCATGATCCCTCTGGATGAACTGCACTGCAGAGCCAGGAAGCAACACCAACTCCAAACACGCTATCACCAGCAATGCATCATGGGAGCCAAGGAGTATAAATAGAGACAGCTGAAGGTAGGGGACCTGCCGGGTCTTAGTGACCTCCAGCTATCACCAAAAAAAGAAATACCTCTTAAAGAGACAGAACCACAATTAAGGATTTTTGCTGTGTGGCCAGACGTTGCGACCTTCTGCGAGTGGCCCCATTGTCTGTGGCTCCTGATACACCCATGAAAGCCTACGCCACCAGTTTTATTTTTTTAGATTTATAATACAGCATTATAGTTACCATGATTCTCTGCGGAGTGACCCCAA
Organism: Allobates femoralis; assembly: GCA_033576535.1. Classification (NCBI taxonomy): domain Eukaryota; kingdom Metazoa; phylum Chordata; class Amphibia; order Anura; family Aromobatidae; genus Allobates; species Allobates femoralis. Next base: position 3,980,443 of record JARQOC010000006.1, on the reverse strand, counting down.
TAATGTCAGCAATTTCCCTCCGCTTTTCACTGTCCGGATAATGATCCTCCAAGAAAATTCGCTCCAATTCCCTCAGCTGCTCTGCACAGGGATCAAAGGTATAGAGAGAATGGAGAACATGTACAGCTTATATACAGTATATACTACCGTCATCACTGCCAAATATCCATATAGCCCAAGCATGAAGATTCCAGTGATATATCCAAATGTTATACTCTCATCTATAGGGGGCAGTATTATCTACTATATAACTGTCTTGTGTCCACTTCCGTCTGAGGCCGAAATAGCGCGCCAGCGCTCATTGGCCGCTGCTAGCCGCAGTGACCAATGAGCACAGCGTATGCAAAACAGCCAAGCGTGGAGGTCCGTGGCGAGCCAGCCGGGAGATGACCGGCGTCAGCCGCGTCTCTCAGCAGCGACCAATCAGCAGCGCGGGATTCATATTTCCCGGCCAAGCCGCGCCGCTTCGCTGATTGGTCGCCGCGGCTGCAGCGACCGATCAGAGAAGTAGCGCGGCTTGGCGTGCGGTTTGAATTCCGCGTCTATCATTGGTCGCTATGGTGCGCGGCCTAGCGCGCGATTTGAATGCTGCGTCATAGTGTGACGCAGTTCACTCCTGTTTACAAGGTATTCTAGAATAGCCGATGCGTTAGAATCGGGCCACCATCTAGAAGTAGTTATACTCTTGAGACCAAGAGAGGTGGTATTATAGTAGTTATATTCTTGTACATAGGGGTAGTATTATAGTAGTTATATTCTTGTACATAGGAACAGTATTATAGTAGTTATATTCTTGTATGTAGGAGCAGTATTATAGTAGTTATATTCTTGTATCTAGGAGCAGTATTATAGTAGTTATATTCTTGTATATAGGGGCAGCATTATAGTAGTTATATTCTTGTATATAAGGGCAGTATTATAGTAGTTATATTCTTGTATATAAGGGCAGTATTATAGTAGTTATATTCTTGTATATAGGAGCAGTATTATAGTAGTTATATTCTTGTATATAAGGGCAGTATTATAGTAGGTATATTATTGTATATAGGGGCAGTATTATAGTAGTTATAGTCTTGTATATAGGGGCAGTATTATAGTAGTTATATTCTTGTACATAGGGGCAGTATTATAGTAGTTATATTCTTGTACATAGGAACAGTATTATAGTAGTTATATTCTTGTATATAGGGGCAATATTATAGTAGTTATATACTTGTATATAGGGGCAGTATTATAGTAGTTATATTCTTGTACATAGGAGCTGTATTATAGTAGTTATATTCTTGTACATAGGAGCAGTATTATAGTAGTTATATTCTTGTACATAGCAGCAGTATTATAGTAGTTATATTCTTGTATATAGGGACAGTATTATAGTAGTTATATTCTTGTATATAGGAGCAGTATTATAGTAGTTATATTCTTGTATATAGGGGCAGTATTATAGTACTTATATTCTTGTATATAGGAGCAGTATTATAGTAGTTATATTCTTGTACATAGGAGCAGTATTATAGTAGTTATATTCTTGTATATAGCAGCAGTATTATAGTAGCTATATTCTTGTATATAGGGACAGTATTATAGTAGTTATATTCTTGTATATAGGAGCAGTATTATAGTAGTTATATTCTTGTATATAGGGGCAGTATTATAGTAGTTATATTCTTGTACATAGGAGCAGTATTATAGTAGTTATATTCTTGTATATAGGGGCAATATTATAGTAGTTATATACTTGTATATAGGGGCAGTATTATAGTAGATATATTCTTGTACATAGGAGCAGTATTATAGTAGTTATATTATTGTACATAGGAGCAGTATTATAGTAGATATATTCTTGTATATAGGAGCAGTATTATAGTAGTTATATTCTTGTACATAGGAGCAGTATTATAGTAGTTATATTCTTGTACATAGCAGCAGTATTATAGTAGTTATATTCTTGTATATAACAGCAGTATTATAGTAGCTATATTCTTGTATATAGGGACAGTATTATAGTAGTTATATTCTGGTATATAGGAGCAGTATTATAGTAGTTATATTCTTGTATATAGGAGCAGTATTATAGTAGTTATATTCTTGTATATAGGAGCAGTATTATAGTAGTTATATTCTTGTATATAGGGCAGTATTATAGTAGTTATATTCTTGTATATAGGGGCAGTATTATAGTAGTTATATTCTTGTACATAGGGGCATATTATAGTAGTTATACTCTTGTATATAGGAGCAGTATTATAGTAGTTATATTCTTGTACATAGGAGCAGTATTATAGTAGTTATATTCTTGTACATAGGGGCAGTATTATAGTAGATATATTCTTGTATATAGGAGCTGTATTATAGTAGTTATATTCTTGTATATAGGAGCAGTATTGTAGTAGTTATATTCTTGTACATAGGAGCAGTATTATAGTAGTTATATTCTTGTACATAGGGCAGTATTATAGTAGTTATATTCTTGTATATAGGAGCAGTATTATAGTAGTTATATTCTTGACATAGGAGCAGTATTATAGTAGTTATATTCTTGTACATAGGGCAGTATTATAGTAGTTATATTCTTGTATATAGGAGCAGTATTATAGTAGTTATATTCTTGTACATAGGAGCAGTATTATAGTAGTTATATTCTTGTACATAGGGGCAGTATTATAGTAGTTATATTCTTGTATATAGGAGCAGTGTTATAGTAGTTATATTCTTGTACATAGGGGCAGTATTATAGTAGTATATTCTTGTACTATAGGAGCAGTATTATAGTAGTTATATTCTTGTATATAGGGCAGTATTATAGTAGTTATATTCTTGTATATAGGAGCAGTATTATAGTAGTTATATTCTTGTAATAGGAGCAGTATTATAGTAGTTATATTCTTGTAATAGGGGCAGTATTATAGTAGTTATATTCTTGTATATAGGGCAGTATTATAGTACTTATATTCTTGTATATAGGGCAGTATTATAGTAGTTATATTCTCATCTGTATGGAGCAGTATTATATTGAACTGTGGTACAGATCTCACCGACGTTGTATAGAGTGCGGCTTTTTTTCCGGCTTGGCGCGAACATTTCGTCTGCACTCTCTCCCTGGCATTTCATCTTCAGTTGATCTCCTCCTGGTCCTGTATCATATACACAGGTTGGTGGTTTACATGACACTGCACAGCGAGCAGAGCGCCGGGGTATGGGGGCAGTTGTCGGATAGCCGGCTGTCATTTTCAGGTTGACCGGCTGCAACTGTCCCTCTGAATTATAGAAGTGGGGCTCCTGGGGGGCCGCTGTAGCGTAGTTCCCATAACATCTGCCCATGGGGTCCGGCAGGGACCCGCATACTGTCAGGAGACTCAGCTGGCAGTGCCCGCTATAAGGAGTCGCACCATCCGGGGCATTAAGGGTAATGTCTGGGGGCTGTGATGTCTCGGGGTCATGTCTGTGTCCTGCTGCAATCACGGTGTACTTGGAGGACTCGTCTTCTCCTTCTTCTTGCTCTGTGCACAGCAGAGACGGCTCCTCTTTGGAATCTGCCAAAAACCAAGAGGCAAAAAGTTTAATAAATCTGCACAAACCTGATAATTTTCCCTTTTTTGTAGTCAGAATCATCTAAATCTATTGACGCTACATTTCACAGGCTCAGTGCCATGTACCCAAGGTGCCCCATATAAAGTGCAGCCACACGTGCACCACAGGGCAGCATATTGCCCCAAATTAACATGTGCAGTGCTGCCCCCTGCTGGATGAATCCATTTGGTCTCCTCTATTATTCACAGCTGGATGGCTGCACTAAAGTTCCTCATTGACAGCAATCTGCAGAGACATCTGCACACATTTCTGTTCTGAATCTTCATGTCATGAGGCCAAAGCTCTCGCATTAAGAAGGAGGAACGACTAAGGGCCGCTTTACACACACCAACTTCTGTGTCCAACTTCTGAACAGATCTCTGGTTGCAGTGAAATCATGGACACATTGTTACATTTTGTGGCTGTGTACAAATGGAACAATGTGTCCATGATTTCACTGCAACCAGAGATCTGTTCAGAAGTTGGACACAGAAGTTGGTGTGTGTAAAGCTGCCATAATAGTGACTTCACGCCCCTGCAGGATTACATAGCCCTTCAGTTGTCTCATCAGTCACACCTGGGTGCTCTATTTGATAAAGGCTTTATCACCTGGGGATTAGCATTATATGACTTCTTTGTCACTTGCAGTTCAGTCAGACACGCTCCCTGCTGTGATTGACACCTCACAGTGAATGTGCAATAGCTATAGCAAGCTTGGTGTAGGCGGGGGCAGTTGTCTATAGACATTCTACATACAGAGTCTCGTGTGGGAGAAGCTCTCTGTCTATAGACATTGTATATACAGAGCCTGGTGTGAGCAGGGACAGCTCTCTGTCTATAGATATTGTATATACAGAGCCTGGTGTGGGCAGGGGCAGCTCTCTGTCTATAGACATTGTACATACAGAGCCTGGTGTGGGCAGGGGCAGCTCCCTGTCTATAGACATTGTACATACATATATTTCAACAGAAAAAGAGCCTTTTTCTATAGGAATGATTAAAACTAGTCTCTTAATTTATTTTCAATTCTTTATTAATCCTCTTTATAATTTAATAAGATAAAACGTTACATCAAAGCATTCCCTCATAAGGGATCCATATATTTCAGCAAATACAGTTCATATTACATAGTACACTTATATTAAATTTGACAATTCATCATATGGCCACAGTATAATGTATCTTTCTATACTACTGGCAGGGTTCACTGGTTAAAGACAAGGATAATAGGGCTGAATAATCACCAAACACTCATGTGGTATAAAGTTGTTCTGGGGGACGCCCCCCAGAAGAAGCGAGGTTGCGAAACGGACGTAGGGGAGAAGGGACCATATTCTCAGCACAGCGATAATCAGGTACATATTTGACCATTCTAAGGGTTCGGGATTATACTGTACGGGTTAAGGAATGGGGCGTTGGCATCAATGGCGCTCGTAATCATTCAGTGAGACTTGAAGGAGTGCCTGCCTCAGCGAGAGTGAGGATAGTGGCTAAACTTTATACCACATGAGTGTTTGGTGATTATTCAGCCCTATTATCCTTGTCTTTAACCAGTGAACCCTGCCAGTAGTATAGAAAGATACATTATACTGTGGCCATATGATGAATTGTCAAATTTAATATAAGTGTACTATGTAATATGAACTGTATTTGCTGAAATATATGGATCCCTTATGAGGGAATGCTTTGATGTAACGTTTTATCTTATTAAATTATAAAGAGGATTAATAAAGAATTGAAAATAAATTAAGAGACTAGTTTTAATCATTCCTATAGAAAAAGGCTCTTTTTCTGTTGAAATACATGATCTCAGTGGAGTGACTATTTCATAGGGACCTTGGTTTTAATTGTACATACATAGCCTGGTGTGAGCGGGGGCAGCTCTCTGTGTATAGACATTGTACATACAGAGCCTGGTGTGAGCGGGGACAGCTCTCTGTGTATAGACATTGTACATACAGAGCCTGGTGTGGGCGGGGGCAGCTCTCTGTCTATAGACATTGTATATACAGAGCCTGGTGTGGGCGGGGGCAGCTCTCTGTCTATAGACATTGTATATACAGAGTCTGGTGTGGGCGGGGGCAGCTCCCTGTCTATAGACATTGTACATACAGAGCCTGGTGTGAGCGGGGACAGCTCTCTGTCTATAGACATGGTACATACAGAGCCTGGTGTGGGCGGGGGCAGCTCTCTGTCTATAGACATTGTACACAGAGCCTGGTGTGGGTGGGGGCAGCTCTCTGTCTATAGACATTGTACATACAGAGCCTGGTGTAGGCGGGGGCAGCTCTCTGTCTACAGACATTGTACATACAGAGCCTGGTGTGGGCGGGGGCAGCTCTCTGTCTATAGACATTGTACATACAGAGCCTGGTGTGGGCGGGGGCAGCTCTCTGTCTATAGACATTGTACATACAGAGCCTAGTGTGGGCGGGGGCAGCTCTCTGTCAATAGACATTGTATATACAGAGCCTGGCGTGAGCAGGGGCAGCTCTCTGTCTATAGATATTGTACATACAGAGCCTGGTGTGGGCGGGGGCAGCTCTCTGTCTATAGACATTGTACATACAGAGCCTGGTGTGGGCGGGGGCAGCTCTCTGTCTATAGACATTGTACATACAGAGCCTGGTGTGGACGGGGGCAGCTCTGTCTATAGATATTGTACATACAGAGCCTGGTGTTGGTGGAGGCAGCTCCCTGTCTATAGACATTGTACATACAGAGCCTGATGTGGGTGGGGACAGCTCTCTGTCTATAGACATTGTACATACAGAGCCTGGTGTGGGCGGGGGCAGCTCTCTGTCTATAGACATTGTATATACAGAGCCTGGTGCAGGTGGGGGCAACTCTCTGTCTATAGACATTGTATATACAGAGCCTGGTGTGGGTGGGGCAGCTCTGCTGTGTTGCTAAAAGTAAATGCTTTGATTGTGTGACAACAGCTGCAGGCAGTAATCTATGTGATACATCGTTGGATTCAGGGTTTCTTTGCCTACATTATGCTGCTGACAGATGAAGTAGCAAAAACCTGCTGACAGATTCCCAAAAAAAAAAAAGTTCAATCTTTGCAGAAATCTGCAGAAAACGTGCATCGAAATATGTAAGTAAGGCAGGATTCCCAGTAGTATTTTGCCCTTTGTGTTTGGGTCGAGTTTCCTAACCTGAACCGTTTCCTGGGCAATCATGAGGCCGTCGGTGCAGGTCAGACCCGCGGCTTCTGGAAAATACGACTGTGTGCATGACGCAGCAGAAAATCCATAAGTCTGGATGAATTTGTCACTTTAATGACTTGTGTTATATTTATGATGTATTTTAGCAGCTTTTTTTTGCACCTTGCAAGTAGTTGAGGAGCGGCCCCTTCTCAGCTAAGCAGGAATGGGCAAAAATCTATGTTTTTGCTGCGTTTTCAGGACATTTTTCGTGCAGATCTTTCCCATTGATTAATATATTGCCATGTCCCTGGGAGCCCTGAAACGCGTTGACTAATGAATCAATATTATATTCACCCTTTGAGGTCTGGTGGAATACGGCAGCGCAGTGTTTAACCCTTCATCCTCCCTCCACTATAGGCACCACGCTGGGGACTGCAGCAGCCGTGATCTGCTTGTGACTTGCATTGTCGATTTTGCTTCAGGTCACCCCAATTTTGTGAGGACGCAGCACGAAAAATGCAAATGACCGCATAGACTATGACAGGTACGAGCTCTATCAGTGACATACTGGGATCATCTGTGTGCACAGTGCGCTTTTTATGTGCAGCAAAGAAGTCCCTGATTATCCTGAAGTTTCCTACACACGATGAGGATTATCTGCTAGAACATGGGTAGGGAACTCCAGGTATGTTTTCAGGATTTCCTTAGCATTGCAGGTGTTGGAATCATCACCAGTGCAGGTAATTCAATTATCACCTGTGCAATGCTAAGGAAATCCTGAAAACCCGCACTGTGTGTGACCCTCGAGGCCTGGGAGTTCCCTACCCCTGCTCTATCAGATTTGGTTCAGAAATGGGCCGGAAGTGTGCGGAGTGTGTACGCCTTAGGCGGTGGACGTGGTTTGCCGTTGGTGGGTGTGGATCAGCGTCCACACGGTCGTGGAGGTGATTATAATAGAAGAGAGGATCTAAGGATAAGACCCCCCAGGCAAGGAGATGGGGGGGTGTAGCCCCTCTTGCATGATCCATTATAGTGCGCAGACGGCCACCCCATGTAATAAGTAAATTGGTCATGCCCACTAATATGCTTAGCCCCCCACTTTCCCCCTCCTGGCCTGGAGGTCTTACCCCCAGACCCCTGCTTCAATTATAACCTCCTCCACGACAGTATGGGTTTAAAGGTTAACACTCATTCAGTTCTTGGAAGAAACCTCCGAGCCAGGCCCATCAGCACCAAACACGTCTACTGTGGCGCCCCTAGGATCCAGTCACCACAGAGGTACTGCACCCCAGCCAGAGGTGTAGTACCCCACTCTCGGGTAATGGGGAGACATTGACCGGTATCCAGACACCCAGGACACCACACACCACCTCCGGTCAGGGTCAGGGCGAGGTTGCTCCTAAGGGTGGAGGCACACGGGCGCAAGAATCACGCGAATGTAATGCGAGAAACACTCACATTGCACTCGGACCAGCATCATTACATGATATCGGTCATATCAGTGCGGTTTGAACGCACTAAACTTGCATTGCGAGGGAAATGTGAGTTCAATCTCAGCATGCTGCAACTGAACACGATTTCCTCGCGCAAGTGCCCATTGTAAGTATATGGGTGCGAGAAAATGTCCCAACCATACAGCACACTGTGCAATATTCGCACGCGTGTGCGTACTTACAATGTCTTCAAACAACTTTGACAGCAGCGGTGTTTGAAATTGCCGGGTTGCCGGCACAGTATCCAATCAGTTTTCACCGCTGTGACAGCACCATGGAAAGCAATTACAGCACGATTTAACCAATCAGCTTTCACCGCTGCTGTCACAGCGGTGAAAGCTGATTGGATACTGTGTCGGCAACCCGGCAATTTTAAACACCGCTGCTTTGACAGCAGCGGTGCTTGAATACGCCGGTACATGCTGTCCGCGGACAGCATCACACAGAATCGCACCACCCACTGACTCTCGCAGCACACTCGCACCACACTCTCATGCATACAGCCATGCACACACACACCACACTCACATTAAAAACGCAAAGCACTCGCATCACTGTCATGCATCAAAAACGCACAGAGCACAGTCCCTGATCCTGTCCGGAGAGGAGGATCCAGGGTAGTGGGGATGGGTGGAGAGCAGAGTTTAGGGGAGCACCGGGAGTGAAGTTAGGAAGGACATGTGACAAACAATATAAAAAGGACGGTAGAAACATCCAGAAGCAGTTGGTTGGAGGGTGGATGGTGTGAGCAGTGGGAGTCTGTGAAGGCCAGAGTGTCTGTCAGAAAGAGGGGTAAAATCTGGAAGGAGACGTTCAGGGGACTGGAGCCTGTAGGAGCTCGTCCTAAGACCTGAGAGAAACGAGACGGGTCAGAAGGAAGAGACAGAGAACGAGGGTGCTCCAGAAGACAGAAGGGGTCCCAGGGGACCGGGTAGTGAGCAATCCACTCAGGGACGCCCGCATCCACAGCGACCGTGACCGTGTGGAGGGATCAGGCCGCAGAAGGGGTACCGAGCCTAGTGAACAACCAGGCTCAACTAGCAACTTGGAAGCTGCGGTATCTCTAAGTGCCACAGCCGAGACTGGTCACACCCGCTGAAAAGGTGGCCACATAGGTCAGGGGGCAGACAACATAGAAACCCTAACAAGGACCCGCGGTCACTGGCTTGGGACACTGTGTGTGAGACGCAGGGCGAAGCAAGCGCAGAGGAAGAGTCGACCATGAAAGGACAGTAGCAAGGGGTACCGGTTTAGTGCCACCATGTTACCCGGGAGTTAGCTGGATCCCCTGCTCCACCTCCAAGGACTCAGCACTCCGCGGGTTGTTGCAATGGTGACGACTGCTGAAACTGGGAGTGACGAAGCTGTGAGTAAACATCTGGAGACTGCACCCCACTGTGTCTGTGACTTTCTTGCTGCGCTGGAACACCAGCACCAACTCACCCAGTAACATCTGCTGCCCTGGGGGGAGGTCAGCCCTACCTGTGGAGGGTTTACCAACTAAGCTGCCTTGTCACCTACCCCAGTGGATCTGTGTAGCTGCTGCGGCCATCACTAGCAGTAACCCGCGGGTGGCGTCACGTGAATAAGCATCCCCAAATCTGGCAGCCCTATCCTAAGAAGCACCTTCCCTAATCTCGAATCCCTGAAGACGAGGTCCCTGTATATATCCCCCATTGATTGACCACTCCGGGGCCACGGGTCGGGCCGTGCCACCATAACATCCCCAGACACTGACAGGGTCCGGATGCAGAGTACCCCACAGCGAGTCACTACCAGTCCGGCCACCACACCTCCAGCCGTGCTTTCTGCAAGTACGCCCAGAAACAGATCTGCAGATGTCAATTCTTTCAGCGTTTTTGCTGCAGATGTCAGCCATTCTCACTTTTTTTGGAATCTGGGAAAAGCTTCACCCCCCCCCCCCCCCCCCCCCACCGGATCCCCCAGAATTGTAAGGCTGGCTTCACACCACGGTGTGATCCGGTCCGGGGCTGTCCGGTGTAAACCAGACAGCCCCAGACCGGTTTTTGGCCCCATAGTAGCCTATGGGGCCGGATGGAGCCGGATGGCGGCTCTCTGCCGTCCGGTTTCATCACTGCGGTGGAATCTGGGAGAATACGGATTATTCTCTCCGGACATAAAAATGTTGCTTGCTACATTTTTGTGTCCGGGGAGAAAAATCTCCCAAATTTGCTGGATCCCGGATTCGCCCGGATTCTCCCGGATCCGGGGCAATCCAGCGCTCCCTAACATGGGAACCTATGGGGCCGGAACGAGAGGATCCAGGAAGCGGACACTTGCGGCTGTTCATTCAGGACCACGGCTAGCTCCCCATGAGCTGCGGTCCTGAATCATTAGCAGCTGCAGCACATTTGGCCCTCCGCTTCTGCGTGCTGATCCGGTCCGGGGCTGTCAGGTTCATGCCTGACAGCCCCGGACCTGATCACAACGTGGTGTGAAGCCAGCCTAAAAAGTGATGTAACTGGATGTACCTGCAAGTGCCTGCAACCTCATAGAAAGTCAATGGGGCCGAATACGGATGCAGGTGCTGCCAGTTTCAGGTGGGATCACACACATGGCAGAAAATAGATGTGTGAAACCAGTCTAATGAATGAGAAAAATCTGCACCAAAAACACATCGAAAAATACATTCCGCGTGCACATACCATATACAATCATTCTGGGTTTTATATTACTATACTATATATTTAAGGGATTGTCTTTCTAGCAGCTGTCTAGCAGCATGTGGTCACTTTACAGGCGGTCACTGATGTCACCCCTGGCAGACACAGACAGAAGAGGGCCCCTGTGCAAGAACAATATATGGGCCCTTTACATCATAATGCACAATGATACCTGCTTTGGAGGTGGAAATGGGCCCCCCTAACCTCTAGGGCCCCTGCAAGTCACCACTGGCAACCTGATATATAAATATATGGGGGCTGTAGGGAAAAAGGGAAGATTTGTAAAAAATACCTATGGGCCCCCCAACCTCTAGGGCCCCTGCATGTCACCACTGGCGACCTGATATATAAATATATGGGGGCTGTAGGGAAAAAGGGAAGATTTGTAATAAATACCTATGGGCCCCCCAACCTCTAGGGCCCCTGCATGTCACCACTGGCGACCTGATATATGGGGGCAGTAGGGAAAAAGGGCAGATTTGTAATAAATACCAATGGGCCCTTTTATTTGCAATTAGGACATGTAAATGAGCTGTATGATCACCTGCCTCCCATAGAGATGCATGGGCCATGGTGGGACCCCCTAATTATATCCACAGACCCCCAATAGGGAATTTGATATGAGGATTACCAATAAAACAGCCCCCATAGCCAACTGATGCCCCCACCACAGTGATGAGCGCAGCTCTGGAGGCTCAGCCCTCATTGAGCTCCTATTAAAGCTTTTTATTACTTTATAACCCATCAATGAGCAGTAATGAGCTCTACTCTATTACTTATAATTAATGATCACACATTACCCAGTGCACAGGGCTGCCTCTCCTCCTTCCCTCCTTCCTCCTTTCCTTCCATCCTCTCTGTCTTCTCTTCAGCTCTTTGCCACTTTTCACCTGTAGTTTGCAATAGTTTGTGGCAACTTTTTGCAAACTTTTTTGGAAGGTTCCATTCCGTTCCTGGGGGGAGCAGATCACCCCCTCTGCCTGTGTATGAGGAATGTATACTGCACACTATTGAGACAGACATGTATATAGCAGCTGTGCAGAGCTGGGAAGGCTGCAGTGTGGAATATACAATGTATGATCATATAGGAGGATGAGTCTACCCCTGGAGCAGATGGTTTGGTCCAAGCTGAGGAAGCCCAGGTGACTAGGAGCTTTCATTATAGCAGGTCTGGAGGGAGCAGGAGAATAATGATGGGAGATACAAATAGGGAAGATTTTTAATTAAGTTTGTAGAAAGTTTAGGGGATGAATTGCAATTTGTGGAAGGTTTAGGATGGTGCAAAACTGGAACAGGGAGGGAGAAATGTTGCAATAATCATCAACATAAATCACCAAACATACAACTGTGATACATTGTATTGGTAGGGGGCAGACAAGAGTGACAGCATAGACTTTAATGTGGGTAACTTGATGTCCATGGGCCCCAATGGAAAAGCTCAAATGGGGCCCCCAATTATAGCAAATCTTTAATTAGTCTTTTTCTATAGGACAAAGGGACTTTTGGGGCCCCCCTGGGCTCCAGGGCCCGGGTGCAGTGGCCACCCCTGCCCCTGTTGTAGTGACGCCCCTAGTTGTGCAGCAATTGGTAAAGAATGTGTCATGTTTTCACATTTTTGCACTGGGACAAAATCATCCCAAATAATGTCACTGTCCTGTACCGTTGTAGATTGAGGCCGCTCACAAGTCTGGGATGGTTTATTTTGTTTTTGCTGATTGTGAGCTCCTAGAAAATCACAGACCTGACAGATTTTGAGTTTATGGAACCTTAAAAATCTCGGCACATCACCATCCATGAGCTGTCCGATTTTTATATTCCGAATTTTTATATATTTATTTGGGCAGGAGCCGAGAGTAAAAAATGACTGAAAAGTGAGCCAGAGGCCAAACACTGCGGCCAACAACTACTATTATTTTGTTACAATGTACTGTGATGGAGAGGTGCGCTCTGTACTGTGATGGAGAGGTGCGCTCTGTACTGTGATGGAGAGGTGCGCTCTGTACTGTGGTGGAGAGGTGCGCTCTGTACTGTGATGGAGAGGTGCGCACTGTACTGTGATGGAGAGGTGCGCTCTGTACTGTGATGGAGAGGTGCGCTCTGTACTGTGGTGGAGAGGTGCGCTCTGTACTGTGATGGAGAGGTGCGCACTGTACTGTGATGGATAGGTGCGCTCTGTACTGTGATGGAGAGGTGCGCTCTGTACTGTGATGGAGAGGTGCGCTCTGTACTGTGATGGAGAGGTGCGCTCTGTACTGTGGTGGAGAGGTGCGCTCTGTACTGTGATGGAGAGGTGCGCACTGTACTGTGATGGATAGGTGCGCTCTGTACTGTGATGGAGAGGTGCGCTCTGTACTGTGATGGAGAGGTGCGCTCTGTACTGTGATGGAGAGGTGCGCTCTGTACTGTGGTGGAGAGGTGCGCTCTGTACTGTGATGGAGAGGTGCGCACTGTACTGTGATGGATAGGTGCGCTCTGTACTGTGATGGAGAGGTGCGCTCTGTACTGTGATGGAGAGGTGCGCTCTGTACTGTGATGGAGATGTGCGCTCTGTGCTCTGTACTGTGATGGAGAGGTGCGCTCTCTACTGTGATGGAGATGTGCGCTCTGTACTGTGATGGAAATGTGGGCTCTGTACTGTGGTGGAGATGTGCGCTCTGTACTGTGATGGAGATGTGCGCTCTGTACTGTGGTGGAGAGGTGCGCTCTGTACTGTGGTGGAGAGGTGCGCTCTGTACTGTGATGGAGAGGTGCGCTCTGTACTGCGATGGAGAGGTGCGCTCTGTACTGCGATGGAGAGATGTGCGCTCTGTACTGTGATGGAGAGGTGCGTTCTGTACTGTGGTGGAGATGTGTGCTTTGTACTGTGATGGAGAGGTGCACTCTGTACTGTGATGGAGAGGTGCACTCTGTACTATGATGGAGAGGTGCGCTCTGTACTGTGATGGAGATGTGCGCTCTGTGCTGTGATGGAGAGGTGCGCTCTGTACTGTGATGGAGATGTGCGCTCTGTACTGTGATGGAAATGTGGGCTCTGTACTGTGGTGGAGATGTGCGCTCTGTACTGTGATGGAGATGTGCGCTCTGTACTGTGGTGGAGAGGTGCGCTCTGTACTGTGGTGGAGAGGTGCGCTCTGTACTGTGATGGAGAGGTGCGCTCTGTACTGCGATGGAGAGGTGCGCTCTGTACTGCGATGGAGAGATGTGCGCTCTGTACTGTGATGGAGAGGTGCGTTCTGTACTGTGGTGGAGATGTGTGCTTTGTACTGTGATGGAGAGGTGCACTCTGTACTGTGATGGAGAGGTGCACTCTGTACTATGATGGAGAGGTGCGCTCTGTACTGTGATGGAGATGTGCGCTCTGTGCTGTGATGGAGATGTATCAGTTAAAAGAAAGAAAAGCGGCACTCACCGAGGATACAGAAAACGGTGTCCTTTATTGGGGTTGCAGATACATAGTGCAGGGAGCTGGTACCGGGGTGACGACGGCACCATTTTGGGCTCTCGCCCTTCTACAGGTCTCAGGTCTGTGACCCGTAGAAGGGCGAGAGCCTGAAACGGTGCCGTTGTCACCCCGGTACCCCCTCCCTGCACTATGTATCTGCAACCCCAATAAAGGACAACGTTTTCTGCATCCTCGGTGAGTGCCGGTTTTCTTTCTTTTTTCTGATTTGGACTATGTTTTTTGCTTTGCACCTTGAGTGATTTCTGTGGCTCCTGTCCATGTTCGCCTCCTAAAGTAGGAGTTCCCCTGAATGTAGTGCCCTCATTTCCCTCTCCTGTTTTTTTGATGGAGATGTATGCTCTGTACTGTGATGGAGATGTATGCTCTGTACTGTGATGGAGATGTATGCTCTGTACTGTGATGGAGATGTATGCTCTGTACTGGGATGGAGATGTGCTCTCTGTACTGGGATGGAGATGTGCTCTCTGTACTGGGATGGAGATGTGCTCTCTGTACTGGGATGGAAATGTGAGCTCTGTACTGGGATGGAAATGTGAGCTCTGTACTGTGATGGAGAGGTGCGCTCTGTACCGTATTGGAGATGTATGTTCTGTACCGTATTGGAGATGTATGCTCTGTACCGTATTGGTGATGTGCGCTCTGTACTGTATTGGTGATGTGTGCTCTGTACTACGATGGAGATGTGAACTCTGTACTGGGATGGAAATGTGAGCTCTGTACTGGGATGGAAATGTGAGCTCTGTACTGTGGTGAAGATGTGCACTCTGTACTGTGGTGAAGATGTGCGCTCTGTACTGTGGTGGAGATGTGCGCTCTGTATTTTCTATGAGATACTCGATTAATAAATATATTGAAATAAAAAATCTGATCCATGAAAATCAGTATGGTTCTTTTTCCCCAAGTATGAAAAAACTTGTATGTCAGAATGAGGCTTAGGCCCCCTTCACACTGCGTTTTTGGGGATCCGTGTCTATCCGTTTTGAAGCGGATAGCCAGGGATCTGTTTTGACCTCCCATGTATCCCTATGGGCACAGATGGATCCAAAGTGGCCTCCTTGTGTGTCATTTGTGTCAGGGATCTGTTTGTGGACGATTTTTTTTCAAGGATCCAGAATCGAGCTCCGACTTTTGGGCTGCTTTCAAAAAGCGTCCACAAATGGACAGAAACTGATCCGTCGCGGTCCGTGTCAGATAACATGGCGGTCAGTGTGAAGGGTGAAGGCAGCCTTCAGTGCAAAAGGGAGACAGAAGCTCATATAGGGTCTTATCTTTGCGGTGCACTCTTGTGATGGGACTAATGTGACTGCTCACCTGGAATGGTTGTGTGACACACCGCCAGTATAAAGCACATGTAACGGCTTCTGCGGGATCCACAATCCACGTGCACCATGGTGATCAAACAATCCAAAGGATGATTGTGCGAGTCATCCGCCCGCCGTATGATGAAAAGGAGCACCGGGATGAATCGTGCAATGGTGGCTTTATTCATTCTATGCGTTTTGGAGCATTATCCTCGCTCCTTCATCACTCACACAATTATCCTTTGGGTCTGAGGCTTAAACCTGCGCGACACAGTTTTACTTAGGGAATTTCAGCAGTTAGGCTACATTCACACTGTGCATTTTTTAATCTTTTCTGTTCTGCTGAGTTTTTAACTGCAAACAGGAGCTGTGAAAAATACGCACCCCCCAAAAAAATGAACGCATCCGTTTTTTTATCCATTTTTGACTGCTGCGATTTTTTTCCCCATTTTGAAGGGCTGCTGCGGGAAAAACGCAGGAGAAAAATGCAACAGAAATTGACATGTCCTAATCCAAAACGGAGTCATATGAGTGATCTGTTTTCTGCAGTGCACTGCAAAAACGGATTGAGAAACGCACAGTGTGAATGTAGCCTAAAAATGGTGTGTGAATGTAGCCTTGCTCCAGCAAAGTCTGAAGGTACCGTCACACGCCGCCGTATGACTACCATATCGCTGGCGATTTGACGTGAGCGCTCATGTTTCGGGCACTTTCATCACATCGCTGTGGAGCTGTCACACGTAGCGATCTCACCTGCGACCTTCGGCGATCCTGCATTCACCATCAGAAGACATGAAGCGATCTTCCCGTCACACACGCCGCCATCATAGCAGCGATGTGGGCATACTGTTTTGATAGGGGCGTGCTAGTGTGTTTTTCACCGCCCCCTATCACTGCGATTGGTGGACGGAACAGCGTTCCCATTGGTCAACCTTGCGTGAACGCACGGGTCATCGAATAGGACGCCTCGGACACGGCCAGCCAATCGGAACGTAGTATCACCCACCAATCGCCGCATCAACATCCAAGCACGCCTACGGGATTGATTTCAGGATCGCTGTGTACGTCGCTCTCACCCTGTCACACGGCACGATCCGCTAAAATCGACTGGTGAATGACCCCTGATTTCTCTGCAGTGCAGGGCGATCAGGCGACGCTCCACCGGTGATTTCTCTGCAGAGCAGGGTGATCAGGCGACGCTCCACCGGTGATTTCTCTGCAGTGCAGGGCGATCAGGCGACGCTCCACCGGTGATTTCTCTGCAGAGCAGGGCGATCAGGCGACTCTCCACCGGTGACTCTCTGCAGTGCAGGCGATCAGGCGACGCTCCACCGGTGATTTCTCTGCAGTGCAGGGCAATGCAGTGGGCGACGCTCCACCTCCAGGTGATTTCTCTGCAGTGCAGGGCGATCAGGCGACGCTCCACTGGTGATTTCTCTGCAGGCAGGGCGATCAGGCGACGCTCCACCGGTGATTTCTCTGCAGTGCAGGGCGATCAGGCGATGCGTCCACCGTGTGATTTCTCTGCAGTGCAGGGCGATCAGGCGACGCTCCACTGGTGATTTCTCTGCAGTGCAGGGCGATCAGGCGACGCTCCACCGGTGATTTCTCTGCAGAGCAGGGCGATCAGGCGATGCTCCACCGGTGATTTCTCTGCAGAGCAGGGGATCAGGCGATGCTCCACCGGTGATTTCTCTGCAGTGCAGGGCGATCAGGCGACGCTCCACCGGTGATTTCTCTGCAGTGAGGGCGATCAGGCGACGCTCCACCGGTGATTTCTCTGAGTGCAGGGCGATCAGGCGATGCTCCACCGGTAATTTCTCTGCAGTGCAGGGCGATCAGGCGACGCTTCACCGGTGATTTCTCTGCAGTGCAGGGCGATCAGGCGACGCTCACACCGTGATTTCTCTGCAGTGCAGGGCGATCAGGCGATGCTCCACCGGTGATTTCTCTGCAGTGCAGGGCGATCAGGCGACGCTCCACCGGTGATTTCTCTGCAGTGCAGGGCGATCAGGCGACGCTCCACCGGTGATTTCTCTGCAGTGCAGGGCGATCAGGCGACGCTCCACCGGTGATTCTCTGCAGTGCAGGGCAATCAGGCGACGCTCCACCGGTGATTCTCTGAAGTGCAGGGCGATCAGGCGACACTCCACCGGTGATTCTCTGAAGTGCAGGGCGATCAGGCGACGCTCCACCGGTGATTTCTCTGCAGTGCAGGGCGATCAGGCGACGCTCCACCGGTGATTTCTCTGCAGTGCAGGGCGATGAGGCGACGCTCCACCGGTGATTCTCTGCAGTGCAGGGCGATCAGGCGACACTCCACCGGTGATTCTCTGCAGTGCAGGGCGATCAGGCGACGCTCCACCGGTGATTTCTCTGCAGTGCAGGGCGATCAGGCGACGCTCCACCGGTGATTCTCTGCAGTGCAGGGCGATCAGGCAACGCTCCACCGGTGATTCTCTGAAGTGCAGGGCGATCAGGCGACGCTCCACCGGTGATTCTCTGAAGTGCAGGGCGATCAGGCGACGCTCCACCGGTGATTTCTCTGCAGTGCAGGGCGATCAGGCGACGCTCCACCAGTGATTTCTCTGCAGTGCAGGGCGATCAGGCGATGCTCCACCGGTGATTTCTCTGCAGTGCAGGGCGATCAGGCGACGCTCCACCGGTGATTTCTCTGCAGTGCAGGGCGATCAGGCGACGCTCCACCGGTGATTTCTCTGCAGTGCAGGGCGATCAGGCGACGCTCCACCGGTGATTCTCTGCAGTGCAGGGCGATCAGGCGACGCTCCACCAGTGATTGCTCTGCAGTGCAGGGCGATCAGGCGACGCTCCACCGGTGATTTCTCTGCAGTGCAGGGCGATCAGGCGATGCTCCACCGGTGGTTTCTCTGCAGTGTAGGGCGATCAGGCGACGCTCCACCGGTGATTTCTCTGCAGTGTAGGGCGATCAGGCGACGCTCCACCGGTGATTGCTCTGCAGTGCAGGGCGATCAGGCGACGCTCCACCGGTGATTTCTCTGCAGTGCAGGGCGATCATGCGACGCTCCACCAGTGATTTCTCTGCAGTGCAGGGCGATCAGGCGACGCTCCACCGGTGATTTCTCTGCAGTGCAGGGCGATCAGGCGACGCTCCACCGGTGATTTCTCTGCAGTGCAGGGCGATCAGGCGACGCTCCACCGGTGATTTCTCTGCAGTGCAGGGCGATCAGGCGACACTCCACCAGTGATTTCTCTGCAGTGCAGGGCGATCAGGCGACACTCCACCAGTGATTTCTCTGCAGTGCAGGGCGATCAGGCGACGCTTCACCTTGTGTCATATTTATGATAAAGTTTTGCAAGTTGCAAGTAAATAGGGAGTGGCTTAGCTGAGAATGGGCGTGGCCTAATATGCAACCAGTGCACAAATAATGTGCAAACATTCAGGTACTGATTATTTTCTTTGCACCTTTTCCATAATTTGCGATTCATTTTGGAGTAGATGGAATTTTTTGGGTTAGTGGATCCACTCTATAAAGCCACACAGAAATCACTTGCAGGTATGTGCAACAAAACGCCTGAAAAATGACGGAAAATAGCACAAAAATTAACATAGCGCACAGCAATGGAAAACATGACTATCTGTGGATCCTGATGAAGAAGTTATAGATACTTCAAAACGCATTGAGATTCAGTTTCACATGGAAGATAAATAGTGATCAGTTACCGGATCTGAGGTAACAGATGAAAGCGGCACTCGTGGATCTTTTGCTCCATATGCTGTTTAATGATCCAGTTTAGGATACATCCATCGAGGAGGGTGTGCAGGGAGGGAGTGTGCAAGCAACGGTGACCGTTTCGAGGATAATACCTCTTCTACGAGCCCGTAGAAGAGGTATTATCCTCGAAACGGTCACCGTTGCTTGCACACTCCCTCCCTGCACACCCTCCCCGATGGATGTATCCTAAACTGCATCATTAAACAGCAGCCCGTAGAAGAGGTATTATCCTCGAAACGGTCACCGTTGCTTGCACACTCCCTCCCTGCACACCCTCCCCGATGGATGTATCCTAAACTGGATCATTAAACAGCATATGGAACAAAAGATCCACGAGTGCCGCTTTCATCTGTTACCTCAATCCACATGCTTATATCTATAAGCTGAGCACCGGGATTCCAACCACCATCATCCGGACAAAGGAAAAGACACCAGCAGCTACTACAGGTCAGTGCCCTTTCAATCTACTCCATGGTAATTACCGGATCTGTTTTCCATAGACTCCAATGTTACAAAAACGGATCCTGCAGAAATCAGTTTTTCTAAAATGGAGAAAAAAAGTTGTTTGCAGAACAGATTGTGCTGGATCCGATCTAATGGACGATCACTGGATGTATGAACTCAGCCTAAAAGACTGTCCATCTATCCATCTACCATCCATCCACCCATCTATCCATGCACCCACCCACACATCTATCTATCCATCCATCCTTCCACCCATTCATCCATCCATCCACCCACTCATCTATCCGCACACCCACCCATCCATCTATCCACCCACACACCCATCCATCTATCTATCCATCCATCCACCCATCTATCCACCCACCCATCCTTCTATCTGTCCATCCATCTATGGGCCGCTTTACACACACAAACTTCTTTGACCAACTTCTGAACAGATCTCTGGTTGCAGTGAAATCATGGATACATTGTTACATTTGTACACAGCCACAAAATGTAACAATGTGTCCATGATTTCACTGCAACCAGAGATCTGTTCAGAAGTTGGTCAAAGAAGTTGGTGTGTGTAAAGGGGCCCTATCCAAGATCCATCCACCCATCTATCCACCCATCTATCCACTCACCCATCCATCCATCCATCTATCCACCCACACACCTATCTATCTATCTATCTATCTATCTATCTATCTATCTATCTATCTATCTATCTATCTATCTATCTACAGTTAGGGCCAGAAATATTTGGACAGTGACACAATTTTCGCGAGTTGGGCTCTGCATGCCACCACATTGGATTTGAAATGAAACCTCTACAACAGAATTCAAGTGCAGATTGTAACGTTTAATTTGAAGGGTTGAACAAAAATATCTGATAGAAAATGTAGGATTTGTACACATTTCTTTACAAACACTCCACATTTTAGGAGGTCAAAAGTAATTGGACAAATAAACATAACCCAAACAAAATATTTTTATTTTCAATATTTTGTTGCGAATCCTTTGGAGGCAATCACTGCCTTAAGTCTGGAACCCATGGACATCACCAAACGCTGGGTTTCCTCCTTCTTAATGCTTTGCCAGGCCTTTACAGCCGCAGCCTTCAGGTCTTGCTTGTTTGTGGGTCTTTCCGTCTTAAGTCTGGATTTGAGCAAGTGAAATGCATGCTCAATTGGGTTAAGATCTGGTGATTGACTTGGCCATTGCAGAATGTTCCACTTTTTTGCACTCATGAACTCCTGGGTAGCTTTGGCTGTATGCTTGGGGTCATTGTCCATCTGTACTATGAAGCGCCGTCCAATCAACTTTGCAGCATTTGGCTGAATCTGGGCTGAAAGTATATCCCGGTACACTTCAGAATTCATCCGGCTACTCTTGTCTGCTGTTATGTCATCAATAAACACAAGTGACCCAGTGCCATTGAAAGCCATGCATGCCCATGCCATCACGTTGCCTCCACCATGTTTTACAGAGGATGTGGTGTGCCTTGGATCATGTGCCGTTCCCTTTCTTCTTCCCATCATTCTGGTACAGGTTGATCTTTGTCTCATCTGTCCATAGAATACTTTTCCAGAACTGAGCGGCTTCTTGAGGTGTTTTTCAGCAAATGTAACTCTGGCCTGTCTATTTTCGGAATTGATGAATGGTTTGCATCTAGATGTGAACCCTTTGTATTTACTGTCATGGAGTCTTCTCTTTACTGTTGACTTAGAGACAGATACACCTACTTCACTGAGAGTGTTCTGGACTTCAGTTGATGTTGTGAACGGGTTCTTCTTCACCAAATAAAGTATGCGGCGATCATCCACCACTGTTGTCATCCGTGGACGCCCAGGCCTTTTAGAGTTCCCAAGCTCACCAGTCAATTCCTTTTTTCTCACAATGTACCCAACTGTTGATTTTGCTACTCCAAGCATGTCTGCTATCTCTCTGATGGATTTTTTCTTTTTTTTCAGCCTCAGGATGTTCTGCTTCACCTCAATTGAGAGTTCCTTTGACCGCATGTTGTCTGGTCACAGCAACAGCTTCCAAATGCAAAACCACACACCTGGAATCCACCCCTGACCTTTTAACTACTTCATTGATTACAGGTTAACGAGGGAGACGCCTTCAGAGTTAATTGCAGCCCTTAGAGTCCATTGTCCAATTACTTTTGGTCCCTTGAAAAAGAGGAGGCTATGCATTACAGAGCTATAATTCCTAAACCCTTTCTCCGATTTGGATGTGGAAACTCTCATATTGCAGCTGGGAGTGTGCACTTTCAGCCCATATTATATATATAATTGTATTTCTGAACATGCTTTTGTAAACAGCTAAAATAACAAAACTTGTGTCACTGTCCAAATATTTCTGGCCCTAACTGTATCTATCTATCTATCTATCTATCTATCTATCTATCTATCTATCTATCTATCTAAACAACCAACCACCCACCCACCGATCTCCCAATCCATCCATCTATCTGTCCATCCATCCACCCATCTATCCACACACCCATCCATACATCCATCCATCTACATAACAACTGAAAACCATGACATTTCAACGATCGTTAAGGAAATCCTAGCGTGTAATGACCCCTATAGACCATGTGCACACGCTGAGTTTTTTTTATCTGCTTTTTTGTAGAATTTTCAGCAGAATTATTGGATCCATTTTTGGAGAAAAAAAAAAATGAACCGTGACGCCTCTTTATTTTATTACAATGGAGTCACTGGAGAAAAACAGATCACCAATTGATTCTCATTCTTTTTCTGCCCCAAAAACGGACCAGTAAAAACTGCAGCGTGTGAACAGCATTTCTGAAAACTAGAATCACAGAAAGTGACAGTAAGGGATCTATTTTTCATGCAAAAAGGATCACAAAAAGCTTTTTTTTTTTTGTTGTGTATTTTTGTGTGGGAAAAAATGAATGCAGCGTATTCCAGTTCCTGCAATGTAGGAGACTCGTCCCTCTCATTCCCAATCACTGATTAGTTTTATTCCTCTGTTGCTTTTATTCATTAATCTGCAGCATGCCGATTTCTCTGGTAATAAATATATATAGATTTTTTTTTTTTTTTTTTTACCATTTATCTGCAGACGTTTTAGAACAAAAAGTCATCAAAAAGTGACTTTATTTCAGTAATTCAATACATAAAGTGACCACATCTATTATATAGAGTCATTACACACAGAGGGATCTATTTCATGTGTTTATTTCTGTTAATGTTGATGATTAATGATAACCCAAAGGTCATTATCTCAGAAAATTAAAGTAGAGAGGATGAAGGGTTAAACACCACGCTGCCGTATTCCACCAAACATCAAAGAGTGAATATATTGATTTATTAGTCAACGCGTTTCAGGTCTCCCAGAAACATGGCGATATTACATTGATTTTGATGATATTCTAATTCATTGAGATGCGCTAGTATATATTGTAAAACTCCCAAAAGTGAACTGCACCCCTAGACATATTAAAACCTGCTGTCAGGTCATTTGTTAACCCTTCAAGAATTAATACAAAATTGGATCACTGGAAGGAAAAATGTTGTTTCTACCACCTAAATGTTGCAATGTTTGAACAGGTCCCTATAGTCGGCAGACTCTAAAGGTACCGTCACACGTGGCAATTTTGCAAGCAATTTCACTGGCAATTTGCTGGGTGCAGTGAAATCATGGACACATTGTTCCATTTCTACACGGCAACAAAACAGAACAATGTATCCATGATTTCATTGCAACCATCAAATTGCCAGTGAAATTGCATGCAAAATTGCCGCGTGTGACGGGACCTTTAGACTGTTTATATGGCCGTGAATTGCCATGGGAAGCATCACAATCATGATGTGATGGGGTTAAAGAAGAAGGAGCCCCACACTCTATTAACCATCTAGATGCTGCAGTCACAATTGACAGAAGCTTCTAAGGGGTTAAATGGCTATGGTCAGAGTCAACACTGGTTGTGCTTGTGTAAAGTGGCGCGAGGTGCGGTAGCCGGGGGTGAGGAAGCCGTGTCTTATGTCCTGATATATTATACGAAGTTGGGGGTCTTGTGTCACGCCAACGCAGGCGGAGCTGAACACACATGACCACAGAGATACCGTGGAAGCTGATACCAGAAACGAGTCGGACAAGGACGTCAGATGAAAGAACAGAGTTTATTAAGTAATTATACAGGAGAAATCCCCTAAGGGAAGTCCTCAAGGCCAGAACACCGGGGTTCCCCCAAGGGAGCACCAAGGAGCGGACCCCAATTGAGGGATTGTCCCGCTACAGCCAAGGAGGATCCAATGAACCAGCAACCAGAGGGTCCGACCCAAAAGGAACAAGGGATACCGGAGGGGGCGGAACACGGAAACCGAGAAATCGGGGAGGAAAGTGGAGGGGTCCGAGGAGCAGCCAGGGATCAACGGGTGCTGTATGGTTCTGTGGGTGGGTGAGGCAGGCAGAGGGTCAATTACTGAAAGCAAGAAAGACAAGGCACCTTAGAACGTCAGGAATTAAAAGCAAGACGCAAGCGCTGCTTAGGGACCTGAACTGGCTACTAAGCTTAGAACGAAGTTGCCCAGGCATCTCCAAGGGAAGTGAGGGCCTTAAGTGTCCACCAGCCTCTCAGCGATTGGCTGAAAGGTCATGTCAGAAAAGGGTGTACTGGTCCTTTAATTTACTAACTGCGAGGCGCGCGTGCCCTATGCACTTCCCCCCGCAACCAGGAAGTGAGGAGGCGGGGGAGAGACGCTGGGGAGCCGCTGAAGCCGGGGAGGACAGCATGGGAGCGCAGACTAGGTAAGTAGGACTGCAGGAGGCGCCGGCGGCCAGATGGGACTCGATCTCCCTGCACCCTGGAGACGGATCCCGCTATGGGGGTGTTACGCCCTTGCAGGTCACATCACGTGGTTGACTTTGGTTGGTCAGGACCAGATGGTAGACGGGAGGGAGACAGCCACTTGATGGCAACTATGTGCAATATATAGCGGGTATATAACGTCTCGTACGGTTCCTCTTCCACACAGAATTTCTACGCAGTCTCTTTGCTCCCCCGACCTCACTCGCTTCTGCCTCCACCAGTCCAGTTAGTGAAAGTCATCTCTTCAACCCGCGGTTCTGCATCTTCTTCCACTCAAAGGAACTGATTTGCCATTTTGCCGAAATTAGCTACTAGCTTTATGATGCTTAAGGAACTCCTACCCGGGGCACTCACTTCGTCTCACGTTCTGGTCTGTCACCTCTTTGAGTTGTAAAGTCGAGGTTGTGCCGATAGGCGTCCTTTCTCGGGACATTTCTCCAGTCACTCTTCACTTCGGTCATATCTCTTTCTCAGTTCTCTGGATTACAATATTTTCCCTTTGTTCTCCTCTCACACCAGGGACACCCTCGTCACGCGGCTCTGCTCACTAGTCAGACCTTAAGTCCTTCACTGCTGCACACTTGGCCCTATCTGCCTTCCTGAAAGGAAACTGTCTCTGCCCCTTCACTCTAGCCCCTCCCTCTCTGGACTAGTCCCAAACATTAACTCTGTCTTTCCCTATGGTTATTATTATTTATTGATATAGCACTATTAATTCCATGGTGCTGTACATGAGAAAGGGTTACAAATAAAATATATAGGTTACAGTAAACAAATTAACAATGGCAGGCCGGTACAGAGCAGAGAAGACCCTGCCCTTACAGGTTTACATTCTACAGGACAATGAGGAGGAGACAGTAGGTCATGGGTGCAGCAGATCTGGTGGTAGAGAGGTGGCAGCTTTGGTGGAGGGGAGGTGGCAGCTCCTGTGGTGGTGAGACAGGAGCTCCGGTGGTGATGAGGTGGCAGATCTGGTGGTGGTGAGACAGGAGCTCCGGTGGTAGTGAGGTGGCAGATCTGGTGGTGGTGAGACAGGAGCTCCGGTGGTAGTGAGGTGGCAGATCTGGTGGTGGTGAGACAGGATCTACAGTGGTGGTGAGGCGGCAGATCTGGTGATGGTGAGACAGGAGCTCCGGTGGTGGTGAGGCAGCAGATCTGGTGGTGGTGAAACAGGATCTCCGGTGGTAGTGAGGCGGCAGATCTGGTGATGATGATACAGGAGCTCCGGTGGTGGAGAGGCGGCAGTTCTGGTGATGGTGAGACAGGAGCTCCGGTGGTAGTGAGGCGGCAGATCTGGTGGTGGTGAGACGGCAGATCTGGTGGTGGTGAGACAGGAGCTCCGGTGGTGGTGAGGCGGCAGTTCTGGTGATGGTGAGACAGGAGCTTCGGTGGTAGTGAGGCGGCAGATCTGGTGGTGGTGAGACGGCAGATCTGGTGGTGGTGAGACAGGATCTCCGGTGGTGGTGAGGCGGCAGATCTGGTGATGGTGAGACAGGAGCTCCGGTGGTGGTGAGGCGGCAGTTCTGGTGATGGTGAGACAGGAGCTTCGGTGGTAGTGAGGCGGCAGATCTGGTGGTGGTGAGACAGGAGCTCCGGTGGTGGTGAGGCGGCAGTTCTGGTGATGGTGAGACAGGATCTCCGGTGGTGGTGAGGCGGCAGATCTGGTGATGGTGAGACAGGAGCTCCGGTGGTGGTGAGGCGGCAGTTCTGGTGATGGTGAGACAGGAGCTTCGGTGGTAGTGAGGCGGCAGATCTGGTGGTGGTGAGGCGGCAGATCTGGTGATGGTGAGACAGGAGCTCCGGTGGTGGTGAGGCGGCAGATCTGGTGATGGTGAGACCGGTGGTGGTGGTGAGGCAGCAGCTCCGGAAGCTGTAGGGTTGTTACAGGCTGTAGCTTTCCTGAACAGATGTATTTTGAGGTTTCGTCTGAAGGATCCATGCATAGTGGGTAATCATATGTGTTGGGTCACAGAATTCCAGAGAATGAGGGATATTCAAGAGAAGTCTTGGAGGTGATTGGGTGAGGAAAGAATAAGTGTTTAGGAGAGGACGAGATGTTGGGATGATAACATTTTACATGAGGTTCACATTACACATTTTAACAATACCGATGTCTTTATAGAGGAGCTTGAGCAATATGTCCATCTTCTTACATTTCTCCCTCGTTTTAATCATGGTCGTCCTCGACCATCTTGAAACCTGTAAGACACCAATACACTTCACCACAAACAACATAACATGAATCAATATGAAGTCGTCTTTCTTTGCTTATACAGAGCACAGTTGTAGCCCTACTTGGTTCAGGTCCCCTGTGGCTCCCAATCTTATTTTGACAATGCCTCGGTCACACTGCACTGGGCGAGCCTTTAACTTCCACTTCGCCCTACGGGGAACGAACACTGCACACTGTAGGCCAGCAATCCCAAATATGACACTCCCCTCGGTGGGTGCAACGTCCGCAGGGCTGGATGGATCTTAGTCCATCCAACTCTAGGCTAGTCCCAAACAATAACTGTCTTTCCCTACGGTCAAGCAAAATACATTTCAACATTATTAGTAGTGGTCGGCGTGATTTCATTCAGAGGGGAATGGCCGGCGTGATTTCCGTCACAGGGGAGAGGCTGGCCTGCTTTCAGTCACAGGGGAATGACTGGCTGCTTTCAGTCACAGGTGAATGGTCGGCATGCTTTCAGTCACAGGGAGAAACAGGCGTGCTTTCAGTCACAGGGGAGAAGCTGGCGTGCTTTCAGACATAGGGAAGCAGCCGGCAGACTTTCAGTCATCACTCAGTGCATAGTAAGCCGCAGCTGTAACCTCTATATTAAAGTAATGCTGAGCCGGCTGTCAGCGCCGGGGGCGAGGTTACAGCTGCTGCTCACTACGCACTGAGTGATGACTGAAAGTCATTGGCCGCTCCCCTAAGTCTGAAAGCTGGAGGAATAAAGAGGATTTCTTACCCACAGTGCATCTGCTCTGCATTAGCTACTGACGCAGTGCAGTAAGTTACTAGCGTTATTTTCATGACGTTCTCAATAACACATGATGTACCTAAAACCGCAGTACAAAAGAGGTGTCATAAAATGCAAAAATAAAAAAAAGCAGTAACCAATGCAAAGAAATTTTAAGCAGAATGCATGGTCATGATGGAAACTTTTCCTTAGATTCACATGACTTGTAATGTAAAAAAAAAACTTCAACAAAAACCATAATTCACATTAGCTCAATTTTAACCCATCGAATGAAAATACCATTCAGGTCTATATGGAGAATCTGCAGTGAGGGCTGGAAAATGAAAATCTCCATCCCTAGAACATACTGCAATTGGGTAAAAAAGAAAAAATTAAAGAAAACTTCACTTTTTTCCTAACAACACTTTGGAGACAGTTATTAAAGCGAGTCTTTCTTTCGACACTCCTCAGATCCTGTTTGCCAAGCTGTGAATTAGCTTCTATTTTCAGTGCCAGAAAGTGGGATCTCCCCCGCGGCCGCCGAGGTTTTCACTATTTCATGTGGTTTTCAGGTGTAAATAATAGCAACTGTGTCAGACCACAGAAGGATACGACCTCTCGCCCCGAGTACCCGGACTCCTGCAGCCTCAGCTCTGCAGGCCTTGTTGCATTTTTCAGCCCCATCCACTGTTGTTTTGTTGCAAGAACCATCTCCTTAAAAACCATGTGATTGTTCATCATACGTGCAGTAGCAGATTGCAGTTTTCCATTAGCCTGGAGCTGTGCAGCATCAATTCTCAGATGTCTCTCCACCAAAAAAGGTTTGTGCAGCTTGTAAATATTTCACCTCCGCAATTTGCTGAAAGAAAACCCCAAAACATATAAATCATAGTTGTGTAAGGGAGTAGGTGAAGCAGAACACGCACTCGGTTACCATCATACAGTGGCTGCAGGAGGCCATCGCTATTTGCTGCTCAGAAAGGACAAGCAGGAACTAAAGAGTGAAGTGTGTGTTTCCTTGAGGGAAGAGCCGCCGGTGACAGATGTGGCGCAGTTTTTAATGATAAAGTTCTGGAATGGCAGACGAGGTCAGAGCTGGTACCTGAACCTGTACCAGGATGGAAATGTGAGTGATGGAGACCGAAACGGATGCCAGAGGGATCACAGAGGAGTACTGAATGGGAGGCCCAACAAATGGTCATGTTCAGACAACCATGAGACCATGATACGGTAGACAAGGTGATTAAGGTCTAGAGGACATGCTCAGTGATATGATAGACTTGGACAATTTATGTATTTGCTTATTTTGTTGGGTTCAGTCAGTGGCCCAATACGTGAATGCTCTGCAGGAAGCAACGGCTCCCAAACACGGCCCTCCGCCACTGTCGGGTGTCCCCCAGATCTGTCTTCACCACTAGCTTCAGTCTCCCTCCACTGTAAGACCACACTACTACTCACATGTTCATCCGGGTGCAGTCTCAGGTGCCAACTGCCCTGTCATACGGTAGTAGACAAAAGGCAATGGAGGACAGTGTTCACCGGACCCGCACTGCTGCACACAGAGGAGACGGGAACTGCCCTGTCAGGACCCGTAGACGGGCGATGGTGGCATTTCTTGTATTTGTAGGCTTGCAAGACAGTAAGGAGTCATATATTTCTATGAGCTGGAACCGTGATATACACATGCGCGTTTCACGAAAAGGATCGCACTAAGGATTTGCTGCGTACTCATTAGTGCCTACAAATAGACATACCAAGTGTGAGAAGCATGTCGCAGACCATGCATGCAGCTGTGACTCATCCCACTGTTGTACGGTTCCCACCGCTGTATGGTATTCTGGGCGCCACCCTGTGTCTCTGGCCCTGCTGCCATAGAGGTAGGTTAAGTCACCGGCCAATCAGAGGCAGCAGCCGCGAAATCAGAGCCAGCGCGCCGGCCAATCAGAGGCCAGCAGCTAATGTCGGCACATGATGTTACATGCGGGCCTCCGATAGGCCAGTAGCTGCTTAACCTACCTCTACGGCAGCAGAACTTCTAGAGCAGCGCCTGGAATAACGTACAGGACCGGTGAGAATGTGTGTGGGTTATTTTTTGCAGGTACTGTGATGGGGGTTATGAGGATAGTGGTATTGGGGGCTGCAAGGGGATAATGGGGGCTGCAACAAGAATCCCCTGAAAATAAGATATTTTAGATTAAGATTTTTGGGAGCAAAAATTAATATAAGACACTCTTATTTTTGGGGAAGCAGAGTATGATATATATTAATATATATATATATATTATATATATAAAATTGTCATGAAAACTCAGTCTGGATCTGCAGCTCTCTGGCGCCCCCTTATCCTGCTGGCCAAACCTGGTATTGATAGAGGTTAAGAAAAGGGAGCCCAACTGCTCTAATTTATGTCATCTACTGAGTCACGTGATGCAACGGTATGTATATATACCACCAGTTCCTACCAGGAATGTATATATACCTCGATCCAGTCACCCTCAGGCCCACAATATCACAATTACAAAAGACTATGCTGCCACCACTGGATCTCTTTCAGGTGGATCGGTAACCTGTTTGGTGAAAATAGCGGGGATGGGTGTCAGCACGTCATAGAACAGGAAGAACGAAACTAAGTACATTTATAAAGTTTACTCCAGAAAGTGGGCAGTGTCTACAAGAGATATACAAGATATTACAAAAGAGACAATTTACATATATGCATAAAACAGTTATTAAAAGAAATGGGATTAAATGAGAAAAGTACAAAACCTGTGCTACGTGGTGACACTCAGATTGAGTGGGGGGGGGGATGGCTCCCGAAATGTTGTACGATTCCTCCACCAGTGAGTGTGGTGCTGTGTCTGAGGTCCCAGCGTGGAATGAGCCCAAAATGGACCCTTTGGTATTATGTAACGAAACAGAAACCAGAAACCCCCCACTTTGTTTACCTCCAAGGGGGCTGGCTTTTGTAAACCCCACCCAGCTAGACAAGACTTAAAAACCTTCATTTTTCATATCTTTGGATTGGAAGCCCCCACCCTCCAAGATATGCACATCATGTTTACCCTCGTGAATTTACATGAAGATTGATATCAAATATGATATGTCTACGATGTTCAGAAGGTCAGAACCCATATCCCAGGTTTCTGATTGTTTCCCAGATATGAGGCGATCTCGCTATGTGTGACACGTAGCAGTGACCAGGCCCCTGCTGTGAGATCGCTGATCGTGACAAATCGCTCTGAACCATTTTTTGGTCGTTGACTCCGTGGTGGTTTTTTCTTTTGGCATGACGAATCACTGATGGTAGAGGTGGACACACTGATCAAACACTGATGAAATGACTTTTTTTTTTTTTTTTGTTTATGAAAAAGATCTCAAAGTTCTAAAAGTTTTGAAAGTTTCTAAGTTCAATAAGCGCTGCCACCTGCTGGCCATTCCCTGTAATCACACACAAAACAGCAGCGACACGGCAGAGGCTTGTAGAGCAATTTATTCCATTTTCTGACCATCTCCTGTTAGAGGCCGTTATTACAGGACTAAGAAAAACAAAAAAAATTGTCTGCACATTCTTATAAAATTTAACATAAAACTATTTACAGAGGTCGACAACCCTGGAAAGTGCTTAGACTTTGATTTTCTTAAATACGTAAAGGCATTCGGAATGTATGAGAATTAAAAATATAAATACATCTATGAGTGGAGGAGAAATCGCAGCGTCCAGATTGTTTGCGGTACATTTATAATGAATCGGGGGCCGTTCTGTACTGTCCCTTTAAGTGATTGCAGGGTGTGGCAGACAGTGTGCGCGGGTGCGTATGTGCTTAGGTTGTGACTATTCTGGTCGTACAGGCCCCCGTCCAGCTCCAGTCTGAGCAGAGCAGCAGGACATAATGGCTGTGGGTTGATACTGTAGTGCCAAAGAGTAAAATATGAGGAGCCGGAGGGCGAGGACATCAAGAGCTGGTTAATGACCCTTGGCCCCAGTGGGCTGCAGCTTGGCTCGAGCGGTCTGTAGTCTTTTTTCTTCCTCCAGGTTGCGAATGCAGGCGTTCCGGCTGATGAGCTGAACATTGGTCTGTGGGAACCAACCAGACTGCTGGTCGGAGAGACGGATACCATGCACCCATCCTGCAATGAGCAAATAAGTAATTAGCATAGGAAACGCCCCCGAGGAGCCCGAAGTCTACATTTAAAGGAACAGTGAAGACTCCCCATTACTTTGCCAATACCAAAGACTTCCCGCCAGTGATCAGACCTTCGGGTACTTGTGCCATGAGGTCACATTCTAGGAATGGGGAGGAATCGTGCAACTACAGATACACCTTGTGCGACCCATGGACCAATAATTGAGCCTTTATTAGAAATCCCAGAACTACCTGCTGGATCCCCGACTCCCCTCAGATCTATACTTTACACACAGCTAATATGTGGAAACAAGCAGAAATTCACCACCTTTTTATGTAAAAATAGTATTTTTTTCATATCACAAATATGGACATTTTGTAACAAATTTAGAGACGGGGGAGAAAACCAGTGAAGCGATAATATTATGGTGTGGAGGAACATAGTCCGGCCTTAGTTATTATACAACACAGGGTATAGGGTGGCATGGACCAGACAATACCGGGTTGCACATTAGATGGGTATACTGTGGCCTGGAGGGGTATAGTTTGGCCTAAAATATTATATACCCTGGGTAGCCTAGGACAGCTAATCCCTGGGGTATAATCTGGCCCGGAGGGGTATAGTTTAGCCTTGGACAGCAAATCATTGGGGTATATTCTGGCCCGGAGGGATATACTTTGACCGAGGACAGTTAATTCCTGAGTATATTCTTCTCTGGATGGGTATAGTTTGTTTTAAAGTATTTTATGGCCAAGGAAAGCTAATCCCCGGGGTATATTCCAGCCTGGAGGAGTATAATTTGATCAATGCTATTTTACACCTCGGGGTATAGTTTGGCCAGGGACAGTTAATCCCCAGATATATTCTGTCTGGAGGGTATTCTTTGCCTAGGAGAGTTAATCCCTGGGGTATAATCTGGCCTGGAGAGGTATAGTTTGACCTAGGACAGTTAATCCCTGGGGTATAATCTGGCCTGGAGAGGTATAATTTGATCAATGCTATTTTACACCTCAGGGTATAGTTTGGCCAGGGACAGTTGACCCAGGGTATATACGGCCTGTGCCAATGTATACCCGGCTTAATTTGGGAAAGTGGTTAATTTGGCCACTATACCAGGACACGCTGCAGAAGTGATCACCTCTGCCTGGATGTGGAGAAGAAAACCGGTCATCGAAACAAAGTATAAGGGGACGTCACACACAGATTTCGGAGGAAGATCAGTGACACGAGATGCTGGGGACGCTGTATGACGGAAGGAAGAGCCAACACCACGAAGCGATTCTGCACTGAATATTTACCGTCATCGCTGTTCTGTGTAATCATCAGGATATCGGCCTTCTCCAGGGAGAGTTCATCATTCTCCCGCGCTTTATAGGACTTCAAACATTGCATCTGGGACAGACCTGACACATCACACACTAATGTTACACAGTGCAAAGGAACCACACACTGCAACACATACAACACATGGATATGCACTCCAACATAGACAGAAGCACTATAGTAGTTATATTCTTGTATATAGGGCAGTATTATAGTAGTTATATTCTTGTATATAGGGCAGTATTATAGTAGTTATATTCTTGTATATAGGGGCAGTATTATAGTAGTTATATTCTTGTATATAGGAGCAGTATTATAGTAGTTATATTCTTGTATATAGGGGCAGTATTATAGTAGTTATATTCTTGTAATAGGAGCAGTATTATAGTAGTTATATTCTTGTATATAGGGGCAGTATTATAGTAGTTATATTCTTGTATATAGGGGCAGTATTATAGTAGTTATATTCTTGTACATAGGGGCAGTATTATAGTAGTTATATTCTTGTACATAGGAGCAGTATTATAGTAGTTATATTCTTGTATATAGGGGCAGTATTATAGTAGTTATATTCTTGTATATAGGAGCAGTATTATAGTAGTTATATTCTTGTAATAGGAGCAGTATTATAGTAGTTATATTCTTGTACATAGGGCAGTATTATAGTAGTTATATTCTTGTATATAGGAGCAGTATTATAGTAGTTATATTCTTGTATATAGGAGCAGTATTATAGTAGTTATATTCTTGTATATAGGGCAGTATTATAGTAGTTATATTCTTGTATATAGGGGCAGTATTATAGTAGTTATATTCTTGTATATAGGGGCAGTATTATAGTACTTATATTCTTGTATATAGGGGCAGTATTATAGTAGTTATATTCTTGTATATAGGAGCAGTATTATAGTAGTTATATTCTTGTACATAGGAGCAGTATTATAGTAGTTATATTCTTGTACATAGGAGCAGTATTATAGTAGTTATATTCTTGTATATAGGAGCAGTATTATAGTAGTTATATTCTTGTATATAGGGGCAGTATTATAGTAGTTATATATTCTTGTATATAGGAGCAGTATTATAGTAGTTATATTCTTGTATATAGGAGCAGTATTATAGTAGTTATATTCTTGTATATAAGAGCAGTATTATAGTAGTTATATTCTTGTATATTGGAGCAGTATTATAGTAGTTATATTCTTGTATATAGGAGCAGTATTATAGTAGTTATATTCTTGTATATAGGAGCAGTATTATAGTAGTTATATTCTTGTATATAGAGCAGTATTATAGTAGTTATATTCTTGTACATAGGAGCAGTATTATAGTAGTTATATTCTTGTACATAGGAGCAGTATTATAGTAGTTATATTCTTGTACATAGGAGCAGTATTATAGTAGTTATATTCTTGTACATAGGAGCAGTATTATAGTAGTTATATATTCTTGTATATAGGGCAGTATTATAGTAGTTATATTCTTGTATATAGGAGCAGTATTATAGTAGTTATATTCTTGTACATAGGAGCAGTATTATAGTAGTTATATTCTTGTACATAGGGCAGTATTATAGTACTTATATTCTTGTATATAGGAGCAGTATTATAGTAGTTATATTCTTGTATATAGGGGCAGTATTATAGTAGTTATATTCTTGTATATAGGAGCAGTATTATAGTAGTTATATTCTTGTACATAGGAGCAGTATTATAGTAGTTATATTCTTGTACATAGGAGCAGTATTATAGTAGTTATATTCTTGTACATAGGGCAGTATTATAGTAGTTATATTCTTGTATATAGGAGCAGTATTATAGTAGTTATATTCTTGTATATAGGAGCAGTATTATAGTAGTTATATTCTTGTATATAGGAGCAGTATTATAGTAGTTATATTCTTGTATATAAGAGCAGTATTATAGTAGTTATATTCTTGTATATTGGAGCAGTATTATAGTAGTTATATTCTTGTATATAGGAGCAGTATTATAGTAGTTATATTCTTGTACATAGGAGCAGTATTATAGTAGTTATATTCTTGTACATAGGAGCAGTATTATAGTAGTTATATTCTTGTACATAGCAGCAGTATTATAGTAGTTATATTCTTGTACATAGGAGCAGTGTTATAGTAGTTATATTCTTGTATATAGAGGCAGTATTATAGTAGTTATATTCTTGTATATAGGAGCAGTATTATAGTAGTTATATTTTTGTATATAGGAGCAGTATTATAGTAGTTATATTCTTGTATATAGGAGCAGTATTATAGTAGTTATATTCTTGTATATAGGGGCAGTATTATAGTAGTTATATTCTTGTATATAGAGGCAGTATTATAGTAGTTATATTCTTGTATATAGGAGCAGTATTATAGTAGTTATATTTTTGTATATAGGAGCAGTATTATAGTAGTTATATTCTTGTATATAGGGCAGTATTATAGTAGTTATATTCTTGTATATAGGGGCAGTATTATAGTAGTTATATTCTTGTATATAGGAGCAGTATTATAGTACTAATATTCTTGTATATAGGTGCAGTATTATAGTAGTTATATTTTTGTATATAGGAGCAGTATTATAGTAGTTATATTCTTGTATATAGGAGCAGTATTATAGTAGTTATATTCTTGTATATAGGGCAGTATTATAGTAGTTATATTCTTGTATATAGGAGCAGTATTATAGTAGTTATATTCTTGTACATAGGAGCAGTATTATAGTAGTTATATTCTTGTATATAGGAGCAGTATTATAGTAGTTATATTCTTGTATATAGGAGCAGTATTATAGTAGTTATATTCTTGTATATAGGGGCAGTATTATAGTAGTTATATTCTTGTATATAGGGGCAGTATTATAGTAGTTATATTCTTGTATATAGGGGCAGTATTATAGTAGTTATAGTCTTGTATATAGGAGCAGTATTATAGTAGTTATATTCTTGTATATAGGAGTAGTATTATAGTAGTTATATTCTTGTATATAGGGGCAGTATTATAGTAGTTATATTCTTGTATATAGGGCAGTATTATAGTAGTTATATTCTTGTACATGACATCTCACCGTGATCTCTCAGGAAGTCGATCTCTTCTCTTGGTGGAGATAACGCACAGATCCATCTCAGTTTCTGACTCCTAGAATAGATGAATGATGTGAATATTTGTATGGGAAAATGTTGTGAGAAAGAAGAAAATCCTTGTTCCTATGAGACTATCTAGGCTTTCTCTACATCACAATATTATAGAACATCATAAAACAGACACAATGTTTGACCATTACAATAACGCAACATTTTACCTGCAGAGATACATTGTAACAAACGCTGAGGACAGGAGATTCCATTGTTTTCAGCCTCCGCTGCTGTCAGTGAATATCAGTCAATGATATAAGCCCCGATTATGATATGAAGGAACTCACTGTGTCTCCGTCCTGAAGATGAACTCCGTCTCTCGCAGGTCGTGGCACGAGTCTCGTCCCATAGCGGCAGAATCTCGCAGGAAGACGCGGAAAATGTTTTTCCTGTTGGAGTGAAGTTTAATTTCGCATCGTTCCACCCTGAAGTCGGAGGCGTGATCGAAAACCACGAAACGTCCTCCCCTGGGGAAAGAAATCAGATATGGTATATAGTGAGGAGCGGGCACTACAAGGCGCAGGTGCTCAAAAAGAGGAGGTGGGACGCTCGGACGGGTGCGACTACAATACCGGAAAAATGCTTACATTTCCCATTGACTTCCATTATACTCAATACTTGAGTTGTGCCAAACCCAGCGCCCGACCTGCTTGTTTCGAGCACCTGAACATGGCAGTGCCGCTCATCAGTTCTGCAATCTCTGCTGGCACTATAGAGAATGAACGGAGCGGCAGGGAACATGCCATTGAGATAGGGAATTTCTGAGTCCTAATCTCGTTATTGTTGGTCGAACTCCCAAAAGATCCACAAGTTGTGACCTGCAGTGATTTATTGTCATCTTAAAGGGGTTTTCCACTACTAGGACGCCCCCTTCTGATACCACTTGTTTCCCCCCATTACAGGACCATCTCAATGAATTAGAAAATCATCAAAAACTCAATTTCAGTAATTCAATACATAAAGTAAAACACATATTATAGAGAGTCATTACACACGTGTTTATTTCTGTTAATGTTGATGATTAATTAAAACCCAGAGGTAATTATCTCAGAAAATTAAAGTAGAGAGGATGAAGTGTTAAAGGGGCCTCAGTGCTACACAGTCCGATCGCTTCTGCTATGTAGAGACCTGCTGCAGAAATCATCACTTCATGTGTATCTGACCCTCGCCGGGCATCCACAGGAAGTGATTGCAGACACATCCGGGGTCATAACAGGACCCCGTGATATCAAGGTAACAGAGGAGGTCCTGTGATCACATCGGGATCACTGTCGGGACCTTCGATCGGGGCGGGCAACAGCGTTATCCCTGTCGCAGTGCTTTGGATCATGCTATTAGTGATTGACAGCGCGACCCAAAGGGTTAACAGCACAGATCCGATCGCTGATCAGATCAGCTGAGATATGTGTGTGGGGGGGGGGGGGGGGGGGAAGATGTGAGCCCTCATCAGGGGGGAGTCTCAGATCAGTGATAATACCGGTGTTTGATAAGACAGTTGCATCCAGTTGATTACCATTTTTACCTAGATCTGGTGGAACATGACACATCACTTAGGGGGGAGTGTCATTTCAAACTTTGTTCTGACCAAAAACCAAGGTCCTGCGTCTGGATCCGGGGGTTTCATAAATCCCCATTGTATTGTCACATGCAATGCCTCGAATCCGGGTGTGCACGGTTTTGTCACAGAGACCAAAATCGCTCCAAAATGCATTTTGGTCAGATCAGGGGGTAATTGTAATAACTGGATGCAACCGTGAGTGCCTTTGGCCCCATTAAAAGTCAACGGGGTCAAAAACAGATGCAGGAACATCCAGCTTATGCTATAATCACATGCCGAAAGCCAGTAGTATGAAATGGTCTCCAGTCTCTTGTAACATAATTATTACCGATTAATAAAGCCAAGAAGCCAGCGCTGCCTGTGGTTAGCACGCAATACAAAAAGTGCATGTGCACATATTAATTTCTAACTGTACCTTAAAACTGAGTCATTTAGCAAACAATTGATCAATTCTTTGAGCTACCCCGCCACTTCACGGCATTCTCAGATGGGGCAGTCCTACTCTGTTTTTTATATGCGCTGTGTCATTACGGCCTCCTGAATACATTAAAAGCAAGACCACATTGAATGCACAAGTACCTGAAGCATTTCTGAACCACCCCCACGGCACCAGAAGGGCCAGCACAGATAAAGGCCGACGAGGTCCAGACAGGACATCCGCACATTATCAGATCTGATCCCCACACTACCAGACCTGGTCGGCCTTTATCTGCGCCGTGGGAGTGGTTTAGAAATGCTTCAGGTATGTGTGCATTCAATGTGGTCTTGCTTTTAATGCATTCAGGAGGCCATAATGGCACAGCGCATATAAAAAACAGAGTAGGACTGCCCCATCTGAGAATGCCGTGAAGTGGCGGGGTGGCTCAAAGAATTGATCAATTGTTTGCTAAATGTCTCAGTTTTAAGGTACAGTTAGAAATTAATATGTGCAAATGCACTTTTTGTATTGTATGTTAACCACAGTGACAATTATTTTGAACATTAAAAATTTTAATTGCCAAAATTGCTGTCTCCCCTCCCCCCCAAAAACAAATGATAGAAAGTTGAATAAAATTGTGTAAACCATACGTGATATCTAAGAAAGAAATTACAGCTCATCCCAAATGCCAAACATAACACAGATCATGTCCTCGACGTTTAATCTTTTTTCTTAATTAGTAAATTACATTAAGTTGTTATCGTCATATTCGTACTGAGCGCAGAATAACGTTTCCTTATTGTTTATATCACAAAGTAAATGATATAGAAATTAACCCTAAAAAGCAAATGGCTGAATGTCACTTTCTGGACTAGGTGAGTCCGATTTCTTCCTGACTCCACACTTATACGCTCTATGATTGTAGAGGTAAAGACTCACTCTCTGACACGAGACAGCAGCAGACAGTCACTGAAGAGATGCAGGTAGACCGGACGAGTGTTCAGCTTCCCTTTCGAGTTGTACTCCAAAGACGTGACCTCTCCGTGTTTAACAAGACGCCGAGACTGAGAGATGAGGGGGAAGATCTGAAACACAAAGAGCGAGACTCAACAATCCATGAAAATCACAATTATACCCAGAGCTGCACTCACTATTCTGCTGGTGCAGTCACTGTGTACATACATTACATTACTGATCCTGAGTTACCTCCTGTATTATACTCCAGAGCTGCACTCACTATTCTGCTGGTGCAGTCACTGTGTACAATCATTACATTACTGATCCTGAGTTACCTCCTGTATTATACTCCAGAGCTGCACTCACTATTCTGCTGGTGCAGTCACTGTGTACATATATTACATTACTGATC
This sequence comes from Allobates femoralis, assembly GCA_033576535.1. Taxonomy (NCBI): domain Eukaryota; kingdom Metazoa; phylum Chordata; class Amphibia; order Anura; family Aromobatidae; genus Allobates; species Allobates femoralis. Next base: position 3,940,853 of record JARQOC010000006.1, on the reverse strand, counting down.
CTGAGTTACCTCCTGTATTATACTCCAGAGCTGCACTCACTATTCTGCTGGTGCAGTCACTGTGTACATACATTACATTACTGATCCTGAGTTACCTCCTGTATTATACTCCAGAGCTGCACTCACTATTCTGCTGGTGCAGTCACTGTGTACATACATTACATTACTGATCCTGAGTTACCTCCTGTATCATCCTCCAGAGCTGCACTCACTAATTCTACTGGTGTAGTCACTGTGTACATCATTACATTACTGATCCTGAGTTACCTCCTGCATTCATCCTCCAGAGCTGCACTCACTATTTTACTGGTGCAGTCACTGTGTACATACATTACATTACTGATCCTGAATTACCTCCTGTATATCCCTCCAGAGCTGCACTCCCTATTCTACTGGTGTAGTCACTGTGTACATACATTACATTACTGATCCTGAGTTACCTCCTGATTTCCTCCAGAGCTGCACTCACTATTCTGCTGGTGCAGTCACTGTGTACATACATTACATTACTGATCCTGATTACCTCCTGTATTATACTCCAGAGCTGCACTCACTATTCTGCTGGTGCAGTCACTGTGTACAATACATTACATTTACTGATCCTGAGTTACCTCCTGTATTATACTCCAGACTGCACTCACTATTCTGCTGGTGCAGTCACTGTGTACATACATTACATTACTGATCCTGAGTTACCTCCTGTATTATACTCCAGAGCTGCACTCACTATTCTGCTGCGTGCAGTCACTGTGTACATACATTACATTACTGATCCTGAGTTACCTCCTGTATTATACTCCAGAGCTGCACTCACTATTCTGCTGGTGCAGTCACTGTGTACATACATTACATTACTGATCCTGAGTTACCTCCTGTATTATACTCCAGAGCTGCACTCACTATTCTGCTGGTGCAGTCACTGTGTACATACATTACATTACTGATCCTGAGTTACCTCCTGTATTATACTCCAGAGCTGCACTCACTATTCTGCTGGTGCAGTCACTGTGTACATACATTACATTACTGATCCTGAGTTACCTCCTGTATATCCTCCAGAGCTGCACTCACTATTCTACTGGTGTAGTCACTGTGTACATACATTACATTACTGATCCTGAGTTACCTCCTGCTATTACTCCAGAGCTGCACTCACTATTCTGCTGGTGCAGTCACTGTGTACATACATTACATTACTGATCCTGATTACCTCCTGTATTATACTCCAGAGCTGCACTCACTATTCTGCTGGTGCAGTCACTGTGTACATACATTACATTACTGATCCTGAGTTACCTCCTGTATTATAACTCCAGAGCTGCACTCACTATTCTGCTGGTGCAGTCACTGTGTACATACATTACATTACTGATCCTGAGTTACCTCCTGTATTATACTCCAGAGCTGCACTCACTATTCTGCTGGTGCAGTCACTGTGTACATACATTACATTACTGATCCTGAGTTACCTCCTGTATTATACTCCAGAGCTGCACTCACTATTCTGCTGGTGCAGTCACTGTGTACATACATTACATTACTGATCCTGAGTTACCTCTATATATACTCCAGAGCTGCACTCACTATTCTGCTGGTGGAGTCACTGTGTACATACATTACATTACAGATCCTGAGTTACCTCCTGTATTATACTCCAGAGCTGCACTCACTATTCTGCTGGTGCAGTCACTGTGTACATACATTACATTACTGATCCTGAGTTACCTCCTGTATTATACTCCAGAGCTGCACTCACTATTCTGCTGGTGCAGTCACTGTGTACATACATTACATTACTGATCCTGAGTTACCTCTATATTATACTCCAGAGCTGCACTCACTATTCTGCTGGTGCAGTCACTGTGTACATACATTACATTACTGATCCTGAGTTACCTCCTGTATTATACTCCAGACCTGCACTCACTATTCTGCTGGTGCAGTCACTGTGTACATACATTGCATTACTGATCCTGAGTTACCTCCTGTATTATACTCCAGAGCTGCTCTCACTATTCTGCTGGTGCAGTCACTGTGTCCATACATTACATTACTGATCCTGAGTTTACCTCCTGTATTATACTCCAGAGCTGCACTCACTATTCTGCTGGTGCAGTCACTGTGTACATACATTACATTACTGATCCTGAGTTACCTCCTGTATCATCCTCCAGAGCTGCACTCACTATTCTACTGGTGAGTCACTGTGTACATACATTACATTACTGATCCTGAGTTACCTCCTGCATTATACTCCAGAGCTGCACTCACTATTTGCTGGTGCAGTCACTGTGTACAACATTACATTACTGATCCTGAGTTACCTCCTGTATTATACTCCAGAGCTGCACTCACTATTCTGCTGGTGCAGTCACTGTGTACATACATTACATTACTGATCCTGAGTTACCTCCTGTATTATACTCCAGACCTGCACTCACTATTCTGCTGGTGCAGTCACTGTGTACATACATTGCATTACTGATCCTGAGTTACCTCCTGTATTATACTCCAGAGCTGCTCTCACTATTCTGCTGGTGCAGTCACTGTGTCCATACATTACATTACTGATCCTGAGTTACCTCCTGTAGTATACTCCAGAGCTGCACTCACTATTCTGCTGGTGCAGTCACTGTGTACATACATTACATTACTGATCCTGAGTTACCTCTATATTATACTCCAGAGCTGCACTCACTATTCTGCTGGTGCAGTCACTGTGTACGTACATTACATTACAGATCCTGAGTTACCTCCTGTATTATACTCCAGAGCTGCACTCACTATTCTGCTGGTGCAGTCACTGTGCACATACATTACATTACTGATCCTGAGTTACCTCGTGTATTATACTCCAGAGCTGCACTCACTATTCTGCTGGTGCAGTCACTGTGTACATACATTACATTACTGATCCTGAGTTACTTCCTGTATTATACTCCAGAGCTGCACTCACTATTCTGCTGGTGCAGTCACTGTGTACATACATTACATTACTGGTCCTGAGTTGCCTCTTGTATTCCTCCAGAGCTGCACTCACTATTCTGATGGTGCAGTCACTGTGTACATACATTACATTACAGATCCTGAGTTACCCCCTGTATTATACTCCAGAGCTGCACTCACTATTCTGATGGTGCAGTCACTGTGTACATACATTACATTACAGATCCTGAGTTACCCCCTGTATTATACTCCAGAGCTGCACTCACTATTCTGCTGGTGCAGTCACTGTGTACATACATTACATTACTGATCCTGAGTTACCTCCTGTATTATATTCCAGAGCTGCACTCACTATTCTGCTGGTGCAGTCACTCTGTACATACATTACATTACTGATCCTGAGTTACCTCCTGTATTATACTCCAGAGCTGCACTCACTATTCTGCTGGTGCAGTCACTATATACATACATTACATTACTGATCCTGAGTTACCTCCTGTATTATACTCCAGAGCTGCACTCACTATTCTGCTGGTGCAGTCACTGTGTACATACATTACATTACTGATCCTGAGTTACCTCCTGTATTATATTCCAGAGCTGCACTCACTATTCTGCTGGTGCAGTCACTCTGTACATACATTACATTACTGATCCTGAGTTACCTCCTGTATTATACTCCAGAGCTGCACTCACTATTCTGCTGGTGCAGTCACTATATACATACATTACATTACTGATCCTGAGTTACCTCCTGTATTATACTCCAGAGCTGCACTCACTATTCTGCTGGTGCAGTCACTGTGTACATACATTACATTACTGATCCTGAGTTACCTCCTGTATTATATTCCAGAGCTGCACTCACTATTCTGCTGGTGCAGTCACTCTGTACATACATTACATTACTGATCCTGAGTTACCTCCTGTATTATACTCCAGAGCTGCACTCACTATTCTGCTGGTGCAGTCACTATATACATACATTACATTACTGATCCTGAGTTACCTCCTGTATTATACTCCAGAGCTGCACTCACTATTCTGCTGATTATTTTTAGTAATGGAAATCTTGTGGACAACACTTCCCAAAATGAAATTCATTAGAACACGTTCAGGGCCGACTAGGAAGAGTCAGGGAATGCTGGGAGATTTCTAAAGTGCACAACTGCCTGGCTGTGTCTGCTACTATAACTACAATTACTATTGCAGCCAATGGCAAGTTCGGTCCGAGGCAGCTCCGCCTCCGAGGAGCCAGGACACACTCACCTTACACTCAAACTGAATCCTCTGGTTGAGTAAAATCAGTTCCTCTGTGTCCTTCATCCTCTGCACGCTCTCATTACAGTCTCTAATCAGCTGCCAAAGAAGAAATTCACACCGGATTAAAAGATCGTCCAGCCGGATAGAGAACAACAAAAAGGTTTCAGACTCTTCGCCGGCTGAGAATATTTAGATGGAAACTTTAACAATAATAAATGTATTTATATTAGTGCCAACATATTCCGCAGCACTTTACAATTCAGAGGTTCATATACAGACAATGAGACAAAATATAAACCATGAGGAGTGATGTCCCTGCTCACAAGAGCTTACAATCTATAGGGGATGCACAAAAGGTAAATGGTAAAAGGTGCCGTCATACATGGGTTTGTTACAGTGTAACAGCAAGGCAAGCAATACAAATGTAGCCAGTGTTCAGATGGAGCAGGTATGAGGAGGGGACGATTCCTGGGCTGAGCTTTAGAGGTGATCGTTTATGTCGCTACATAGTATAATACTTCTGTATGACGCAGCAACTGTAGATTGCTCAAATCACCTAGGAAGAGCTAAAAAGCAACACAAAAATAATACGAAAGCTAAAAAAGAAGGTCCTAAGGTGATGTTAATATGAGGCGAATCCAACCTCAGTTAAGGAAAACACGATAAATTAGACTGACATTATTATTATAAATTAGACTGACACGATAAATTAGACTGACATTATTTACCAAAAACGAGGCCTAAACGCTGAAGCAGTGTGAAAAATGTAGTATACCCCATAAATCAGTACCTTGTAGACCCACCTTTTAGAATGAGTTTTTCCCCTGACAATCAGTGCAAACCTGTTCTAAGCGTAGTCACAGGTTGAGCATTTATCACAGTCACCGAAGCCTTTAGAGTCTGAGCTGTAGCTCTTGAGTGTTAACAATTTCTCTGAACATTACATGGTCTGAACTAGGGGGTAAATGTCCTGCGACGTCCACTCGTGGGAGGGCTGTCAGCTGTCTTCAATGATTTCCACATGTGAATAATCTCTCATTGTAAAAGGATGGAGCGGGCACTACCATGCTCAGTACTTGTAATGAGCAGATGGACGCTTGTACGGGCGCAACTTGAGAATAATTAAAGTCAATGGGGAACTCGAGCATTTTTCTGGAAGATCTGGAAAAATATTTTGAGTTCCCTATTAACTTCCGTTATACTCAGGTACTCGAGTCGCGCCCATCTGAGCGTTCTACACCTGTGTATGAGTACTAAGCGCCTGAGCATAGTAGTGTTTGCTCATCACTACTTAGGAGGTCATTTCCAAACAGTATGGAGCCCTTTTACAGTAAGAGATTCTTTACAAGTGAAAAACATTCAGGACAACATGAGTGGACATCTCAGGAAATTTACCCCTGATTTCAGAGAAATTGTAAAACACTCAAGAGCTACAGCTCAGACTCTAAAGGCTTCGATGAGTGCTTGCTCATCACTACTCAGAATAACACTTCCCAGACTGATGGGCAGCAACAATGATGTCTCTAAGATCACTGAGGATCTCTTTACTCCTCGACAGTCTTAACACGTGCCTGGATGATGCAGACCAGCATTCTGTCCAAACTTCTGCTCTTATAGAAGCGCTCACATATGCCGATGAACAATGGATCAAGGGCATTTGAACACTGGCACCTGGCTGCTATTAACTTTAGCCAACACTAGTGTGGAAGGTCCCATATGGAAACAGGATAGCTCATCCGTTCTCCGTCACCTCTGTACCACAATTTGCAGATCCTCTCTTCATGTTGGAAGAAGACAAACTCTAGCGCCGCCGATTGGAAGTAGCAATCCTAATTCTCTTCATTACTGGCATGTCACTCTCCACAAGGAGAAACCGTACCCCTCAGCCCTCAGTAACCCCACCTCATGTGGCCAGTGCCTCAATCCTAGGCTGAGCTGGGAACAACACTATAGAAGGATGATCTTCACTACTGATGATGGAGGACACATCGCTCACCTTCCCCAGCGCGTTTTGGGCTTGTGTGGCCTGCAGCTCTTCCATAGACCCCGGGGCTGAACGCTTCAGAATATTCTGTGGGAACAGATGAGGAGAATTATTTAGGGTTAAAGGGTTACTTCAATTCTTCACCAATACTCTAGAACGAAGTGTCATCATTTACACTCCGGCATCCTTGTACCTTACGGCTATGTTCACACAGGGCGTTTTTTAGCTCAGTTTTTATGCTAATCTCAACCTGCATATTTCACTCCCAGTAAAATCTATGTGATTCAGGGAGAAGCCGTGCACACACACATTGCTTTATTTTCCTTGCAAACTGTCAATGCTTCAAGTTTTGCTGCGTTTTTGCTGAGCCTCAATGGGTTTCTGCGTCTTTGCAGCGTTCTATGGCAAAAGCAAAGCAAAGCTACTGTGAAATCAGGAGTTACTACAAACCCCCAAGGTGTCCTGCTGACACAGCTGAGGGTTTGTTACACTATACAATACCTGTGTGACCCCCTGATGACAGAGAACCACTATAAGTAATGTATATTCCGTATAGCCCTCCGTATGGAGCTTACTGCAATCTACAGTGTAAGGAGAGCAAGGTACCAAAAATCCCCCTTCATAAACAAGGGCTTTTTCAAGCCAACTAGACCTATTTTTTATGGCTTGTAAAGGCCAAAATGTTGCATGTACGGCTGAAGAGTTGCATTTTTCTGCAGGCCTCTGAAGTGTGCACCATCCCCGGCGGCTCCTATTCTGGACAGTAGGTCCGGTGCAACATCATCACTCCACAATGATTATATCATACCGGACCTTCAAAGCACAAGAGGCTCCAGGGATGTCGGCAGGTAGGAGACGGTTCGCAGGGATCTCACGGCCGCCGGATCTCGGTCCTGTAAATCGACGCACTCCTATCTAGTAGCAGCCCAGGCAATGCTGACTATATTTGGACAGTGAACATCGAACAAGGGAAACTCCCCTCAGGAGGGGAATATTTTGACATTTTTGTGTCCCTCTTCCCTTTGGATCATCCTGCATGTGTGTGAATTGTATCAAATACTTCATTTACCTAGGTTTTTGCTATGTAATCTGAAGGCAGCATGCCGTAAGGGTTACCACAAAGAATTCAGGGACGCAGAGCACATCACAGGGTGTGTTGTTGTTTACCTACAATGTTTGTTTTAGCACCAGTAGCTTATCATTGCTCTGGAATCTCACTATCTATAGACTTTGCATACACAGAGCCTGGGTGTGGGTGGAGGCTGATTGATAAAACGCACGTCGAAGGTCTGGGGTCTTAGATTGTGGGGACACGTTCTGCCTTCCTGTCCTTCCTTTTCTTGGTAAAATTTGTTGGATTAATCAATTATCAGATCCACTTTTGAACACTGTGTCTGGATAGTATTTTCTGTATTTATAGATTTACTTTTTATTAAATTTTGACCATTTGGTACCTCCAGTTGGGTAACTTGAAGCTCATGGGCCCCGATGCAAAAGCTCCAACGGGGCCCCCCAATTAATTAACGCAAACCTTTAATAGCAATAGACTTTTGGGGCCCCCTAGGCTCCAGGGACCGGGTGCGATTGCAACCCCTGCACATGTTGTAGTTACACCCCTGGTGCCCCTCTATTAATATGCATGGACTTTGTACGTATATTTTCTGTAGTTCTCACCATGCATTTTTTTTTCATTATATAAAAGAACATTTTTAATGTATATTTTATGCAATTGCCTGTAATACTTATTTTAGCACCAGCAGCTTATCATTGCTCTAGCATCTCACTGTCTATAGACTTTGTACATACAGAGCTTTGTAGGGGCGATAGCAGCTCTCTTAGCTTTGCTAATTGCTAAATCTAATCACTCTTGATTGTGTCTGAACCGCTGCACCCAGTAATCTATGTGATACATCGTTGGAGTCTGGATCCCTTTGCCGACATCATGCTGCTCTCAGGTAATGTAGCAAAAACCTGCTGACAGATTCCCTTTAACTCTCTCTCCATGGTAAGGTTCAGTGTCGTTAGAAGGTAATTACTAGGACACTCAGACCTCCCCATTGGGCATTCCTAGATTTTGTGGCCGTTCCTGTTAGGACCGGAGTCAGGACCGGCGGCGGTAAGAAGCCCTGAGTGAGCGTCATGTCCCAGTCCAGAAGCTTTACCTGCAGGAGCAGCCGCAGACGAGTGATTCTCTGGAAGGGAAGGATGAGGAAGGATTTCAGGCTCAGCCGCTGGCACACGGGGTCGCTCTCCAGCTTGGACAAAACTTGCTGAAAACGTGGGGTTTCACTCCTGTCGGGGAGATGAAAACAAAGCTATGATCATGGGGTGGATGTCACACCGCAAACTAGGGAGTGTCCGGATACAGTGCGTGACAGGGACGCACGGACCAATGGTGTCCGGTGCACTACACACAACAAGAGGGAAAAACACTGCGGGGGAACACACAGCGGAGGGCCCTGCTTATAGGGAACAGGGGACAGGTGACCTCCTACACTCACCTACGGCTGTGCCCTCATCTCCCTACCATCCCTACACGGGTTCTTTCATCCCATCACCAAGCAGGATACCTAGGTCCCTCGCTGGCCCTGATGTTAGCCCTCAATAGGGAAATGGCTGGTGGGAGCACTAGTTCCAACCACTGCAATAATAACGAGGGGAAGGGGAGACAGACAGGGATGTGACAAAAACAACTTCACGCCTGCTGCCACTCTCCAAGGCAGCAGACAGCTTGGCAACAGTCAGCTCTACAGAGTAGCTCCTTCACCTCGGGTAGTTAGGCCAGGATTGGAGGTCAATCACCAGCAAGGAATGCTGGATCTCAATAAAGGAATGAGACACAGGTCCCAAACCAGTCACAAGTCTCCAAAGTAAGAAAGACCATGGTGATAGTGGAGCATCAATGATACGGAAAGAGTGTCTGTAAGTATCCAATGATAGCAGGACGGGGTGCGGGCTCTCTCCTGGGCCAGACTCTATATTAGTCCTGGTGGCCAAAATGTAGTAATGCGGAATTGCAACGCACAATAGAAGCACAAATCCTAAATGTTCCAGTTTATCTACATAAAACTTAATCACAAAAATGTTTTGCAAAACTAAAAATGTTTTGTAAAGCTTAACAGCATGAAAAAAAGTTCTGGAACTTTTTTATTTACAAACTTTATGGCAAATTTGTCACAGTGAAATACGTCAGATTCTGGAGGAGTGTGCAGAAAACCCGACTTTCTTGACTTTCACCATTTTTATGCGTTTTAGATAATCCCTGTAGGTTATAGAACAATGCAGAAAGCGAGGCTGAGGCTCCATGTGCCACAATGTTGTCACAAATCTCTATTATCCAAGAGATGGTGCCAGTGACGCATCTTCAACCTCATGGGCGCCAACGTGGACGTTATATCAGACAGCCTTTATTCATCTCTATGCGTTTCGCGAGACTGCTGCTCACTTTTTCAGGGGATACAGAGGATCACACACATATGGGAACAACGTCTATATACTGCATAACACACTTTGTTTCCATCCGTGTGTGATCCTCTGTATCTCCTGAAGAAGTGAGCAGTATGGTATTGGATCTGGTAACTGATCACTATGAATCCTCCGTTTTTTCCGTCATTTGTAAAGGATCCGGTTTTTTCTTACTGGATCAGTTTTGTATGGAAGATAAATAGTGATCAGTTACTGGATCCGTTCTCCATAGACTCCAATGCTATTAAAACGGAGGAGAAATAGTGATCAGTTACTGGATCTGTTCTCCATAGACTCCAATGCTATTAAAACGGAGGATAGTGATCAGTTACCGGATCTGTTCTCCATAGACTCCAATGTTACAAAAACGGATCCTGCAGGAATCAGTATTTGCAAAACAGACAAAATAGTTGTGTTTGCAGAACGGATCGTGCTGGATCTGATCTAATAGACAATTACTGGACAGGGGAACTTAGTCTAATCCAGGCAGGTCAATCCTGGATACAATAAGACTTTTGTGGCGCCCCGCTCACGCAGGTAACCACAGATCTCTCTAATGCACAGCTGGGTTTCCACAGCAGGTACCTACTACGAACAACACCTTCCACCCCAGCACAGTAGAGGGAGCTCAACTTGCTGCCCTTAGGCAAGATCCCCTATATATACTGCTGCTGGGAGAGGAGCTTGTCAGAGTGTGTGCAGACACTAGAAGAGCTGCAAGGAAGTCCTGGTGATCGGTGCTGCGTACAGGCCAGAGCCAGAGACCCAGAATGGCCCTTCAGCGTCCCAGGCAGGGAGCCCAGAGCAGAAAAGGGAACAAGAAGCCGGAGGGAGTTCGTCCCTATAAGCTGGAGGGAGTTCGCCCTTATAAGAGCTGGAGGGAGTTTGTCCCAGGAGAAACGCCGGATATTGGGGATCCGCACCTGTGGGGAACTATAGGCTCACAGAAAACCACGTCGCACCGTGAAAACTACAGCTACACGGTCTCCCAGGAGGGTCAAGAGAGGGAGCCAGGAACAGCAGAGCAGCCTGCAGTGTCCAGAGAGGGTCATCCCGGAGACCACACAGGAGGAGAGGGAAACAGACGAGGAAGAGAGTGGAGGCAAGTCAGGCTACAGCAGGCTGTGCTTCAACAAATACACAAGCAGAGGAGGCCTTATACCCACTTGCTATGGGAACCCACTGCGCAACCCTGTCACCAGTCGGTGCCCTGGACGCTTTACCTGCTCAAGACCTCAGTAAAAGGTAAAAGAAATGTCTCAGGGTGTGTGCATTCTTCCCTTCTTCTCTCAGCTTCCTCTATAGACTATTTCAACTCTCCCTTCACAATCTCAGCTCCACTATAACTTGCCCCTCCACACTACGCTGCCCCGGAGGTCCCAGTCCTGCGGAGGACTACACCATCCCAACCGCCATACCACTGACCTCCTGAGGACTGTGGCAGCGCTGGTGGCATCTCACCAGGTACTGCAGGTGGCGTCACGACAAACTATACACTTGTAAATAAGCCCCAGTAAATAATTCCCCTGTTTTCAAAAGAACAGTCCCCCAGGACACGGGATCAGGCGTGGCCACCATTCCCCGTGACAAAGTTAACCCTCTGCCGCCTGATACCCGAGTACCCTGCGCCCTGGGGTGACACACTTTCATCTGTGTTTGGTGCTAGGTCTCGGGTCTTTCTGGAATCTTCCAGCTAGCAGAGATTTTAAAAATGAAAAAAGTAAACAAAAAATATATAGAAAATGTGAAGAAGTTCCATTATACAGTGATTATATTACAGAAACTTACAGAAATCTAAACATATGGAGTGTGAAACTCAGTTTTGGCCAACAGAGGGCAGCGCTGGTCATGACAAGGATTTAAGACAGGGCAGGGGTCTCAAACTCAGTTTTCAGGATTTCCTTAGCATTTGACAGTTGGAAATTTAATCTCCTGCACAGGCGACAATTCTAACTGTCAAAGGCTAAGGAAATCCTGAAACCACGCACTGTGTGCGGCCCTCAAGGCCTGGAGTTTGAGACCCCCGGTCTAAGGTTTCTCCTTGTGGAGAGTGACATATCAGTATAAGGAGACTTAAACACACAATGCTCCTCCGGGAAATTAAATATGCAAATTGTCTCTTCAGAGAGGAAGAGGACAAACTCTAGCGCCACCTATTGGAAGTGGCAATCCTAAATGTTAATATTGACCCTGTAACGAGCCATGCAAAGTGAGATTCTGGTCTGATTTTAACCCTTGGTAATATGACAAGACTCGTTTTAGAGGGTCGTTTTTGACTTTTAGGATTGCTCTCTTTGAAGAGATATTAGCATATCTTATTTCCCAGAGGAGCATTGCAGCTTTGAAGCCTCCTCATACTGACATGTCACTCTCCACAAGGAGAAACCTCACCCCTTACACCCCACTTAGCCCCTCATACAGCCAGATCAGATCTCATACTTTGCACTGATGAGTAGCAATACACCAAAACACTGTCAGCAAATTGAGATTCTGATCTGGTTATAATCCTTGGTCATATGACAAGGCTCAATAAAGGGTTGATATTAACTTGTAGGAGTGCTACTTCCAATAGGTGGCGGAGCTAGAGTTCAGGTCCTCTTCCTCTCTGAAGGGACAATTTGCAGGGATATGGTAGCAAATTGCACCTCACTATGGTAGGGATTCTAAAATTGAAGCTTGGGATATGGATAAAGTAACATAGTCCCCCACTACTACTACCGGTACTACTTCTGATGGAGCCATACAAAGATGCCGTGAGGTCCTCGATCTATAGTGTATGCATCCATATATTATATATATGTATATAAAAATAAGCACACACATATACATACACACACACACACACACACACATATACATGAGGATAGATAGATAGATAGATAGATAGATAGATAGATAGATAGATAGATAGATAGATAGATAGATAGATAGATAGATAGATAGATAGATAGATAGGATAGAGGTAAAGCCTCCTTGGGGACTTGCTTGGCAGCGTAGGTGACACCAACAACCACATTTCTCTTCACACATAACAGGGGTTTATTAATTTTTGCCATAAACCTCCATTACTCACATCACAATCAGATTTTATAGTTTACACATCATATTTTCATCAACAGACCATTAAGGAGTCCTACACACACCGACCCTTACTGACCTCAGTCTGGTCCTAATGGCGGCTGTGCCCGCCTGGCATTATTCACATGGGATCTCATACATGGCACTTTTACATAAACCTTTATGAGTCACACATGTAACGTCATACCTCAGTATTCCCATAATCACATTACAGGACATCTCTATACATAATTGCCAGTTTAGCACTTCCGGCCACTGTGCCGCTATGGAGCAAGGGCGCCTGCACTAAACTGCCAATTATGCCTGCCTACCCCGGAAGCGACGCCATATTACTACACCCATGCCGCGGGCTGGCGGCGGCTCCCTCCAGCCTCCCATCACTGCACACACCCGCACGCTGCTGCCTCCACCGCTCTCATGCTGACGCCGGCACACTCGCTTTCCACCCTCCAGCCCCACCGCTGCCACGGTAAGTGCCTTACAGAAGCGCACAACCCACTCTCATTCAGACTCCAGCCAACCCGCCCCCCCCCGCCGCAGCCAGGGCCACCGCTATTACTGAAGGGGCCGCCGCCACCATCGGCGGCCCCCTTCATCTCACACGCTGCCCGCCGCTGCCGCCCTCCCTGTCATGCCACCGGCGCCCCACTCTCTTTGCAGCCTGCATGGCCGCCGGCCTGCTCTCTCCTACCACCACCCCCCCCTCCTCAATTTACGTCACTGAGCCAGTCGCACTGACCCTCATTACCCCACTAACACTGCCCCTGCTCACCCACACTCACCCTCCATAGCCCTCCAAACTCACCCACACTGCCCCTCCTCACTCCTCTTCACCGCACTACCGTTAACAAAAAAGAAAACATATGCTCACCTCTCCACGAGTCCCCGCCGTCTTCCTGCAGGCTCCCAGTGGCTCCCGCTGCCTCCCGGTGTCTGCAGAGGTCTTCTACTGCAGTATAGGACCTGCGGTGATGTCACAGTCACGTGACACCAGGTTACTCCATGCCAACTTCCAGTCACGTGACTGTGACATCACCGCAGGTCCTATACTGCAGTAGAAGACCTCTGCAGACAATGGGAGCCTGCACGGAGACGGCGGGGGCACGGGGGGAGGTAAGCATAAACTTTAATTTTTTTTAACCCCTGCCTTCCTGTTTGGAACAGTTTTACTCTACTGAGCATGCTCAGTACAGTAAAAGCCTCCTCCATCCTCACAGCCTCCTCCAGCCTCACATCCTAACAGCCTCCTCCAGCCTCACAGCCTCCTCCAGCCTAACAGCCTCCTCCAGCCTCACAGCCTCCTCCAGCCTCACAGCCTCCTCCAGCCTCACAGCCTCCTCCAGCCTCACAGCCTCCTCCAGCCTCACAGCCTCCTCCAACCTCACAGCCTCCCTCATCTTCACAGCCGCCTCCAGCCTCACAGCCGCCTCCAGCCTCACAGCCGCCTCCAGCCTCACAGCCGCCTCCAGCCTCACAGCCGCCTCCAGCCTCACAGCCGCCTCCAGCCTCACAGCCGCCTCCAGCCTCTCAGCCTCCTCCATCCTCTCAGCCTCCTCCATCCTCTCAGCCTCCTCCATCCTCTCAGCCTCCTCCATCCTCTCAGCCTCCTCCATCCTCTCAGCCTCCTCCATCCTCTCAGCCTCCTCCATCCCCTCAGCCTCCTCCATCCTCTCAGCCTCCTCCATCCTCTCAGCCTCCTCCATCCTCTCAGCCTCCTCCATCCTCTCAGCCTCCTCCATCCTCTCAGCTTCCTCCATCCTCAGCCGCACTACCTGACACCGCTGCCATCCTGCCAACCCTTGGCCCCGCTTCATCGCCACCGCCCTCGCGCCCTCCGCCAGGTCCACGCTGCCCGGATGCCGCCGCTGCCTTCCGCCCCTCGCCGCTCTCTCACCGCTGAGGCCTCAATGTCGCCATGCTGGTGGAGTAGTGGTCTACGGGCTGTGGTCGCATGCCGGGAGCCAGTGACGGCGTCCTGTGGGCGGCAACAGCCAATGGGAGTGAGCGCACCGTGTCAGCCTGCAAAGCCTGACACGCCCCGCTCACTCCCATTGCCCGCCCCCGCAAGCGGATTGGGCGTTGTGTTGTACACACAGGGCGCCCATCCTATTGGCCAGGACCTACAGTCTGCTACCACCACCATCCCTCCTCAACTAACGTTACAGGGGCAGCGGGGCTAACATCTGCTACACTGCCCCTCATTACCCCCTAATCACCCACACTGCCCCTGCTCACCCACACTCACCCTCCATAGCCCTCCCAACTCACCCATACTGCCCCTGCTCACTCCTCTTCCCCCCCCATGCCCTCACTCACTCCTCACACTGCCCCTTATTACCCCCTACTCACGCACACTGCCCACACTACCCACACACTGCTCCACCTTACCCCCCCCCACTCACCCATACACCCCGCTTACCCCTCTCCCCCCCCCACAAATTACCACAATCACCCACACTGCCCCTGCTCACTCCTCTTATTCCCCCTATCTCATCACTCCTTACCCCTCTCACCCCCCCAACTGCCCACACTCACCCACACTGCCCCGGCTCACTCCTCTTACCCCCCGTATCTCATCAGTCCTTACCCCTCTCACCCCCCCACCCCCCAACTGCCCACAATCACCCACACTGCCCCTGCTTAACCCCACCCCAAATCACCCACACTGCCCCTCCTCATGCCCCCACTCACCCCACACTGCTGCTGTTTATCCCTTTCACCTCCCCACACTGCCCCTGCTCACCCCACTTACCCCCCCCCCACATGCCCTCACTCCCTACATTGCCCCTGCTGACACCCACAGCCTCAAGTCACACCTAATGGCCCCAATGCCAAACACCCCGCCCCCCCCCACCTTCATGTCACCCGACTCCCGATGCGATAGCATCGGGCCTTTTTCCTAGTTATTCCCATAATCTTATACCTCATGCATGGCTCTTTTACATAAACCACCATGAATCACTTGTTACATCATACATGCTACTTTTGCATAAACCATTATGTTCACACATGATCACCGGGACCACATCACGTCTTCCCAGTCGATCCCAATGTTGGATACGGCCGCCTGGCCTTCATTCACATGAGACATCATACATGGCATTTTTACATAGACCATTATGCTTTATACATGAACCATCACATATAGTCAACGGGACCATATCACGACCTAGAAGTCAGTCCCAATGGCAGTTACGGCCTCCTGGCCTTCATAGGCTTCACTCGTCACAGGGCCCACTCACACACACACAGTCCAGCATGGACTACAGCCCTCTCAGACCCATACATAGAGTCAACGGGCTCCATATGGCTCAGAGGGACAGGTGTCTCCCACATGGAGAGCCCGGCTTCCCGCCTCGTCCCCCCTCTGCCTCACGTCCTGGAGGTCATGTCTGGTCTGCCTCCCATCTCCAGTCTCTCTCAGCACCCTAGGCAGCTTCTTATCCTGGCTGCCACACCCACACCTGCAACACAGTGAGAGTCAGACCTGGAAGTAGTAAACCCTCTGTACACCAGTCAGGTTTAGCACAGCAATAACCCCTACACACAGGCTCAGACACCGTTAACCCTGTGTGCACAGCTCAAAACACGTGATGTATACTGGCTATGGGCTCTCATGCCGGTCATACCTCACTATTTTTTATATATTAATAGCTGTAGTACCCGGCTACGCCCGGGTTAATAAATAACTGCTGTTAGCTATAACAAAATAGAATTTGAATATGTCATATTAATGACCTGTAAGAAAATAGAAGCTGAGCTGTGATTGGTTGCTATAGGCAGCCTAATAAATCTCCAGCCAACAGTAAACCCTCCCCCTGGCCGGGCAGTATATGTTACCTCACACATACACATAATAGGCAGCTCATGTGACTGACATCTGCCTTAATTCCCAATATGTGTGTGTGTGTCCCTGTGGGATGAGTGCATGTGTCCCTATAGGGTGTGTATGTCCCTGTGGGGGGAAGGGGTCTATGTGGTGTGTGTCTCTGTTGTGTGTGTCTCTTTGTGGTGTGTGTGTGTCCCTGTGGGATGAGTGCATGTGTCCCTATAGGGTGTGTATGTGTGTGTGTCCCTGTGGGGGGGGGTCTGTGTGGTGTGTGTGTCCCTGTGTGGTGTGTGTGTCCCTGTGGTGTGTGTGTGTTTGTCCCTGTGGGGTAAGTGCATTTGTCCCTATTGGGTGTGTATGTGTGTGTGTCCCTGTGGGGGGGGGTCTGTGTGGTGTGTGTGTGTCCATGTGGGGTGAGTGCATGTGTTGTTATAGGGTGTGTGTCCCCATGGGGGGGGGGGTGTGTCTCTCTGTGTTGTGTGTGTCTCTGTGTTGTGTCTCTTTGTGGTGTGTGTGTCTCTTTGTGGTGTGTGTGTTCGGGTGCGTGGTGAGTATGCAATGTTGGGGCTGCACCTTAGCGACTATACACTTGCTGTTACTCTTTGTGTGCGTGTGTTGTGTATACATGTCCCCGTGCGTGGTGAATATCTCATGTTGGGGCCCCACCTTAGTGACTATATGCTGGTATGTGCTGTTAGTCTTTGGCGCTATCATTAAACCCTCTCATTCACAACTGCCAACTGGTAACTGTTACTTTTTCCCCATTATGTAGATATAGGGGCAAAATTGTTTGGTGAATTGGAACGCGCGAGGTTAAGATTTCGCCTCACAACATAGCCTGTGACGCTCCCGGGGTCGAGACTTGTGACTGTGCAAAATTATGTGGCTGTAGTTGCGACGGTGTAGATGCCAATCCTGGACATACATACATACACACACACATTCAGCTTTATATATTAGATAAACATATACACACACATATATAAGGTATACTCACATCAGCCTTTGGAAGGTCCGGTCCTGGTAACTCTGATTGGTGACGTACGGCAGGTAGACCTTCCGGAAGTTGGGCTCGTGGGCGATCACCACATCACACACCTGGAAGTTGTACATGTTGCTCTCAAATTCTTCTTCCAGGTCAAAAAGGAAACTGATCCAAATAAAAAAATATATATATAATTTACAACAAAAAAACAAAAAAAAACAAAACAAAACAATAAGTTCTCAAAAAGTATCCACATAATGTTCACTGAGTTTGCCGGGTGACATCCACCCTAGACGCCACGATACATCCTGGAAAAGAAGTAGTGGAGAAACTATTGTTGCCTAAACGGAGTTGTCATTCATGGGTGTGGGAAAGGTGGGTGCCTGCACCTGTGAAAGCACCAAGATCCACCATGTTACCCATCACCCAGCTTTCCTGTCCTTGTGAATGGGAAACGTTAAAGGATTATTCCCAAAATGCAAGATATATTATTAATATTCAGTTTGAGCCCAACATATTTCACCTCCTATCACTCAGAACAGAAGAGGTGCTCCTTCAAAATATTTCCCATTAGCACCCTGCTTCTCCTCAGGGCTGCACATCTCTCCCTCCCTCACTCTGCTCCCCTGGGAGCTTCCAGATTGTCATGGTTTCAGTTTCCGTAGGTGAGGGGACCACTGAGGTTTCTGAATGTGGTAACCCACTTCTTCGACAAACATCAATGACTTTTTTAGTCCCATTTCACTGGTGGTTCCTGGGGATCCACAGAACACAATCCTGCTCCCTCCTGGTTGATCAGCAGAGCTGAGCTGTGCTACAACCCAGCTGTCAGATGTTTAGATTAGACAAGGAGCATCGGCTTCGGGAGTCTCCTCTACTGTTCGTCTCTTTTCGTGGACCATGAAGCTCAATGCATGGGAGTCATTCTTCTCCATATCCGGTGACCACTACCTTCATGGATTCCGGTAATCACTTGCTCGCCGCTGGCTGGTTACATGACCATGGATATATAATAAGAGCCAGCAAAGCCTTGAGCTCGACAGTTATGGAAATATTACAGCTCAATAGGTGAAATGAATAAAAAATAATAAAATAAAATCATGAAATAATCAAAATGCAAGAATAAAAAAAATGAATAAAATGGAATCCCCTGGATCTATTTACAGATTGTGGATGGAGGATACTCACTCGCTGCTGGCATCTCGCACCTCGGACAGGCGGGAGAACAGCCACTGCCGGTCCTGGACGCCCAGCATCTCCTGCAGGTCTGCGTTTCGCTGGAAATGATCCACCGCAATGTTGAGACTCCGCAGGTAAAGCGCCTCCGACATGATGAGCTCGAACTTTGCCTGCAGACGGGGAAGCAAACAATGGGGAAGGCGATTTCTGGAAACCATTGAGATGTTCTACAACTTTCTAACATGTTGTGGGTCTCCAGGTCTTCATGTTCAGTATCTCTGCTTGCTGTCAGTGATTGACAATGAAACTGGAATCCAGCCTGGTCCTCACTCAGTGGAGGAAACTTCCCTGGACTGATGCAACGAAGTATACAAGAATCGTGAAGAAACTCTGCGCTGCTGTTAAAAGATGCAGGTCCAAGACAAAGTACGGTCAAATAAAGGTGGTTTATTTCTATGTGTTTCGAAGTGTATCCTCACTTCTTTCTCAGGAAATCCACCAATTTTAAATTGGGAAAGAAGTTAGGACACAAATCGAACATGTAGAAATAAACCACCATTATTTGACCGTACTTTGTTTTGAATCTGCATCTTTTAACAGCAGCGCAGATCTCTTCCACGATTCTCTCCTGTATATTTTGCTTGTCTATGTGAATGAGGATCTGGCAGGAGCTGTACACACACTTTCATATTGGTTGTGGGTCACAACTCTACAAAATGAGCAACTAGCTCTTATTTCTCCCTTGTTTATACCCTATTGCATTCCTTTTATTCACAGTTTCTCATTGGTCTGATACAATGTATCAATCCTCTAAAAGTGAACAATGAAAATTTCAATCTGCTATGCTGATCCCCCATAACAGAGCGTGACCCACAGATCCCCCATAACAGAGCGTCATCCACAGATCCCCCATAACAGACCGTCATCCACAGATCCTCCATAACAGAGCGTCATCCACAGATCCCCCATAACAGAGCGTCACCCACAGATCCCCCATAACAGAGCGTCATCCACAGATCCCCCATAACAGAGCGTCATCCACAGATCCTCCATAACAGAGCGTCATCCACAGATCCCCCATAACAGAGCGTCATCCACAGATCCTCCATAACAGAGCGTCATCCCCAGATCCCCCATAACAGAGTGTCACCCACAGATCCCCCATAACAGAGCGTCATCCACAGATCTCCATAACAGAGCGTCACCCACAGATCCCCATAACAGAGCGTCACCCACAGATCCCCCATAACAGAGCGTCATCCACAGATCTCCATAACAGAGCGTCATCCACTGATTCCCCATAACAGAGTGTCACCCACAGATCCCCCATAACAGAGCGTCATCCACAGATCCTCCATAACAGAGCGTCACACACAGATCCCCATAACAGAGCGTCACACACAGATCCCCATAATAGAGCGTCATCCACAGATGCCCCATAACAGAGCGTCATCCACAGATCCCCATAACAGAGCGTCATCCACAGATCCCCCATAACAGAGCGTCATCCACAGATCCCCCATAACAGAGCGTCATCCACAGATCCCCCATAACAGAGCGTCATCCACAGATCCCCCATAACAGGGCGTCATCCACAGATCCCCCATAACAGAGCGTCATCCACAGATCCTCCATAACAGAGCGTCACACACAGATCCCCCATAACAGAGCGTCATCCACAGATCCCCATAATAGAGCGTCATCCACAGATGCCCCATAACAGAGCGTCATCCACAGATCCCCATAACAGAGCGTCATCCACAGATCCCCATAACAGAGCGTCATCCACAGATCCCCCATAACAGAGCGTCATCCACAGATCCCCCATAACAGAGCATCATCCACAGATCCCCCATAACAGGGCGTCATCCACAGATCCCCCATAACAGAGCGTCATCCACAGATCCCCCATAACAGAGCGTCATCCACAGATCCTCCATAACAGAGCGTCATCCCCAGATCCCCCATAACAGAGTGTCACCCACAGATCCCCCATAACAGAGCGTCATCCACAGATCTCCATAACAGAGCGTCACCCACAGATCCCCATAACAGAGCGTCACCCACAGATCCCCCATAACAGAGCGTCATCCACAGATCTCCATAACAGAGCGTCATCCACTGATTCCCCATAACAGAGTGTCACCCACAGATCCCCCATAACAGAGCGTCATCCACAGATCCTCCATAACAGAGCGTCACACACAGATCCCCCATAACAGAGCGTCATCCACAGATCCCCATAATAGAGCGTCATCCACAGATGCCCCATAACAGAGCGTCATCCACAGATCCCCATAACAGAGCGTCATCCACAGATCCCCATAACAGAGCGTCATCCACAGATCCCCCATAACAGAGCGTCATCCACAGATCCCCCATAACAGGGCGTCATCCACAGATCCCCATAACAGAGCGTCATCCACAGATCCTCCATAACAGAGCGTCACACACAGATCCCCCATAACAGAGCGTCATCCACAGATCCCCATAATAGAGCGTCATCCACAGATGCCCCATAACAGAGCGTCATCCACAGATCCCCATAACAGAGCGTCATCCACAGATCCCCCATAACAGAGCGTCATCCACAGATCCCCCATAACAGAGCGTCATCCACAGATCCCCATAACAGAGCATCATCCACAGATCCCCCATAACAGGGCGTCATCCACAGATCCCCCATAACAGAGCGTCATCCACAGATCCCCCATAACAGAGCATCACCCACAGATCCTCCATAACAGACCGTCATCCACAGATCCCCATAACAGAGCATCATCCACAGATCCCCCATAACAGAGCGTCACCCACAGATCCCCCATAACAGACCGTCATCCACAGATCCCCATAACAGAGCATCATCCACAGATCCTCCATAACAGAGCGTCATCCACAGATCCCCCATAACAGAGCGTCATCCACAGATCCCCCATAACAGAGCGTCATCCACAGACCCCCATAACAGAGCGTCATCCACAGATCCCTCATAACAGAGCGTCATCCACAGATCCCCCATAACAGAGCGTCATCCACAGATCCCCCATAACAGAGCGTCACCCACAGATCCCCCATAACAGAGCGTCACCCACAGATCCCCATAACAGAGCGTCATCCACAGATCCCCCATAACAGAGCGTCATCCACAGATCCCCATAACAGAGCGTCATCCACAGATCCCCCATAACAGAGCGTCACCCACAGATCACCCATAACAGAGCGTCACCCACAGATCCCCATAACAGAGCGTCATCCACAGATCCCCCATAACAGAGCGTCATCCACAGATCCCCCATAACAGAGCATCATCCACAGATCCCCCATAACAGAGCGTCATCCACAGATCCTCCATAACAGAGCGTCATCCCCAGATCCCCCATAACAGAGCATCATCCACAGATCCCCCATAACAGAGCGTCATCCACAGATCCCTCATAACAGATCGTCATCCACAGATCCCCATAACAGAGCGTCATCCACAGATCCCCCATAATAGTGGGACACAGGGTACAGTGATTCTCGCACCTCCTGCAGCTTCTGCTCCTCTCGGGTCATGGATAGGAAGGCCACGCTGTCCCGGATCTTCGGGATGTCCTGCCATAGAGAGTCAGCGGATGAGATGGAGAGGCGCTGCAGGTAGGACTCCTGGGAGGAGAGGATCCTCCTCCGCGCCCGCGGGGAGCTGGGCTGACTGTCCTCCGCAGGGGAGTTACCCGGCTTCTGTCTCTGGATCTCCTGGTTCAGAGCGACATCACTGTACTCCTGATACAGCAGATTGGCTGCAGGGAAGAAACAGGACGACGTCACATATAATGTCATTGTATCACGGGTGAAGAGAGACTGCAGGACACTTACAGGAGTTTATGAATGTGGAGTAACGTCGGTGGATGCTCTGCAATGACTCGGAGGAGGCTGTGATCTTACTGCGAGACCCTCTAGGGAAAAAAGACCAGATACAGGAGACTCAGATAATCAATAAGTTGTATCATTACCTCCATTGGGATAGACTGAGGGAATATCACAGAAAGGAATAGAGGACTGTCTGAGGTCCCTATTCTCAGTCACTGATCTCGAGTTACCTCCTGTATTATACTCCAGAGCTGCACTCACTATTCTGCTGGTGCAGTCACTGTGTACATACATTACATTACTGATCCTGAGTTACCTCCTGTATTATACTCCAGAGCTGCACTCACTATTCTGCTGGTGCAGTCACTGTGTACATACATTACATTACTGATCCTGAGTTACCTCCTGTATTATACTCCAGAGCTGCACTCACTATTCAGCTGGTACAGTCACTGCGTACATACATTACATTACTGATCCTGAGTTTACCTCCTGTATTATCCTCCAAGCTGCACTCACTATTCTGCTGGTGCAGTCACTGTGTACATACATTACATTACTGATCCTCAGCTACCTCCTGTATTATACTCCAGAGCTGCACTCACTATTCTGCTGGTGCAGTCACTGTGTACATACATTACATTACTGATCCTGAGTTACCCCTGTATTATACTCCAGAGCTGCACTCACTATTCTGCTGGTGCAATCACTGTGTACATACATTACATTACTGATCCTGAGTTACCTCCTGTATTATACTCCAGAGCTGCACTCACTATTCTGCTGGTGCAGTCACTGTGTGCATACATTACATTACTGATCCTGAGTTACCTCCTGTATTATACTCCAGAGCTGCACTCACTATTCTGCTGGTGCAGTCACTGTGTGCATACATTACATTACTGATCCTGAGTTACCTCCTGTATTATACCCCAGAGCTGCACTCACTATTCTGCTGGTGCAGTCACTGTGTACATACATTACATTACTGATCCTGGGTTACCTCCTGTATTATACTCCAGAGCTGCACTCACTATTCTGCTGGTGCAGTCACTGTGTACATACATTACATTACTGATCCTGAGTTACCTCCTGTATTATACTCCAGAGCTGCACTCACTATTCTGCTGGTGCAGTCACTGTGTACATACATTACTGATCCTGAGTCACCTCCTGTATTATACTCCAGAGCTGCACTCACTATTCTGCTGGTGCAGTCACTGTGTACATACATTACATTACTGATCCTGAGTTACCTCCTGTATTATACTCCAGAGCTGCACTCACTATTCTGCTGGTGCAGTCACTGTGTGCATACATTACATTACTGATCCTGAGTTACCTCCTGTATTATACCCAGAGCTGCACTCACTATTCTGCTGGTGCAGTCAATGTGTACATACATTACATTACTGATCCTGGGTTACCTCCTGTATTATACTCCAGAGCTGCACTCACTATTCAGCTGGTACAGTCACTGCGTACATACATTACATTACTGATCCTGAGTTACCTCCTGTATTATACTCCAGAGCTGCACTCACTATTCTGCTGGTGCAGTCACTGTGTACATACATTACATTACTGATCCTGAGTTACCTCCTGTATTATACTCCAGAGCTGCACTCACTATTCTGCTGGTGCAGTCACTGTGTACATACATTACATTACTGATCCTGAGTTACCTCCTGTATTATACTCCAGAGCTGCACTCACTATTCTGCTGGTGCAGTCACTGTGTACATACATTACATTACTGATCCTGAGTTACCTCCTGTGTTATACTCCAGAGCTGCACTCACTATTCTGCTGGTGCAGTCACTGTGTACATACATTACATTACTGATCCTGAGTTACCTCCTGTATTATACTCCAGAGCTGCACTCACTATTCTGCTGGTGCAGTCACTGTGTACACACATTACATTACTGATCCTGAGTTACCTCCTGTATTACACTCCAGAGCTGCACTCACTATTCTGCTGGTGCAGTCACTGTGTACATACATTACATTACTGGTCCTGAGTTACCTCCTGTATTATACTCCAGAGCTGCACTCACTATTCTGCTGGTGCAGTCACTGTGTACACACATTACATTACTGATCCTGAGTTACCTCCTGTATTACACTCCAGAGCTGCACTCACTATTCTGCTGGTGCAGTCACTGTGTACATACATTACATTACTGGTCCTGAGTTACCTCCTGTATTATACTCCAGAGCTGCACTCACTATTCTGCTGGAGCAGTCACTGTGTACATACATTACATTACTGATCCTGAGTTACCTCCTGTATTATACTCCAGAGCTGCACTCACTATTCTGCTGGAGCAGTCACTGTGTACATACATTACATTACTGATCCTGAGTTACCTCCTGTATTATACTCCAGAGCTGCACTCACTATTCTGCTGGTGCAGTCACTGTGTACATATATTACATTACTGATCCTGAGTTACCTCCTGTATTATACTCCAGAGCTGCACTCACTATTCTGCTGGTGCAGTCACTGTGTACATACATTACATTACTGATCCTGAGTTACCTCCTGTATTGTACCCCAGAGCTGCACTCACTATTCTGCTGGTGCAGTCACTGTGTACATACATTACATTACTGATCATGAGTTACCTCCTGTATTATACTCCAGAGCTGCACTCACTATTCTGCTGTACCTAATAATGAATCAGCTGAGATATGTAGATCATGTTGACCTCCATAGTGGTCTCAGCTTGTGGCCTTACCTTAGCTGCACAGTTTCTGGATTATCGGAAGGCTTCTCTGTGGTTGAGTGAGGTCCTTCTTCTAAAAAGTAATAAAACATTTAAGTGTATATAGATACAGTCTGACTCCTATAGCTCGGGGTGCAGTGCTCTTTACATGCACGTCTGCGCATTTATGTTTATTAGTCTTAACCATTGATGGCCTGAGTGGAAGGTGTCCTGTCTCAGAGGTTTATATGAGGCAGGTAACTCGGATTAGGAGACCTGGCCTTCCGGACTGGTGTTCCAATGTTTCAGGGACATGTGAATTGTAGAATTAACCATTCGTCTCTTATCTTGGACAGTGAGCAGACAATCTATGGATTCCATAGGACACCATGTAATACTTTAGTCTTCCTTTGTGGGCACTGTAGAGTGGATTAATCGTTAGCAGCCACATTCTTCTGCAGATAAAAGCTGATCACTGGGAATCCCACCAGTTTACACTGGGGAGATCAAGGGTAACAATGTTTTGCACTTTTGACTTTCCATCTCCATATGAGACTACCTTCATTTTATAGACCATCATCTTGGCCATCTCATACATAAATGTGACTCGCAGCTATTCAGCATATGACTAATTATACAGATTCGTGTCATGTCTCTGCATTGTTACCGTTTTGCTCCCGTATACTACAAATCACAACCTGTTCTCACATTCCCTAATTGCTCAGCGTGTTAAGAGGTTGATTCCCAAGACAAGAGAATCACCATCATCCGGCTCACTTAAGCCCCTTTCACATCAGCGTTTTGCTCATGTTTGCGGCCGATCCAGCAGGTGGCGCCACATCTGCCGGATCGGCCAACTTGCAGCCGGGATCCGGCAAGCCCCATACATTGTCTATGGGGTAGGGTGCGGCAAGTGTGGCTCCGCAGGATGTGGCAGATCCGGCACTTACGGCCGCAAGTGTTGGATCCGGCCGATCTGGTGTAACTGCACTTGCAGCACCTGACTGCAAGCCCCATAGACAATGCATGGGGCTTGCCGGATCGGCCACCTAATGGACGCACTTGCGGCACTGATCCGGCAAGCCCCATGCATTGACTGCCGGATCTGCCGCACATCAGCAAAAACGCTGATGTGAAAGGCCCCTTATAGCGGTCTCTTCTCTCTGCCAAGAACATTGCCGGACTGCATCATGTGAGGCCATGACAGTAGGAAGATGACGTCCGTCCATTCATTCAAAAGCCAAGAGGGGACGTCCAGGAAAATATCGGAGTCAACAAGTCGTCTCATCACAAGGTCTATCTGCGGCTCGTCTGCTCCATAATAGTAAGATCACAGATATCCAGTGTGGCGCCCCGCAACGAGTGCGTCACAGGAGGGTACTGCACCCCTGACTGAAGGTACAGTATCCTCCGTCTCAGTGATGAACAAGTTAACTCCAAGACTCCATACACCACATGCAACATCTAGAGGTAGAGGACCAATCAGATACCCGTTCACCGGGCAACCGGTCCTGGTGGGAGGAGTGTGAGATGTACAGTGTGGGGAAAGAGCAGAAAGAAAGTTAGTAAGTGGGAGAGACAAGTACAAGGAAGAAGCCGTAACAAGACAGCTAACGGGGAGGGCACCGAGAAGCGGTGACCCAGAAGCGAAGGGGGCCAAGTAACCAGTAACTGGTACAAACTAACCCGAGCCCAGTCCACCCGGAGTACGGGCTCCGAGGCAGTGCAGACGTCCACCGCTGCGCTGTAGAATCGGCGTGATAGAGGGCTTCTTAGGAGCGCATCACAACAACCACCATCACCGCAGCTGTGCCAGGAGGGGTACCCACCATTGGGGTTCAGAGGAACCCACGGGAGTCGATAGGCCACGGCTCGGGTCCTCAACAGAGGTTCTTCAGTATCCTGACCTGTGCGTGAAAGCAGCGAAGAGTAACAAGGGACAGCTAGTTTAAAGAGGGAACACTGTGGAACCTTGGAAAGAGACTGTTCATCACAGGGACCATCCGTCCGTTACTTAAAAGTGACTGTTATCCCGTGTACCGTGTATAACCAAAGTAAAGACCCGTGCAGAGGAGCATCGTGTCCGAGCTTTCTTTCAGAACAGTTATTAACCTATTCACCTACCAAATCAACTGAGCTGCCGTATTCCACCATGCAGCTCCTGACCCCGGGGATTTTTGCTCGTCCTGTGGGAAGCGGTTCCATCTAGCTGCCGCACATCACCCCGGAGGTCCAAGCAGCGCCGGTGCCATCACCGGACACCCACAGGTGGCGTCACAAAGTGATATTTATTTCTTATTTAAACGTGCATTGACCACCGGGCCCTTAAAGCCTCAGCACCGAACCGTGACCGCAGCCAGCGCCTGAGAACCCGGCTACGGTGAGTCACCAGCACTGGTCGACGCTCGTTACACAAGTCTGGAATGGTGGCCCGAGAACAGGTGAAGACTCAACTACAATCTAAGGACAAGAGTCGGCTCGAAATTACACATTAGTAGGAAAGGTGGAAGATTGGAAATGGGTGATCAGGAGCGATGAGAAGGAAGTCAATAGAAGGATCTGATGGGGGAAATGGATCTGGAAGAAACAAGGAAAAAGGGACGAAGGGATTGAGGGATTGAAGGTTTGGTGGAGAAGTCTGGTGATACGGGTCATTTCACAGCCAAAGGCGTTGGGTTCTTGACCAGGATGGATGGTGATCTCAATGCTGAACGATATGCGATGATCCTACAAGATGACGTGCTTCATACACTTGAGTACTATAGGTATGAAAAGGACGGCACAGTGTCCAACAGGACAACGACCCGAAGCATCGAGACACTGGAGAAGAAATGGGTTAATGACAATGAAGTAGAGAAGCCGGATCGTCCCCACAGTCCCCAGACCTCAACCCAACACTTGTGGGTAGAAGATAAAGCTGCGACGTCCCCAAGAGAAGCGACCGGTGTGACCAACATTGGGATAATGTAGAAGAGACCTGGGGTAGATTTCAGTGGAGACATGAATGAACCTGATATAGAGCGGTCCAGAAGGATCCAGAGGTGGAAGCCAAAGATGGATTTACAAAATACTAACAAAATTATAACAATAAACACTAAGAATGCAGTGATAGGACAAGAATCTGCATAACTAATTATATGCTAAATAGATGCGCGTCACTTATGTATGAGATAGCCAAGATGATTGTCTATAAAATGAAGGTAGTCTCATGCTCAAGACTGTAGTGGATGGTGAGAGCTGGAGAGAGAAGGTCAACAGGACAGAACATTGTTACCCATTGATTGAGGCCAACTACGGTATACCAAATAACAAAATACAATTTATCATTGGTAAAGAAAACAAAGCACATCATTGTTACCCTTTTGCTTGTCAGTGTATCTTCAAGGGAACTTTTAAACAAAATGGCATTTTCGGAAGCGAGGAGACCCATACCCATTTCTATGTGATCGCCTATCAACTGGGTGGCCGATAACTTGTTTAAAGGGTCGTCTGATAAACAATATTTAGATATTTGCAGCACAAATTATTTTTAAGAATAGGAATCCTTATTTGAGATAAGTAACATGACCACAACCTGGGCACTGGCCTGCAGGGCAAATGCCTCTTTGCCCCATGGCCCCACCCGCCCCTGGGCTGACCACACTTACAGCGATGTGAAAAATTGTTTGCCCCCTTACTCGCTTCTTATTCTTTTGCATATTTGTCACTTTAATGTTCCAGATCACCACAGTTATTAGGCAAAGATAAACACAAAATGCAGTTTATAAATGAAGGTCCTTATTATTAAGGGAAAAAGAAATCCAAACCTACAGGGCCCTGTGTGAAAAAGTGACTGCCACCACTTGAAACATGAATTAACTGGAGTTTATCACATCTTTTGGAAGCCAATTTAATTTTTCCTACCCACACCCAGCCTGATTACTGCCACGCCTGTTCTCAATCAAAGAATTACTTAAATGGGACCTGCCTGATAAAGTGAAGTGGACCAACATATCCCAAAAAGCTAGACATCATGTCGCGATCCAAAGAAATTCAGGAACAAATGAGAAAAAGTAATTGAATCTATAAGTCTGAAAAAAGTTATAAAAAAAATTTCTAAAGCTTTGGGACTCTAGCGAACAGATAGAGCCTTTATCCACAAATGGAGAAAACATGGAGCAGTGGTGAACCTTCCCAGGAGCAGCGGCCCGCCCAAAATAACCCCAACGACTCATTCAAGAGGTCACAAAAGGCACCACAACAAGATCTGCAGACCTCATTTGACTCAGGTCAGTGTTCATAGCTCCAAAATAAGAGACCAGGCAAAAATGGCCGCATGGTGGAGATCCAAGACGAGAACCACTGCTGAGCAAAAAGAACATAGAGACTTGCCTCAGTTTTGTCAGAAAACATCCTTATGATCTCCAGGGGTTTTGGGAGAATACTCTACGGACTGACAAGACAAAAGCTGAACTTTTTGGAAGGTGAATGTCCTATTTCATCTGGAGTAGAGGTAGCAGCATTTCAGAAAAGGAACACCATACCAACAGTAAAGTGTGGTGGAGGTATGTGAGGGTCTGGACTGGTGTGCTGCGGAGTGAGATGCTGTGACCTTAAAAACGCGTCTCATGCTCGGAAACCTACAATGTACCTGAATTACAACAGTTCTGCAAAGATCAGCAGCCAAAATTCCTCCAGAGCACTGTCAAGACTTATTACCAGTTATCACAATTACTTGATTGCAATTGTTGCTGCTGAGGGCGGCCCAATCAGCTATTAGGTTTAGGAGGCAATCACTTTTTCACATAGTGCCCTGTAGGTTTGGATTTCTTTTTCACCTAATAATAAGGACCTTCTTTAATAAACTGCATTTTGTGATTATTACAAAAGGATAACACAAATGTTTACATTAGTTTGGTGAACCGAAACATTTAAGTATGACAAACATGCAAAAGAATAAGAAATTTGAAGGTCATACACTTGCTCACACCACTGTACATGCACACAGAACAATCATTGATAGCTCCTTGTCATAGCCCCTTCCGTAGGCTGGAGCGCTGGAGGGGCGGTATTGCCCCCTGCAGGCTGATGGGGAGTCTCATCAGCGTCATCACCATGGCGGCTTGGCAGGGCACAAGTGCCCGTCGCCTCCTTCTACCTGCCATCTGCCTCCTGCCTCTGCAGCCCAAACTCCCTACAAGGAGACCGGGCTGCAGAGAAGTGATCTGACCGCCTGGGCACAGTGATCCACTATGTGATCACTGTGCCTGGGCTGTCAGATTGCTTCTCTGCAGCCTGATCCCCCTGAAAGGAGATTGGGCTGCAGAGAAGCGATCTCACAGCCTGGGCACAGTGATCACATAGCGAATTACTGTGCATGGGCTGTCAGATCGCTTCTCTGCAGCCCCATCTCCTTGCAAGGAGACCGAGCTGCAGGGAAGCGATCTGACAGCCCGGGCACGGCGATCTGTTATGTGATCGCTGTGCCTGGGCTGTCAGATCGCTTCTCTACAGCCTGATACCCCTGCATAAAGATCGGGCTGCAGTGTAGGATCTGAGTGCTCGGGCACAGCAATCCGCTATCTGCTAAGCCTCAGAGTTCATGTGATCTCTGAGACTTGGGTTTGCACAGTAATACTGCTCTGTATAGCAATGATCTGCCATACAGTGCATTATCACTATGACACCAGAGACTGGAACAAGATGACACTGACCCCTTGCTGCAGTCTCTGGATGTAGCAGAGGCGATGAAGCGTCGTGGGACCATCGTTTTGGACTACGTCGGATGTTAATAAAGATGGGAGTCCGAATTTTGTTTGTGGTTTTTTTTCTAATAAAAAGATTTTTCTCTGTGTGGTGTATTTCTTTACTATTTACTAGAGATTCCTAATGGCCGGGTCCAACATTGGCCCGACATTATGAATCTAGGGCTTAACCCCTTTACAACCCAGTTTGCCACCGGCACCAGGGCAACTGGAAGAGTCTGGGTACAGCACCAAAAAATGGCGCCTCATGAATACTACGCCATTTTCTGGGGCGGCTGCAGGCTGCAATTCGCAACATGGGGGCCCAGAACGCTTGGGTGTCTCCATGCTGTGGATTCCAGCCCCCAGCTGCCTAGATGAACCTGGCTGGACCAAAAATAAGGCGAAGCACCACGTCATTTTTTCCCCCCCCAAATTCAATAAAAAAAAAAAAAAAAATAGATGTCGGGCTTCGATGTATTTTTGGTTGCCAGCCAAGCTAGGGGTGGGTGGCAGTACGTAGCTGCCAAGTTGTATCTGGCTAGCAACCAAAAATACAGCAAAGCCCATGTCTTTTTTTACATTTTTTTTTTCCCATTATTTCTACAACTAAAATAGACGTCGAGCTTCGCCATATTTTTGGTTGCCAGCCAGGTACAAGCTGGGGCTGGTACCCTCAGCGTGGACAGGCCCAAACATTATGGGCCCCCATGCTGTGAATGGCAGCCCACAGCCATCCCAGAAAATGGCGCATTCATTAGAGGCACCATTTTCTGGTGCTGTACCCAGACTCTCTTAGTTTGCCCTGATGCCAGTGGCAAACTGGGTAAACAAGGGTTAATTCCTGCTTTTTTTATTGGCAGCTGTCCCTAAAAGCCCAATATTCATAATGTAGGGCTAATGATAGACCCCGTCATTAGGAATCTATAGTAAACAATACACAACACTTAGAGAAAAATAATTTTATTAGAACAAAAAACAAACATTTCAACTCCATCATTATTACTCCCACATAACCCTCCACGATCCTTCATCCAGAGTCTGCCGGGAGAGAACAAGCATCCTCTCCCAGCAGAGTGCGCAGTCACACTGACCGCAGGGACTGCGGTCAGAGACTGCCACAGGGGAGTGGTGACCTCACTCGCTAGGTCACCAGGGCTCCCCATGGCAGTGAACTCAAAATGTTGTCACTTGTGGGGGTTTCCGCTGTTTAGGCACATCAGGGGTCTATCCAAACAGGACATAACAATGTCATCAAAATCTGTGTTACAAAATGCCACCTCCCTCCTTTCAGAGCCCAGCTGTGCACCCAAACAGTGGTTTATGACCACATATGAGGTATCTGTGTACTCAGGAGAAATTGCCCAACAAATCTTACAATCCATTTTATCCTGTTGCCCATGTGAAAATGAAAAAATTGAGGCGAAAAGTACATTTTTGTTGGAAAAATTAAAATGTCAATTTTTTTCTTCCACGTTACTTTAGTTCCTGTGAAGCACCTGAAGGGTTAATAATCTTCTTGAATGTAGTTTTGAGTAGCTTCAGGGGTGCAGTTTTTGGAATGGTGTCACTTTTGGGTGTTTTCTGTCATATACACCCCTCAAAGGGACTTCAAATGTGAAGCGGTCTCGGAAAAAAAATAGTTTTGTAAAGTTTGCTGGAAAAATGAAAAAAAAAAAATTGTTGACGAATTCTGAACCCATAGTTTCCAAAATTGTGCTGATATAAAGTAGATATGTGTGAAATGTTTTTATTAACTATTTTTTGTGTCACATAACTCTCTGGTATAACAGATTAAAGGGATCCTGTCACCCCCAAAACACCTCCTAAGCTCTTAAAACCTGTCCCTAGAGCATATTAACACTTTCCCTACACTCCTTTTTGCTCCTAAATGCACCTAATCAAAGTGAAGAAAAACGTTTTATAAGTACCTGATTATTGATGCTAATGAGTGACTATCTATTCATAGTCACTCATCCAGGCAGCCCCTCTTCTGATATCACGCCTATTCAGGCGTGATCTTCCTAATAGATTCAAAATCGCGCCTCTCTGCGCGCCTCCCCACTCTCCCATTACGCACGGGCTTCAGTGGGGGCATTATGACACGATTCGCGTCATTTCCTAGCGCCAGGTGACGTATACCCCGCGCCGCTCGCTTTGAGCTTCAAGTGCCTCACTGCGCATGCGTGCGGGAGCGCACTGCGCATGCGTGCGGGAGCCGGAACAGAGCGGCCTGTGTCTCCGGATCGCAGGCACAGAAGAGGATTCCATTCCTCATAACAACAGTACGGCGGTCCCATTACAAACCCCTAAGTTAGGGGTTTGTAATGGGACCGCCGTACTGTTGTTATGAGGAATGGAATCCTCTTCTGTGCCTGTGTCTCCGGATCGCCGGCCGCTCTGTTCCGGCTCCCGCACGCATGCGCAGTGAGGCACTTGAAGCTCAAAGCGAGCGGCGTGGGTGTATACGTCACCCGGCGCCAGGAAATGACGCGAATCGCGTCCTAATGCCCCCACTGAAGCCCGTGCGTAATGGGAGAGTGGGGAGGCGCGCAGAGAGGCGCGATTTTGAATCTATTAGGAAGATCACGCCTGAATAGGCGTGATATCATGAAGAGGGGCTGCCTGGATGAGTGACTATGAATAGATAGTCACTCATTAGCATCAATAATGAGGTACTTATAAAACGTTTTTCTTCACTTTGATTAGGTGCATTTAGGAGCAAAAAGGAGTGTAGGGAAAGTGTTAATATGCTCTAGGGACAGGTTTTAAGAGCTTAGGAGTGTTTTGGGGTGACAGGATCCTTTAAAAATTAAAAATTGTGAAATTTTCAAAATTTTTGCCAAATTTCCAATTTTTTGACAACTAAATGCAAAAAAATCGACCTAAAATTTACCACCAACATAAAGCCCTATAGGTCACGAAAACAGTCTCAGAATCGCTAGGATCCGTTGAAGCGTTCCAGAGTTATACCGTCATAAAGGGACCCTGGTGAGCATTGCAAAAAAAAGATAGCCAGGTCATTAGGGTCAAAATAGGCTGGTCATGAAGGGGTTAAAAGCATAAATTGTGTTTCTGGTCATTAAATTGATCCCATTCTCAGATTCCCTTGGCACCAGATCTTTACTTTGCAGTATCACTACCCTCCAAACTTTTTTTGTTGAAATTTAGTCCATGAAACTTCACATTCACCAGAAATAGGTGGCAGCATCAAGAACAAAAGTTGAAAACCATAGACCAAGGGGAACAAATATTCATCTTAATGTACAAGTGTATATCAGACATTATCGAGGCCACCTACCTCTTACAGTCGCCATGGAAGATAAACCTCTCGATTGACCGGTCTCTTCAGAAATCTTTTGCTGGGAGGCAATTGCCTTTTTCTGGAGGAAATGTGGATCTTGCTGATATTCATTGGTTGGACCTTTGGCAAGTTGCTTGTTACTGGTCCCACTGGACCTTCTCTTTGAGGATGGCGGGTAGGTTTGGGATACTAAACCTTTTGGTGGCTGGCTTAGCCCCAACATTGCTTGGTTTGTGCCTTATGGTGGGTCGTCTGATCAGGGGGTTCTCTTGAGCTTTCAGAGATCGAATCTCATTTACCCCACTCGCGTAACGTGTAGGCTGAGGAGGAAGCCACACCGGGACACCTGAAGGAGGATGCATTGGTTTGGGGCTTTTGGGCTCTTCAACAATACTTTCACGGTCATGGATGTTCAGGAAAACTGGATTATCTTCATGATCATGACTTGGATTTTCTCTTTTGCCTTGTCGAATATGCTCTCTCTGGTAGAACCCAGATTCTTGCGTGTGGCCTAACAGAAGCATAGGGTTAAATATCTGGGTAGGGTAGAACGTATACTCACTCGTTGAGGTTTTATCTGTTGCCCTTTGTGAAGTTTCTGGCATTGTAAACAAAACAGAAGTTGGGGTTTGCTCCAGAGTATGTGTTGAGGTAGGGGTGTAAGGAGAGGTAAATTTGTCAAAGGAGGCGTTACACTTCTCAATCTACCCCTGGTAAGACCTTCCCTGTTGGAGACCAAGAGTAGTTTTGCTTCTTGGTCACGAATCACGTCTGGATCCGTGTTACTTCGTTGCCTTCTGAAGAGTTTTGTTATTTGGAAGTCAATATTTGTGGGGTTTGCAGTTTCTGAACCGATAGTCGACGTGTCTTGGTTGAGGCGGTCGCGGAATGAATATCACCCAAAGTAGTCTCTTGTTGGACTGACTCTCTACTTGACTCCTCTGGAGGTAATTTTGGTGTTTTCTTGTGCCGCTATACATTCTGGGTCTAAAGTCTTTTAGTATTGAATCATGAAATTTATTCTTTAAATCAAGTTCATCTACATTTCTAGATACAATCCTAATGCCCTTCAACGATATGGGATAAACATTTAGTTTACAATTATCAAGTTCATCCTGTAGAACGTCTTGAGTGCTTTGATCCACTTGGGAGGGATTTGGGCTACTGTGAGTGTCCGACATTCCAGAGTCCCCGTTTCTTCATGATGCGGTTCTGGACCACCCAACCACTCAGTCTGGGGACCAGTGCTCAAGTCATCCTTTTTGTGAGTGCTTTGTTCTATAAGTAATCCCGATAGCTCACTTCCTTGGCCAACTTGGACCATCAATTCTGCATTGCCGCCAAGATGTAGGCGGTCATAAGTTTCACTTTGGGTAACTGTAGGATCTATAGAGTGGGCTTCAATTTCTGGAAAAACCTCCGCATAATTCACCCGTCCTTTTTCTTCCATCTGTGGTGGGTTACCAACATCCAGTTGGGTTTCTGTATCCTCCGTAGAAACTGTATATGATTTCTTATCGATAAGTTCTGTAGTCCTGCACTTTAACTCAAGCAGTGTCTCTTGGTTCCATTCATTTGGAAGATCTTCCAGAGGTCCTTCATCGGTTTCTACGAGATTCCCTAAGCCAAGAAGCTTCTCTTCAATTCTTGAAGGCTCTAGAAAGGTAATCTCTATATTCTCTCTTAGCACATGTGTACTGGATATTTCTGCCAAATCCAATCTCTTCTTGGAGATCTCATGTTCATTGGTCACACTTTGTTCGAGGAATCTTGAAGATTTGGGAGTTGGTCATTGTATTCGCAGTCCTCATTATGTGTCGCTTGAGCTGGTTTACCTTCCATTTCTTCACTGGATTGTTCAATGATGATTCTTTGCTCACTTGCGACTTCCTTCATTCTTTCCAATATCTCGGAAGTTATATCTAATACATTTGTATCTTCAAAGTTAGAGGTCTCCTGTAATGTAGCATTTTCAGTGAAAGTCTCTTTATGAACGCTCTGCATCTCTTCACCGTCTGTCCCTTCGTGAATCTCTTTAAGTGTTGCCTCTTCATGAAAAGTCTTAAAACCCTTCAACATTTGAGACGTCTTCATTGATCCTTTCTCTGTAGGCTTCCTGAGCCTCGCAAGATCTCTTTCTTGATCACTGTGTGTTTTATCACTGAAGGGATCAGAAATGGCGCCTTCCCTGCCGATCTCATCTGTAACGGACTCTCGGTTTTCCACACTGTTTATTTCATTTTCATCTGAACTCTCTGTAGTTAATGTCTCTTTTTTATTGTCTGAGGTTCCTTCGTTCTCAGATACCATATTTTCCTCCAATGATTGATCAGGAACAGCAATCATATTGTCCATATTAAGACCTGTTCTACAATCTTCATCAAACTCTGCACTCTCCACTCCTCTGACAATATCATTGTCCTGGACCTCTGGATTGCCATTAATATCATAGGGTCTCATCACCTCACTAGTAGACTTGTTACCAAGAGGCTCAACCTCCTCCCTGACCATCTCGTGCCCATGAGGCTCAACCTCCTCCCTGACCGTCTCTTGCCCATGAGGCTCAACCTCCTCCCTGACCGTCTCGTGCCCATGAGGCTCAACCTCCTCCCTGACTGTCTCATTCCCATGAGGCTCAACCTCCTCCCTGACCGTCTCATTCCCATGAGGCTCAACCTCCTCCCTGACCGTCTCATTCCCATGAGGCTCAACCTCCTCCTGACCGTCTCATTCCCATGAGGCTCAACCTCCTCCCTGACCGTCTCATGCCCATAAGGCTCAACCTCCTCCCTGACCGTCTCATGCCCATGAGGCTCAACCTCCTCCCTGACCGTCTCATGCCCATGAGGCTCACCCTCCTCCCTGACCGTCTCATGCCCATGAGGCTCACCCTCCTCCCTGACCGTCTCATGCCCATGAGGCTCAACCTCCTCCCTGACCGTCTCATGCCCATGAGGCTCAACCTCCTCCCTGACCGTCTCATGCCCATAAGGCTCAGCCTCCTCCCTGACCGTCTCATGCCATAAGGCTCAGCCTCCTCCCTGACCGTCTCATGCCCATAAGGCTCAGCCTCCTCCCTGACCGTCTCATGCCCATAAGGCTCAGCCTCCTCCCTGACCGTCTCATGCCCATAAGGCTCAGCCTCCTCCCTGACCGTCTCATGCCATAAGGCTCAGCCTCTCCCTGACCGTCTCATGCCCATGAGGCTCAACCTCCTCCCTGACCATCTCATGGCCATGAGGCTCAACCTCCTCCCTGACCGTCTCATGGCCATGAGGCTCAACCTCCTCCCTGACCGTCTCATGCCCTTGAGGCTCAACCTCCTCCATGGCAGTCTCATGCCCATGAGGCCTAGCCTCCTCCATCACCATCTCATCCCCATGAGGCCCAGCCTCCTCCTTCACCCTCTCATGCCCATGAGGCCAGCCTCCTCCCTGACCGCCTCATGCCCATGGGGACCAGCCTCCTCCTGTCCGCCTCATGCCCATGGGGCCCAGCCTCCTCCTGACCGCCTCATGCCCATGGGGCCCAGCCTCCTCTCTAATCAATTCTTGCCCACGAGGCTCAACCCCCTCACTGGCCATCTCATGCTTATGAGGCTCAACCTCCTCCCTAATCGAGACATTCCCATGAGGCTCAACCTCCCTACTGACTGTTTCCTGAAAGTAAATCTCTGTATCCTTACCAACAGTGTCATGACCATGAAGCGAAACATCTTCAATTGTCTGATGACAATGAGGCTCAGCCTCTTCATTGACTGTCTCAAGGCTACAAGGCCCAGCCTCATCACTGACTGTTTTATGAACATTTGGCTCAGCATCCTCATTGCCTCTCTCCTCATCATGAGCCCTTTGTCTTCATCCATGGTTTCTGACTATGAGCCAATGTCTTCACCGATAGTCTCAAGACCATGAAGCCTAGTATCCTCATTGACTTTCTCCTGACCATAAAGTTCATTGTCCTTCTTCATGGTCTCAGGACTATGGAACCTAATGTCTTCACTGACTGTTTCATGACCATGCAGCTCAGTCTCCTTACTGACTGTCTCATGAGCATGAGGCTCAGTCTCTTCACTGACAGTATCAAGACCACGAAGTCCGACCTCATCGTTGTGTTTTTCCTGAGCTCGAGGCTCAGTGTCCTCGCTCATTCCGGGGTCTTTATTGACCGTTTCCTGGCCATGAGGCCCACCTCCTCCATGATTGTTTTTGGACCATGATTCTGAGCCTCCTCATGGTGTATCTCTTGATCGTTAGACCCAATGTCCTCTTTGATCTCTTGTTGATCACAAGGTTCTCGGTCAAGTAGAACACTTTCTTCGCTGGCAGTCTCCCATTCATCTGTACCATCACTGGATGCTTCAAGCTCTTTAAAGCTGGTCTGGCTTTCCTCATGAGGATGTCTATCCTCTAGGGCTGTCTCTACCATAGGAGGAGAGGACTCTAGTTCACCCGGTAAGGTGGCATCACATATTCCTTGTGTGTTATCATTGGAAGGTGACGTGTCAAGTGACCCTTGACATGATTCTTTATGACGGGGAGATACGCTGGCCTGGGTCCCAGCATTTACGATTTCATTAGTCAGCATTTCCAAGGTAGGCGGCTGCAAATTCTCCAGTAAATCAGAGTCCGCTTCTATAACCGAGTCATAACCGAGGCCGGTGCGGTCTGCCTCATTTGTTCTTCTGCACGTAGACGTCACGCTTCTCTGTGAGCCATTGGCCTCCTGTTCTGCTCCTTGCTCATCTTTCAAAATGCTCTCCATTGTTACTCCATCTGTAAGATAAAAGGGAAAACGCTTTACAAAAAGGAAAAAACAAAAATAAAAATGTGGTCTAAAACTGGAAAGGTCATTTAAAGGGAGCGTCCATGTCTACAACAAGCTTCCTTCAAGTGGTCCCGGAGATCATAGTATTCATTGCAGCAGTGGCGTAACTTGAAGCTCATTGGCCCTGATGCGAAAGCTCCACTGGGGCCCCTAATTATTGCAATAATATCAAGAGTCTTTTTTTTTTCAGGCCAAAGGGACTTTTTGGACCCGCTAGGCTCCAGGGCGCGGGTGCGATTGCAAACACCGTACCTGTTGTAGTTACACCCCTGCATTGCAGGCACCTACAGATATCAATGTTGGTCCTTTAACTCAGAACCTACTGCTAGTGGAGTATTTTTGGAAAGAATGGTCGCTTCAGGCGTAAACAAGGCTTAGGGCAGCAGTGTATTTACAATAGGTGCAGGGGTTGCAGACACACCCGGGCCCTGGATCCTTGGGAGTCCCAAAAGTCCCTTTGTCCTATAGAAAAAGACTATTGTTGTTAAAGATTTGAAATATTTGGGGGCCCCGTTGGAGCTTTTTCATCAGAGCTGATTAGCTTCAAGCTAGGCCACTGGCCTAGGTTACCCTAATATAACAGCCAGTGTTCTCCTTACTGGAAGATGACAGTGAAGGTATCTAAGCAGAAGACCCCCATAAAGCGGTGTCCGGACTCTACTACTCAGTGAAGGCACCTAAGCAGGAGACCCCCATAAAGCAGTGACCGAACTCTCCTACTCAGTGAAGATATCTAAGCAGGAGACCCCCATAAAGCGGTGTCCGGACTCTACTACTCAATGAAGATATCTAAGCAGGAGACCCCATAAAGCGGTGTCCAGACTCTCCTACTCAGTGAAGATATCTAAGCAGGAGACCCCCATAAAGCGGTGTCCGGACTCTACTACTCAGTGAAGGCATCTAAGCAGGAGACCCCATAAAGCAGTGTCTGGACTCTACTACTCAGTGAAGGCATCTAAGCAGGAGACCGTTGCAAATTTTGAAAACAAAATTAATCAAGCCGGGCAAGTCTTTACTACTCAAACAACATAACCGCTCCATATAACAACCCATTGCCCTTTCCCCATAATCTTCCTCCCCGCCATCACTGAAGGAGGGTTTACTCATCTTCTCTCCAAATCGCAACTCACCACTTGTGCTTGAAACCATCTCAAATCCTCCCCAACCTTACCACCACCTAACCTGGCCCTAACCCATCTCTTCAGCCTATCAATAACTTTTGGTGTCTTCCCTTCTGCTTTCAAACATGTCACGATCACGCCTGTCCACCCAACCTCTACATCCAGCTATTGAGTCATATCGCTGCTCCCGTTCACCTCCAAGCTCCTCAAACAGAATGTCCTCACTGAACTTTACTCCCACCTCTCTATATAACTCTGTTCAACAACCTACAATCTGGTTCCCATCCCAAACACTCAACCGAAACTGCCTTACCAAAAATCACAAACGACTTACCGCCAAAGCTAACACACCATTCTCTATATTTCTCCTTCTAGACCTGTCCTCTGCCTTCAACGCAGTCGATAGCTCTCTACTACAGATCCTTTATTCCTTTGACATCAAAGATCTTGTCCTCTCCTGGATCTCCTCATACCTTTCTAATCGAACATTTAGCATCTCCCACACTACCTCCTCATCCCACCCTCTCTGTGTCTATGTCCCTCAAGGCTCTATCCTGTGACTCCTACTCTTCTCCATTCATACCTTTTATCTAGACAACTCAAAGTCCTTGACTTCCAGTACCACCTATACCCAGCCATATACTCCTCCTTCTCTTCTCGCTTCCTAAAGTTCAATGTTGACAAAACTGAACTCATCATCTTTCCTCTATCCATTTAACTCCCCTACCCGATCTATCCATTACAGTAAATTGCATCATGCTCTCCCACATACCAGGAGTCCGCTGCCTTGAAGTAATCCTGGACTCTGCCTTATCCTTCAAACCCCCATTCAAGATCTTACCTTCTCCAACTCAGAAATATTTCCAGAATTCGTCTTTTCCTTAACCATGAATCTACTAAAATGCTATTGCCGCCCTCATCATCTCCCACCTTGACTACTGCAACATCCTATGTGGCCTCCCTGCCAACACACTCACACCTCTCCAGTCTGTCCTTCCCTCTGCTGCCCGACTAATCCACCTCTCTCCTCTGATTCTCCCTATGCAGAGCCCTTCATTGGCTTTCAAAATACTAAACATTGACCTACAAAGCCATCCATAACCTATCTCCACCGTATATCTCCAAATTAATCTGATATCTTCCCACACGTAATCTCCGGTCTTCCAAAGATCTTCTCCAAACTTACACGTTCGTCAACCAATCGCCTCCAAGTCTTTTAAGTACGTCTTCCTCTGGAGCTCTGCGCCCCAACACATCCGATTTCTGCCACATTTAAAAGCTTTGGGCGGAACATGAAAACTCATCTCTTCAAAAGAGATACAGCCTACAATGACCCCACTGCCACCTCAACACCACCAGAGGTGACCCAACTCCCCGACCTACTGTCTCCCCCCTTTATCCTGTAGACTAGAAGCCCCACAAGGGCAGGGCTCTCTCCACTCTGTATCAGTCCGTCATGGTTAGTTTGTTCATTGTAATCTACAGTTGTATTTTGCATTTAACCCCTTCTCATGTACAGCATCGGGAATTAATGGTGCTCTAAAAGTAAATAAAAATCGTAACTTTTACACCGGGGCATCCTACGGCAAAGTACTCTTTGCCCAAGGTGTAGTCAGCTTCTCTGGTGAGATACGTTGTGGTGCTGGAAGTCCCGGCACAGAGTGGAGATCATGGCATACCAAAGGAAAGTGAATGGAGCTTCGCGGTGGACCGGACAGGGGGCTACAGGGGCTACAGTGGTGGAACAGTGACGCAGCAAGGTTTGGGTCTGGAGCAAGGGTGGACTTATCATTGGTGCAACCTGTGCAGCTGTACAGGGGCCCAAGAGGTTAGAGGACCCATTTCCAGCTCCAAAGCAGGTGCAATTGTATATTTTGTTGAGCAATAGGACTGCAAAAGGCCCCAGTAAACCATCTTTGCACAGGGACCCTTTTCGGTCTTTGTCTGCCAGTGGTCTGGAGAGCCCAGAGTATCATGAAGAGTACTCGATTCGCATTGGATAACTTTGATGCACATAAAAGTTTCCTAGCTAGATTTACTCATTACTTTTGGTGACAAATTCGAAACAAAATCAGCATGCTTAAGAGTCAACCCTTTGCAGCAAGCTTTCCTTTCCAGGCATCTCATCCACGTGCCCAGTTTTGTAATCCACTGGGGATGTAAAAAGGACCATGTCACGTCCCCTAATTCTGTTAACCTGCAGACGTAAAATTGTGTTACAATTCTATTTAGCCACCTTTCTGAAAGTGTGGCTACTGGGAGAAAATAAACTTTATTCTCCTGGAAGCTGCTGGCTTTCAGTCATAGAGGTGGCACACACCATTGAGAACGTTGGTTATAAGTACGCCCGGGCACATTGACAGCTCACTCTGAACCGAACCGCTGCAGGACAAGGGGTAAAAATGCAGGGCGTATCTACAGCCGCCGCTTATGGTGTACTGCACATTGACTTGAATGGCGCCCGCCACCTCCATGACTGAAAACCGGTGGCTCCAGTGAGAAATTAAGTAAATTTTCTCCAGGTTGCCACAGATGCAGTGTGGCAGC
Organism: Allobates femoralis; assembly: GCA_033576535.1. Classification (NCBI taxonomy): domain Eukaryota; kingdom Metazoa; phylum Chordata; class Amphibia; order Anura; family Aromobatidae; genus Allobates; species Allobates femoralis. The sequence continues at coordinate 3,898,042 of JARQOC010000006.1, read as the reverse complement.
CGGGCAGCTTGGTAATGCAGGTCAGTAGCCTTTTGGTACATGCCAGGTTCCCTTTAGTCTATGTTCACACATTGTGTTCCATTGCACTTCCTCATTCATTTTGATGTGTGAAAAAACCCTGAAAGAACGGTCATGGTGCTGGTTTTCCAATTCAGACCGCATTTCCATGTGCATTGAAAAAAGGGCATACTTTCAAACACATGGCTATTTTTGCTTGCGTTCGTATGCTTTCGGTCAATGCAAGTCTATGGATACGTTAACGCATCTGTTACATTGTGTTTGAGCTGCTGTCAGACATATGCATTGTAATCTGATAGTGTGATAATCGCCAGCGGCGTAACTTCAGGCTCTGGGGCCCCGATACGAAAGCTCCAACGGGGCCCCCAATTATTGCAAATCTTTAATAATATTAGTCCTTTTCTATAGGCCAAAGGGACTTTTGGGGCCCCCTAGGCTGCAGGGCCCAGGTGCGATCGCAACCCCTGCACCTGTTGTAGTTGCACCCCTGATGACCGGGCTCTATAAGACAAAGTGCACACGACCATGTTATTGCTACAAATGCTCTCCATGAAAATGATGTAACACAGGCATCACTGGGAGCAATGTTATTCAATTGGGCTGTTCAGATGAGAAAAACAACCTGCAGCAAGTATTCGTTTCTTCCGTATGTTGGATGAGACTCACCCTTTCAAGTATAGGGACCTGTGCACACGTTGCGTCTTTGTTAGTTTATTTATGCATTTTTAGTGCAGTTGTGTCACAAAACGATTAAATGATACCGGTCCCATTAGTGCGAGTTCCTAGTATTACACTCGCATTGCAAGGGAAATGCGTGTTTAGCTGCAGCATGTTGCGAATGAACGCCATTTCCCCGCGCGAGTGGACAATGAAAGTCTATGGGTGCGAGTAAATCTCGCACCCATACAGCAAACGGTGCGATAGTCACACGTGTGTGCTATCAAAATCTCTTCAAACTCCGCGCCTGTCTAAGCCCAGAGTTTGAATTTGACGGTTTCCCGGCCCAGTTAAAAATCATCTTGCGCCGCTGTGACAGCAGTGGTGCAAGATGACTTTTAAAAACCCAGTTGTAGAGTTAATTATTAATTTTCAGTGTTGTTGCTGCATATTAACTGCATCTGCAGCCTCTGTGCGGCATATCAGCAGAAAGGCTGCAGGTGCGGTTAATAAACTGGAATGTGCAGGGTTAACCCGGTCTTTGTGTAGTGCCAGCTTGTGTCCAGGGAGTGTTCACACTGGGTCAGCAGGGCTTAATAAGTTTATTAGATAAAAGGCTCTAATGGTGGGTTTACACGTCGAGATATCGGTGTCCAACTCCGACCAAAAATCACGTGGTTCGGGAGTTGGAGCCGATATCGTTCACGCGTTGTACGGTTTGAACGTACAATGCGATGCTGGAACGATGCCAAAACGATATCGGGGTTGAATGAGCGTGCTATTCAACCGCCCGATATCGGATGGCCGTTGTAGCCGCATCGTCCCGTGTGACAGCCCAACTACGATGTGTACGCCCACGTCACCCATTCACTCCCATGTTAAATGGTCGTTCCTGGGTTGGGGGCGTACACATCGTCGGGAAGTTGTATCCCGATATCGGGCTGTCTAAACTGGCGATGCGATGGCGGGAAAAGCGCGCTCAAAAAGCGCGCTCCCGCGTCGTTGGCTCCGATATCGGGACGTGTAAACCCACCATAATTGTCTGTGTTGATTAAATTACATTAAATGCTGGTGGCTCCTGACTTCAGAAGCTGTCAGCGGTAATGTAAGCAATTTGCGTACAGTACCAGCAGGGCAGGCTCCTATAATGAGGAGCTGTCCTTTGTCCCTTACGCAAATTGCGTAAAGTACCAGCCACTGTGCTAATGTAAGTCAGGAGCCGCCGGCATTTAATGTAATTTAATCGCTAACAACATCGTTCATCAAATTGAAGCGTCTGACGTGGCCTGAACTCTACAGCTGGGTTTTTACAAATCATCTTGCACCGCTGCTGTCACAGCGGCGCAAGATGATTTTTAACTGTACCAGAAAAACCGGCAAATTCATACTCCGCAGCTTTGACAGCCGCAGAGTTTAAATTTACTGGCAAATGCTATCCATGGACCTGAAGTTTGCTTCAGGACCGCGGACAGCTTCACACTAACATGCACCACACTCACATGCATATAGCCATGCACACTCACCACACTCACATGCATATAGCCATGCACACTCACCACACTCACTACACTCACAGCACACTCACAAAAAACACGCATTTCACTCGCATCACTGTCATGCATCAAACACGCTCCATGTTTGATGCATGACAGTGTGCCCCCAGCCTTAGGCTAAGTGATCCAGTGATCGTCCATTAGATCGGATCCAACACAATCCGTTCTGCAAACACAACTTTTTTGTCCGTTTTGCAAAAATTGATTTCTGCAGGATCCATTTTTGTAACATTGGAGTCTATGGAGAACCGATCCAGTAACTGATCACTATTTGTCCTCATTTTTGTAACATTGGGGTCTATGGAGAACCGATCCAGTAACTGATCACTATTTGTCCTCATTTTTGTAACATTGGGGTCTATGGAGAATGGATCCAGTAACTGATCACTATTTGTCCTCATTTTTGTAACATTGGGGTCTATGGAGAATGGATCCAGTAACTGATCGCTGTTTACCCTCTGTTTTTCCATCATTTGTAAATGGATCAGATTTTTTTTCTTCCTCGATCAGTTTGTAATGAAAGATAAATAGTGATCAGTTACTGAATCCATTCTCCATACACTCCAATGTTACAAAAACTGAGGGTGAATAGTGATCGGTTACCGGATCTGTTTTCCATAGACTCCAATGTTAAAATAACAGATTCTTCAGAAATCAACTTTTGGTCCTGTTCATCGTTGCAGATCCTCCAGTTTTCTGGAATAGTTTTTTATCTTTATTACTGGGTTTACTATTTGCACATCATTCATTAAAAATGTTGCACCATTTTCTAAAGTTGGTCTTCCTCTTTAAGACTTTTCGAAGCTTTCCTCGGCAATGTTGCTTATCCAGATGCTTTAGGTTTTTGTTGTGTGTTATGTTGCATTTTTGGCGCACTCTCTGGCTGAACTAAAGTTTGAGAACTTATGTGAAGTTTAAAGAATTATGCAACTCTTTTCTAAAAGACAAAAACCAAGAAGGAAAAAATGAGCAAATACCCTGGAATAAATAAAAGTAAAACGCTAAAGTGTACAAAAACAAACAGAGTACGTGGTGATGGTATTTTGATCAAGAAAGTGCACAAGCCGTCCCACCAACGCAGCGGTGTAACTAGGTTTCATGGCGCCCGGGGCAAAGATCTATTTTGGCGCCCCCCCCCCCATCAGAGTAGGTGAGGAGCTGGGGGGAAAGTCTGCTGTCAGCTTTCAGCCCCGCCGCCCCTGCAGCCTTAGGTGCGGAGCGGTGGGGGGGCTGGGGGGGGCTGTATGCTTTCAGCCCTGCCGCCCCTGCAGCCTTGGTTGAGGAGCGGGGGGGGGGGCGTGTGCCGCCGGCGCCCCCCTCTGTGTTGAGCCCGGGGCAAAGGATCCGGCTGCACCCCCCTAGATACACCCCTGCACCAACGACAAGGTGACCCTGTGTCTGTATGGCTTCTTACTGCTGGTGTTCTCTATTGGGACCCAGACCTACTTGCTCCTTGCCATACATGTCACAGGACATATGGTAAGGGTTTTAATACTACTAGGTAGGGACCATCCTGGTGGGGGGGGTCCCCTTGTCGTTGGTGGGACGGCTTGCACATTTTTTTTAATCAAAATAAAGTCACCAAGTACCCTGTTTATTTTTATGCACTTTAGCATTTTGATTTTATTTATTTCAGGGTATTTGCTCATTTTTTCCTTGTTGTTGTTTTTGCTATTATGAGGCCTTTGTGAACATGCACCTAATGCATGGTTACATTTGAGTTCCAGCTTTGACTTTCTTTCAGTATCTTTTCTAAAAGACGCCCCCTGAGAAAGTGATGACGGAACGCACGTTGGGGCTGGAAGAACGCCAAGTGCACACACCGACACCACTTCTATGTGTGAACTACTCTCTTTATCCTCTTAGGCTACATTCACACGGTGCGTTTTTTTTTTTCTCCTCCGTTCTGCTGCATTCTTTGCTGGAAAACAGGAGCAGTAAAAAAAAAAAAAAAAAAAAAAAAAAAAGCACCCAAAAACAGATCATCTGTCTCCGATCCATTTTTGGGTGCTAGTTATTTTGACTCAAAGACAATGGCTCCTATGGGAGGAGCAGATCATAAAAACACCAGACAAATTGACAGGCCCCGTTCTAAAATGGAGCCTCCAAAAGTGAAAAAACGCATCACTTCCAAGTGCCCCTGTCTGAATGGCAAAAATGAAAACCCATAGACTTTGCTGGGATGTCATTTGAGTGATCCGTTTTCTGCAAAGCGCTGAAAAAGGATAAAAAAAAACCCCGCACATTCTGAATGTAGCCTTACTCTTAGGTCGGCTTCACACCACGATTCTGGACTGTCAGATTCTGTCTGGTGTTTTGCGGGGTGCACCGGACAGAAATGACAGCCATGGACAATCAAAGGACATCGGGGCCCCCGATCCGATTTTTGCCCCTTCATGCGGGGCCCGTCCATGCTGAAGTTCAGCCACGGCTTCGGGGGGGCCGGGGGGCTGAAATTGCAGCTGTGGGCTCTCAATTTTCAAATTCAAGGGGCTGCTTTAGCATCCGCTCCGGGAATTGGATTTTTTTTTTTTTTTTTTTTCCGATCCAGCGCGATTTTCCTGTATAGGTGTCGGACCCGGAAAAACCGGGTTTTTTCTACTTTTTCCTTGGGGAATAAAAAGCTGAGACCCCGGGGTTTTGTGTGCTTGGACAAAACCATCCCCCCAAATCGGAGGGAAATAACCCTGGGGCCCCCAAGGGGAAACAGGGGGGGGAAATTTTGGGGCCCGGGGGTTTTTCCGGAAGCCCTGACTCGAAAAAATCTGGGGGCCCGGGCCCCTTTTTTTATCTAGGGGATATTAATTCTCTACCTATAGATTTCGGGGGGTTTTAAAAAAAAAAAAACCCTTTTTGGGAGTCACATAAATTTGCCGCATCTTTCACGGCGTTTTAAGGTGTCGCTGGGGAGCTGTCACCAGGGGGGATCACCACGATCATACCCCGAGCCACTGGTAACCAAAAACAAGCGGGGCAACTAACTCCATGGACCTTGTTCCCCTTTTTTTACCATGGGTACCAGCTCCCCGCTTCCCCAAGGCCGGGGCGGGGTTTTGCTCATCTCCCGGGGCCCAAAAAGCACTTTTCTGGTATCCCCCGGGGGACCGCCCAGGTTTTAGAGATTTTAAAACCCGTGATTATCACTGGTTGAGCCCCTGTCCCACCGTCAAATCGCGCAACGCATGTACAGCCGATGCGCACGGATTTGACGTGTAGGGGCCCCTTAGGCTGTGTGGCAGGAATTTTGGAAATTCCACATTTCCAAAATCACCAATGAAAAAAAAAACCCCCAAAAAAATCCTTTTTGCCCCGGTGCGTATTTGTGAGATTTGTGGGTGCTTTGTGGGCTGTTTCAATGAATTTTGGATACTTTGGTCCACAAAATAGAGAAAAAATAAAAGAAATCAAATCCGCTTCCCCTCCTCCCCTTTCCAACCTATAGCTCCTGCAGATTTCAATGCAATTTTGGCTGCTGCGTATCTGTGCTTATTTTGCATTAAAATGAGGGTCTATGGGTGAAAAAAACGAGGCAAGATCTGCAGCAAGAATTGCGCTGAAATTTTTTTCCGCAATCAAATAACAGGGATGCTAGCCGAAAAAACCGCACATGTAAACTTCACAAATCACAGAGTTTACGCAACCTGTGTGGATCGGCACAAAATCCCATCGATCAGAGAACCTTATGAAATTATATTTCTATTTTAATATATTTTTTACACGTAATCTGACCTTTTCTCCGTTTTTTTGGGGGGGTTTACTAACTTCACATTTCAGACTTTCGCGCTGGCAGGTGTTACCTTCATTTTAAAAAAAACCATGCGTACTGCGCACCTATATTTTACATGGTGTGCGCATTCACCGCAAAAAATAAATTATGTCCGTATGTCCCCCCCCCGCGTATCTGTACGCATGCGCATATGGAGGGCCCAAATGTCCCCCGGGACGCAGCATGTAGGAATTTTGGCGGTCTGCAAAGGGGCAGCATGCACACCCAGCGCATGGTGCGTTCATTATTCCCTATGAGGCGCAAGCGTGCGCGACTTTTGCGGAGGTTGCTGACGGTGCGCATGCTAGGGGCGTGCCAGTATGGAGTGATGAAAATTAGGGGAATTTCAGAAACACTCGGATAAAAACACATCCATGATCAAAACGCTGCTACGCAGTGCTTTCATCTATGCGCATACGCATGGCGATGAAATCTGCAACTTACATGCTTTTTAAGCTTTCCACTGCGGAGCCATGTGCATCGACCGGGGTTAAAACTGCAAATGTGAAGGCACCCTAAATAACATTTATTTCTGCAAACCCAAAAAAACATCCTGGCAGGAAAATGCAGGGATTTTTTTTTTGAATGCATTTTTTCTTTCATTGGTTTTCCCCCTCTATGAAAAAACGCAGGAAAACACAATGAAGACCTGTTCTTCTACTTCTCACCAAAACCGAAGGGGTGCACGCACTTCAGAAATCCCATAACTGTGCGGGATGCATTTTTTTGCAAAAACTTCAGGGGGCATTTGAAGCCCAAAGCCCCCATCGAAAGCTCCAACGGGGGCCCCCAATTATTGCAAATCTTTAATAGCATTAGTCTTTTTCTATAGGCCAAAGGGTTTTTGGGGGCCCCCAGGCTCCAGGCCCCGGTGCATCCCAACCCCTGCACCCCGTTGTATTTTCACCCCCGTTCTAGAGCATTTTACCTTTGAGGTGACACCAACCAAAGAATTGTTTTAAGTCACCCAAACCCATAATAATTATAAAAGTTTTTAATTCTTCCAAATACAAATGCACTATTCCATATGGAAAAATAAAAAGGTATTTTGACGTATGTTGGCCCAAAATTCTGTTTAAAAGTCTAGAGACCATGGATACCTTAGCGTCTGCCCGGTGCAATGATAAAACGGAGCACTGACCTAAAAATTATATCAGCTTTTAAACAAAACAAAACCCCAAAATAAAAAAAATTAAAATTTAAAAAAAAAAATAAAAAATTATTCAAAAAAAAAAAAAAAAAAAAAAAAATTTATTTTTTTAAAAGAAACCCAAAAACAAAAAAAAATTTTTTAAAAACCACAAAAAAAACCCGGGAATAAAATAAAAAAAAAAAAATTCCCTGAGGACACCCTCAACCTGATTTATGTTTAAAGGTTAAAAAAATGTAAAGAAGACAAACAGTTGGAGGACAGCCAAGGTTTTAACCCAAACCAATCCCCAAAATGCCTAAAATTACGAAAAAGTGCCCCAAAAGGGCCCAAACCCACCTTTGTGAAGATTAGAAAACATAGAAGGAGGACAATCAAGGATTTTATTTAGGATTCATTGGCAGGAACGTAAAAATTTGGGCAAAGGGTAAAAAAAAATTAACAATTTCAAAATCACAAAAATAAATGCCCAAAATTGGGCCTCTTCGACGTTCCCGCGTTTCAAAATCCCTGTTCTATGCAGGTTCATTGTTAGGAGTCAGTTTTCATCACAAATGTTTAGTACTTGGGTATTATCGAATATTTTTTTTTTTTAAAAAAAAACAACAATACGGTAAGTGATAAAAAATTATTACAATTGCCAAAATCACTTTTAAAAGGTTCCATTAAAACACGCAATATGCAACAATTTCATTGCAATTTGCTGGTTGCAGTGAATTTATGGACACATTGTTCTATTTGTTGCCCTGTACAAATGTAACAAATGTGTCCTGATTTCACTGCAACCACAAATTGCCAGGAAATTGCATGCAATTTGGTCGTGTAATGGTACCTAAGGTTGGTTTAAAGCCACGGTTTTTTTTTTTATCCGGGCCGATCCGATGGAAACCGGATCACATTTCAGCCCAATAGTTTTGCCTATGGGGCCGGATTGTCCCGATGACAGTCTTTAGCCATCTGGTTTTATTCTTTCCAGGTGGATTCCTTGGAGAACTCCGTGTTTGTCCTCGGACCCAAAAACTGCACATGCACGATTTTTGTCTCCGTCTGTGAAAATCGGTCAAAATCAGAATCTCCCGGACTCACCCGGTCGGTGGCAATCCGGCGAAACTTAACATGAGGGTCTATTGCGCCGGATTCAATTACAAAACCGGACCGGTTCCCAGATTGGAAATTGTAGACTACGGCTGGCGCGCTGAAGAATGTGACCACCTCCACCCTCCCTCTCGACCCATTTTGGCCAAACTCTGTGAGCAAACATCCAAATACAAGCAGAAATCTTCATTTGGGGTTGGACACAACTTTCCTAGTTACATCCGAGTTTGACTGACGAGACTCTGAAAGGGCTGGAGCAGTGACCCTGAAATGGCCTCTCCCTGTCTGGATGGGGAGTCTGCAGCTGCACAAAAAACACAATCAGCTGACAGCCCCATCCAGATAGGGAGAGGCCGTTCAGGGACACTGCTCCAGCCCTTTCAGAGTCTCGTCAAACCGTGAGTGTGTCCGAGCCCTATTTAGGCTGGAGGCACACTGTCGTGCATCAAACACGGAGCGTGTTTGATGCACGACAGTGATGCTAATGTAATGCTTGTTTGTGGGTGTGTGTGGTGCGTGTGGTGAGTGTGCCTGCATCTATTGATGTGAGTGTGCTGCGAGTGTGAGGTGTGAGTGCGTGTGTGGCGCGTGTGTTTGTGATGCTGTCCGTGGTCCTGAAGGACCGTGGTCAGCATTTGTTGGGGAATTCAAACTCGCCGGCTGTCTAAAGCCGGCGATTTTTAATTTCCCACCATGCGCGTACAGTAATAATCATCCTGCCCCGCTGTGACAACGGTGCAAGATGATTATTATAATGTGCTTTAACACTCATGTCAACATGGTGCCTTGAGACTGTCCAAGCCCCTGGACACATGCTGAAATTATAAATGGCCAAATGTGTGTATTATGCCTACAAATCTGCAAAGCCGGTAATTGTTGGCTTTGCAGTGTGATTTCTAAACTCCTGCGGCTCCTGTCAGTGAACATGTTTACTTAGCTGTTCAGGATGCTGGACAGCGTACATTACCGCTGTTCACTGACAAGAGCCGCAGGAGATTAGAAATGACACTGCAAAGCCGACAATTACCGGCTTTGCAGAATTATAGGCATAAAACACACATTTGGCCATTTAGGACCTCAGCATGTGTCCAGGAGCTTTCACAGTCTCAAGACACATGCCGACATGAGTGTTAAAGCACATTATAATAATCATCTTGCACTGCTGCTGTCACAGCGGGGCAGGATGATTATCACTGTATGCGCACGGTGGGAAATTCAAACTCACCGGATTTTGACAGCCAGCGAGTTTGAAGTGATTTGCGCAGCACACTCATGCGAATATCGCACTGTGCGCTGTATGGGGGCGAGATTGCCCCCATACACTTGCATCGCGCTCACGTGCGTCAGTATCACGTGCATCGCAGCATGCTGCGACTGCACTCACTTCTGGCACACAATGCGAGTTAGGTGCGGGGACTCGCACCAAAGTGCCCTGCCTGATAGGGCAACACTTGTCCGAGTGCTATGCGAGTTTCCCTCACATTGCACTCGCGCGAGTCCCTCGCCCAGTGTGCCTTCAGCCTAACACAGGGCCATTTTGCAACCAAAAGAGGGACCAGGAAGAAAGGCTGACTGCAGTTTATATTAACAACCACAGGAGGGCTGGGCAGCTAAAACCGGATTAAACCGGATTCCACAAAACCGGATGCAACCGGTCCGGTTTAATGGCTAATCCGGGAACCGGATCCCATTTTAAAACTGGATGGCGACATCCGGTTTTGAAGAATCCGGTTACATCCGGTTCTCAACGGACAGCCCCAGATTGGATTAAAACATGTGTGAAGCCAGCCTAAGGCTACATTCACACTGGGCATATTTTTTTTCATCTCTAATGTTCTAAGTGCATTTTTAGCTGCAATACAGGAAATGTCAAAAAATAAAAAACGCATCCAAAAAAATTGATCAGTTTTTTGATCAGTTTTTAACTGCTGCGTTTTTTTCCCCCTCATTTTGTAGGGCTGCTATGGGAAAAAACGCAGGAGAACAACCCTACAGGAATTGACATGTCCTATTCCAAAACGGAGCTCTCCTAAAGTGAAAAAACGGATCACTTTAAAAGAGCACAGTCTGAATGGCAAAAACAAAAACCCATAGACTTTGCTAGGGGTCATTTGAGTGCTCTGTTTCTGCAGTGCCTTGCAAAAAACTGATCAAAAAAAAATTTAGTCTGAATGTAGCCTTCAAATCAATTTTCCCATCAAGCCTCATCAGATGTCTGCATATCACATGTGTGTCCTATGCTGGTATAACACAAGGACCCATCAGTCTGGGGGGCTGTTCACACATCCGTTCTGATTTTTACAGATAATAATAAAAGTTAATAAAGTAAATAAAGTTTTTTTCTTAGGCCGGCTTCACACTACGATTTTTTTGGATCCAGGGCTGTCCGGTGTGAACAGATCCAATTTTGGCCCTAATTGTATCCCTATGGGGCCTGATGGCAGCTATTTGCCATCCGGCTTGCTGTCTGTCCGGCTGTTTTTTTGTTTTTTGTCCTGGACACAAAATCAGAGCATGGAGCATTTTTTGTGTCCGGGGCAAAAATCGCACAAAACCAGATCCTCCCAGATCCGTCGCCCATAGCATGGGAGTCTATGACATAAAATCAGACGGGTTCCTAGAAGCCGAGTGCTGAAAGAGCGGCAGCTGTAAAAGCAGCCGCCGCTGAATTTCAGCATCTGGAGAGGTCCTCGGCTGAAATTTCAGCACCGCAGCTAGCTCCCCTCCAGCCGCTATGCTGATATTTCAGCACTGGACAGCAGCAGCCGCTGATTCAAGCAGAAAACAGGATCGGAGGGCATATCTGCCCTCCGATTCTGTTCTACCCGGGGCTGCCTACAAAACACCGGACAGAACCCGACAGGGGAAAAACGTGGTGTGAAGCCAGCCTTAGATGTATTAGGGCTGAGGATAAAAAATAAAAAAAATCACAGCATGGTGTGTGGCCTCGTATGTCAAATGAGACTCAACAATTCAAGTCTATGGGTGCAAGGATAAAAAATGGACGATGCATGGACCATCCAGCCACATGACATTCGCTATTTTTTCGGATACATTCCCATTATGTAGCATAGAGCAGTGTCAATGGTCATGCAAATAATTTGTTGATTGACAGCTACGGGGAAAAAAAAAAAAAAAAAAAAAAAAAAAAAAAACACACATTGCATGTGGATGCTAGGTGAGAAAAAAAGGTTGCACACTCATATGATAGACGGAAAGACAAACTCCTGACACTCGTCCAAATTTTCTGCATGAGATTCAGGGCGATTTTCAGATACAAGTGGTAGTGGGCCCTAATGAGGGAGGTGGTTATTTTTTTATTTTTTGTAAAAAGTGGACAAATGGACTGGAAAGGGATGAAAATTGGCTCCAGACTTTCTACAAAAAAAAAAAAAAAAGAGCAAAAAAAATAATATATGCACATCTGAATGAGGCCAAAGGCCTTGGGTAGTCACTGTATTTTTGATGCAGATTTTCATGAGTCTGCATACCTATCCTTACCCCTGTAAAATCTAAGGACGTTGCGTATATGATGTTCAAAAGCCGCATGCGGATTGCGCACCTATATTTAACATTGCATACGCAATCGTCCGCAAACAGCTGCGTTTGGTCGCGCACAGCTGCTTAATCGTACGCATGCGTAGGACAGAGGGAAAAATCGTCTGTCTCGGGACGCAACATGTTGCATTTTTTGGTGCGTTCAAAATCCGCCATCGTCCGCATGCGCACGTCTGCGGATAATCAACGCATTACCACCTATGAGAACGCAAGCATACGCAAGGAATTGCGCATGTATGCGTATCAACGCATGCGTACGTTTGATTGCGCATGCTCAGTGAGAAGTGTTTAATGCCCATGGGCGTGCCAGTATCTACAGCAGTTAAAAAAGAGCCTTCTTTCTTGAACGCATGCGGATGTAAAACGCAGGCGCATGTCGAAAACGCATGCAAAAGCACATAAACGCTGCTTTAAAATAAAGGTATTCACATACACATGCGGATGAAAACCGCTGCGTATGCTTGAGTATGCATGCGTTTTGCCATGCAGATGCGTTTGCGCATCGGACGCTGCGTCCGGAAACGCAAATGTGAAGGTAGCCTAAGAATTCTGAAGTGTTTTGCACATGATGCTTATTTTTTCCAGGCAGATTTGGTGGAGATTTCCCTGCGTTTTTCAGCAATTGACTTCATTAAAGAAAAAATACACGGCACAAATCTACACCAAAAACGTAGCAAAAACACGGCAAAAATGCACTGCATTTTTCTTACAGAAAATATCAGCACCAAATCTGCAGCGTGTGCACAAAGCCTTAGGCTGTGGCTGCACAGGAACGTTGGGTATCCGCATGCCATGGTGTGGCAATACAGTAGTGAAATAGGACACCCTCCATATTAGTTACTAGGGGGAGGGTATTCCATTGGTTTTGTGCAATTGCACCGGTGGATTTCTGCAGCTGCGACACGTCCACGTGGACTTTCATTATGTTATGTTGTCGTCATACTGTGATCCATGCAAAATTTCGGACAGGCGAAGCCGCCACAAAGCCATAGGGTGCTTTAAGATGATTGTGTATTTGATCTGAACCTATTATTGACAGTGAACACGGGCAATTTTCCTCACAGATTTTTCTATGTTGAAAAAAAAAGTTGATATTTCAACATGTGCTACTGTGTATCAGAATCACGCATGCAATGTGTATGCGAACACTGTAGACGTGAGCGGCTCGGTCTGCAGACGTTACTGCCTGTTTGTCAATATGGCTGACTGAACCAGCCTTAGGGACAGAAAACTACATTTTTGAGAAGTGAAGTCAGCCTGTTCCGGACAAATGGTGGGAAACCCCAATGATTGAGACTACAATTATGTAGGGGATAATATTAGGGGCAGACATATCATTGGCGCAGCCTGTGCGGCCGCTCAGGGGCCCAGTTGGTAAGGGGGCCTATTTCGTATTTTAGTATTTTGATGAACTCTTTGGCTCCATAGGGCCCATACATTGTTCTTGCGCAGGGGTCCTCTTTTGTCTGTTAATATGATATATTTTAACGAGATAACATATCAACGAGATGTTGTACTTTGTTTTCGTATGGATAAAGTTTATTGAAACAGTAATCTAGGCCTTGTATAACACTGCCAGTGCAGGCCTAGGTCTGTGTTGCCCATAGCAACCAATGAGATTTTAGCTTTATAACAAGGAGTGATCCACTTGGTGGCCATGGGCAAGATGTTGTTTTTGTATGAATAAAGTTTATTGAAAGCAGTAAGCTCGGCCTTGTTTACACTGCCAGTGTAGGCCTAAGGGCTGTCACCCATAGCAACCAATGAGAATTTAGCTTTCATTTCTGCGGCTCTTTACAAAGAGTGATTTGACTGGTTGACATCTCCATTTTATGCCTGCACTGGTTTATAAACATGGAATATGTCAGATTTTACAATGTGTAGAAGCAGCCTCATGGGTTGCACAGTCCCACTGCAGCCTCATTATGTGACCATTTGAATAATCTTTATTAAAATTAAAGTGGACAATCTCAAATTGCGCGTCATAATTGTAAAGTAAATACAACAAATAAATGACACATAATCCCCAACCCCCAAATATGCTGATCATGTTTCTTAATTCGTATCTTAATCTAAGTCTAATTCTCCACGAGTGAAGAAGGCCTAGTCCTGCTATTCGCCATATGCCTCATGGTGGGTTTACACGTCCCGATATCGGAGCCAACGACGCGGGAGTGCGCTTTTCCCGCCATCGCATCGCCGGTTTAGACAGCCCGATATCGGGATACAACGTCCCGCGATGTGTACGCCCCCCAACCCAGGAACGACCAGTTAACATGGGAGTGAATGGGTGACGTGGGCGTACACATCGTAGTTGGTCTGTCACACGGGACGATGCGGCTACAACGGCCATCCGATATCGGGCGGTTGAATAGCACGCTCATTCAACCCAGATATCGTTTTGGCATCGTTCCAGCATCGCATTGTACGTTCAGACCGTACAACGCGCAAACGATATCGGGTCCAACTCCCTGAACCACGTGACTTTTGGTCGGAGTTGGTCGCCGATATCGCGACGTGTAAACCCACCATCAGTCCCCTAGAAGTTAGCAACCTCCAACCAAGGCTTTGCAACAATTAGACGCTCACACAATGGCATAACATGGGGTGGGGGAAGGGGGGGGAGTGGAAGGAAATCGGCACGTGGGTTTTCTTGGGGACAAAATGTGAAAAAAAGAATAAAAAGTACTATTTTATGTTACATAAGGAAGTGGCACCACAAATGAGACTATGAAATAAATGATAAAAGTAACACAAGTGCCCCAGATTCGGGTCAGTGCACCTGCTCTGGCATTCTGGCCAGGTGCCCCGAAACTCTGGGTCAGCGCCATTTTTTACTATATCAACATTATGTTACAATCGGATCTTGCCCGATTATTCTCCATCATGGAGGTTGAAAAATTGTCAGTGTCCTGGTGCATCGAAGTCATTGAACTAAGACAGGCCGCTTTGTGTGCCATGGAGAAGAAAATTCAGTTGCACAGATTGGGGGAAAGGGCATCAATACTTTTTAAAAGGGGGCACTATTTGGATTATAGGGATTAGCACAGAAGTCTGCAGGCAGTCTGTGTGACTGCAGAATCATGACGGTGTACAGTAAATACACACTGTCACAATTCCCCAGTGTCACATGACCACACATATACCCTGTTTCCCTGAAAATAAGTCACCCCCGAATATAAGTCAGGGCAGGGCTGGAGCAGAATTTTCCAATATAAGTCATACCCCGATTATAAGACAGGGTGACTTATTTTCGGGGGATATAAGACAGGGTACCGCTAAAGTGCCATTTTTGCCCATTGCATGTTTTACCTGTGTCCCCGCTGTCCCACTGGCCCCGCTGTCCTCCGTGGGCTCCCCTCTGCCCTCAGGTGCAGATGCAGGTCCGCTGTCCCCCGTGGGCTCCCCTCTGCCCTCAGGTGCCGCAGGTATCCTCGAGGGCATAGGGTTAATCTTGTGCGCCTGTCGCCCCGGCCTGACGTCACCGCTGCCGGCAGGAGCTTCTGATTGGCCAGCGGCTCCCCAACATCTCAAGCGCTGATTGGCTCAGCAGCTCGAGTGCTGATTGGCCAGAAGCTCCTGCATGAAGAAGCATCTGGACAACGCCCTGCACCGCGGAGGAATCCATAGCCCGAGGCCGCCATTACCCTAAAAAGTAAGGATGTTTCCTTGCCGACTTGCCCATTAAAACCGCAATTCCGCCGCACAGCCGACTTGCGGCACACTTGCGGCAGGTCCCCATACAATGTACGGTACTGTATGGGACACTTGCGGCAAGGTGCGGTTACCGCACCTTTGCGCACCTTGCCGCAAGTGTCCCATACAGTACCGTACATTGTATGGGGACCTGCCGCAAGTATGCCGCAAGTGTGCCGCAAGTCGGCTGTGCGGCGGAATTGCGGTATTAACGGTACTGTGCTGGGGGCTGCAGTGGCATACTGTATGGGGCTGGGACTTTTCATTTTTGTCTTTTTTTTTTTAATATAAGTCATACCCCGAATATAAGACAGGGTGGGACTTTTGGGGGTAAAATTAATATAAGACACTGTCTTATATTCGGGGAAACACGGTATGTGCGTTTTGCTTATTTGCAGTCACGTGCAGACTAAACGCTTTTGGATTTTCTTTAGAACTAAGAGACGCAAAAAAAGACTAGTTGGCATGTGATCCCATGCATTCGGTGAGGTGACTGATCACTCGAAATGGGTATTTGGATGCATGGTTACAGTGTGCACACCACACACTGTCAGGATCCAGTAGTCTGTTGCCACATAGAGGAACTGAAGATTCTGGCCCATGCCTCTACAAGCTCATTAAGGGAACATTATTACATTTTAAGGTGGCTTTAAGGGCACATTTTTCTCTTTAGAAGAGGCATTTCAGAAACATTATTTGTTGTATGGGGACATCAATACAGTGCATGACCACAAGTATAGAGATCCCATATGTGAGGTGACTGATAGCTTGGACTGGGAATACAGGTGCATCATGACAGTGTGCGTACCCCATAATTTCATGATCCAGCAATCTGCAGTCACAAAGAGTAATGGCAGATTCTGTCCCATACCTGTAAAACCCCTTTAATTTTAAAGGGAATCTGTCACCAGGTTTTTGCCATCCCATCGGACAGCAGCATAATGTAGAGATAGAGACCCTGATTACAGCGATGTGTCACTTACTGAGCTGCTTGCTGTCATTTTGATAAAATTACTGTTTTCTCTGCTTCAGATTTAGGAGTAAATGACTATGCTGGACTATTTGATTAGTCCTACAATGTTAATCTCCAACAGATTGAACAGTGATTTTATGGAAACTACACTGAGCAGCCCAGTAAGGGTGGCTTCACACCACGGCGCAATCCGATCCAGGGCTGTCCGGTGTAAACAGGATTTTGGCCCCATAGTATCCTATGGGGCTGAATGGAGCCGGATGGCTGGTCTCTGCCATCCGGTTTCCATCTCTCCAGAAGAATCCGGGAGAATTCGGATTTTTCTCCCGGACACAAAAATGCTGCTTGCAACGTTTTTGTGTCCGGAGAGAAAAATCTCCCCAAATTGCCGTCTCCCGGATCCTCCCTGATTCCCCCGATCCGGACCAATCCGGCGCTCCCTAACATGGGAGCCTAAGGGGCCGGAATTGCCCCGGTCTAGGAGGATCCGGGAACGGGACACCTGCGGCTGCACGGCGCTGTTATTTCAGGACCGCGGCTAGCTCCCCGCGGTCCTGATTCATCAACAGCTGAAGCTGCATCGGCTGCACACCAGACCGGAGGGCATATATGCCCTCCGGTTCTGTGTGCTGATCCGGTCCGGGGCTGTCAGGTTCATCCCTGACAGCTCTGGATCAGATTGCGCTGTTGTGTGAAGCCAGCCTAAGAGACACATCGCTGGAATCAGGGTCTCTATCTCTATATTATGCTGCTGTCAGATGAAATGGCAACAACCTAGTGACACTGTCCCTTTAAAGGGTGCCTTATTTATTTATTTTAAGGTGACAATTTTTAAATTGAGAAGGGGCATTTCAAAGGCATTATTTGTTCTATGGAGGCATCATTACTTTGAAGGTTCCAACAATACAGTGCAATACCACAAATATACCGACTCCAAACACGCGATAGCTTGAACTGGGTATACGGGTGCATGGTGACAGTGTGCACACCACACACTGTCAAGATTTAGCAGTCTACAAACAAATGGAGTAATGGTAGATTCAGTCCCATACCTGAACAACCTCTTTAAGGGGACATCATTTCATTTAAAGGGGGCATTATTTTTTTAAGGTGGTTTTAAGGAGATGTTTTTACCTTATAGAAGGGGCATTTCAAAGCATTGTTATAAGGCGTCATCATAATTTTGAGGAGGGAATCAATACAGTATGGTCACAAATATACAGACCCCATACATGCAGTGAGGTGACCGATAGCTTGAACTAGGTATACAGGTACATGCAGTGGCGTAACTTCAGGCCCAGGGGCCCGATGCGAAAGCTCCAACGGGCCCCCAATTATTGCAAATCTTTAATAGGTAGTATTAGTCTTTTTCTATAGGACAAAGGGACTTTTGGGCCCCTAGGCTGCAGGGCCCGGGTGCGATCGCAACCCCTGCACCTATTGTAGTTACGCCCCTGGGTACATGGTGGCAGTGTGTGCACCACACATTGTCAAGATTCAGCAGTCTCCAGTTACATAGAGTAATGGTAGATTGTGTCCCATGCCTGGACAACCCCTTTAAACAATTTAAAGGGGATATTATTTGATTTAAGGAGACATTTTAACTTTTATAAAGTTCATTTTCAGAAGCGTTATTTGTTGTATGGGGTTATCAACACTTTTTAAAGGCTGCATTATTATAAGCGATTGCAATTTCACAGTTGTAAAGTAATATCCAATCCTGTGTCATAGAATCTGCTTTTATGGCAGAAATCCAATTACAGGCGCCTCTAAATCTGCACTCTGGCCCTATATACCGCCATAGCCTAAAAATATAATACATACATATATTTTGGGGAAAAAAAACAAAATTTTTTTCCCTCCAGGTTCACGTGCTGCCTGCCCCATCTGGACGAGCAGGATTCTCCGCATGACTTGGAAATCAAAGTCAATTTCACGCACCTGATAAATGGTCACCGAGGTCCACTCTGCCGCTGTGGCCCCCCAGGACTACGTGTGATGGACGTTAACCCTTTCCCGCACCCCCTCCTTCTGGGCGTTAATCGATAGATTCCATTATTGACGAGTTGTGCTGAGATTTCTTTTTTCGCAGTCTCGCCTGTGGAATCTGACCCCCTCCGTAGTCCTGACCACTTCGAGCGTCCGGTTAAACATTACCCCAAAGTTACAGATCAGCCACAGATGTCATCGCCTCTAATTGGACTTTACGAGTCATCGCCTCATTGCGCCCCCCGGGGAATCTGCAGGCCTCTTGAACTTGTAGCCAAGTTCTACCAGTTTGAAGACCAAAGGGGTCCTCAACCCACGACCGTCGTGATCCTACAGCTTCAGACATGCCCTAGAGCAGGTCGGAGACCGCCGGTATGCAGGAAGAGTAAAGGTTACTCTATAAAGAGACAGGGTGGGACCCAAAGAGCAAAAGTAATGCAAAATGCAAAGTATTATCTCACCTGTGCACTGCAGAAATTACCCTGGGGGGTCCACAGCGGCCAATCGGCCCCCCCCTAAAACCGATCAGGATGTGACAATCGCACTGCGGTCCCACCAGGAATATAGGTATTTCCTGTACAGGAGAGGAGAGTAGGCAGGTGAGACAGCCGCAGTAAGTCAGGGACATCAGAGAGGGAGAAATGGGTGGGGGAGGGGAGGCACAGGTGAGACACACCTACCATAGCTTGGACGTCAGTGGCAGCAGACAGGCAGGGACAGGCAGAGAGATAGCATTACATGCAGCAGAGGCGAACAGAAAAACAGGCGAGACACGTACAATAACTGGAGGCAAAAAAAGAAAATATGTTGCTGTGTCTTTAAGACATTGTGCACACAATTAGGATTTGGTGCAGTAATTTGCTGCGTCAAATCTGCATCTTCTGGCAGAAAAAATGCACCAAAATTAGACATGCAGCAAATCTGCAAGGGGAAAAAAAGCAACATAATAATATTTATTGATTTATATAGCGCTATTCATTCCATAGTACTTTGCATACAATTGCAACAGTATCCCCATTGGGGCTCCCAATCTAAACATCCTATCAGTATGTCTTTGGAAAACGTGCGCAAAACTTCAGAAAATTCATTGACTTTGCTGGCAAAAGGACTAAAAAATGCACTAAAAATGCAAAAAAAAAGCGGCTTTTTTTGTGCATTTTTCTGCCTGAAGATGCAGATTTGGTGCAGAAATTCTCAGTGAACTCAGTAAACTCGCCCCAGGTGAACTCAATGCCGGCTATGTGCGCACGTTTAATATTTGGTTGCAGGAAATTTTTGCACTAAATCTGCATCTCCTGGCAAAAAATGCACCAAAAATGCAATGTGTTTTTGATGCGGTTTTTGGCCCTAGTATTTTTTGTTTGCATTTTGTAAAATGAAGTCTATGGGTGGAAGGGGTGAAAAATGCTGCAAAAAGCTCCAAGAACTGACCCCAAATGTGCAAATAAACAACATGTGCAGAAAACCTCAGAATTCTCAGGGTACCTTTAGACGTCGCAACATTGCATGCAATTTCACTTGCAACTTACTAGTTGCAGTGAAATCATGGACACATTGTTCCATTTTGTTGCCATGTACAAATAGAACAATGTGTCCATGATTTCACTGCAACCAGCAAATTGCCAGTGAAATTGCCTGCAATCTTGCAACGTGTAAAGGTACCCTCACTGACTTTGCTGGCATAAGGGTTTGCATGCATATGTGACAAAAAACACAGAAAAAAACCCATATTATCTGCACAGGACCTGGATTTGGTTCAGAAATTTTTCCACCGTTTCTGCATCTCTTGACAGCAAAAACGCACTTTTTTACCTCATTTTTGGTGCAAAATTATTAAAAGTTTTATAATTCTATCTGGAGTGAAGACGCTCTGTTATGGGGATCTGTGGATGACGCTCTGTTATGGAGGATCTGTGGATGACGCTCTGTTATGGAGGATCTGTGGATGACGCTCTGTTATGGAGGATCTGTGGATGACGCTCTGTTATGGAGGATCTGTGGATGAATCTCTGTTATGGGGATCTGTGGGTGACGCTCTGTTATGGGGGATCTGTGGATGATGCTCTGTTATGGGGGATCTGTGGGTGACGCTCTGTTATGGGGGATCTGTGGATGACGCTCTGTTATGGGGGATCTGTGGATGACGCTCTGTTATGGGGATCTGTGGATGACGCTCTGTTATGGGGATCTGTGGATGACGCTCTGTTATGGGGGATCTGTGGGTGACGCTCTGTTATGGGGGATCTGTGGATGACGCTCTGTTATGGAGGATCTGTGGATGATGCTCTGTTATGGGGGATCTGTGGATGACGCTCTGTTAGGGAGGATCTGTGGGTGACGCTCTGTTATGGAGGATCTGGGGATGACGCTCTGTTATGGGGGATCTGTGGATGACGCTCTGTTATGGAGGATCTGTGGATGACGCTCTGTTATGGGGGATCTGTGGATGACGCTCTGTTATGGGGGATCTGTGGATGACGCTCTGTTATGGGGGATCTGTGGATGACGCTCTGTTATGGGGGATCTGTGGATGACGCTCTGTTATGGGGGATCTGTGGATGACGCTCTGTTATGGAGGATCTGTGGGTGACGCTCTGTTATGGAGGATCTGGGGATGACGCTCTGTTATGGGGGATCTGTGGATGACGCTCTGTTATGGGGGATCTGCGGATGACGCTCTGTTATGGAGGATCTGCGGATGACGCTCTGTTATGGAGGATCTGTGGATGACGCTCTGTTATGGGGGATCTGTGGATGACGCTCTGTTATGGGGGATCTGTGGATGACGATCTGTTATGGGGGATCTGTGGATGACGATCTGTTATGGGGGATCTGTGGATGACGCTCTGTTATGCAGCATCTGTGGATGACGCTCTGTTATGGGGGATCTGTGGATGACGCTCTGTTATGGGGGATCTGTGGATGACGCTCTGTTATGGGGATCTGTGGATGACGCTCTGTTATGGGGGATCTGTGGATGACGCTCTGTTATGGGGGATCTGTGGATGACGCTCTGTTATGGGGGATCTGTGGATGACGCTCTGTTATGGGGGATCTGTGGATGACGCTCTGTTATGGGGGATCTGTGGATGACGCTCTGTTATGGAGGATCTGTGGGTGACGCTCTGTTATGGGGGATCTGTGGGTGACGCTCTGTTATGGAGGATCTGTGGGTGACGCTCTGTTATGGGGGATCAGTGGGTGACGCTCTGTTATGGAGGATCTGCGGATGACGCTCTGTTATGGGGGATCTGCGGATGACGCTCTGTTATGGGGGATCTGTGGATGACGCTCTGTTATGGGGGATCTGTGGATGACGCTCTGTTATGGAGGATCTGTGGATGACGCTCTGTTATGGGGGATCTGCGAATGACGCTCTGTTATGGGGGATCTGTGGGTGACGCTCTGTTATGGAGGATCTGTGGTGACGCTCTGTTATGGAGGATCTGTGGGTGACTCTCTGTTATGGATGATCTGTGGATGACGCTCTGTTATGGGGGATCTGTGGATGACGCTCTGTTATGGGGGATCTGTGGATGACGCTCTGTTATGGAGGATCTGTGGATGACGCTCTGTTATGGGGGATCTGTGGTGACGCTCTGTTATGGGGGATCAGTGGGTGACGCTCTGTTATGGAGGATCTGCGGATGACGCTCTGTTATGGGGGATCTGCGGATGACGCTCTGTTATGGGGGATCTGTGGATGACGCTCTGTTATGGGGGATCTGTGGATGACGCTCTGTTATGGAGGATCTGTGGATGACGCTCTGTTATGGGGGATCTGCGAATGACGCTCTGTTATGGGGATCTGTGGGTGACGCTCTGTTATGGAGGATCTGTGGGTGACGCTCTGTTATGGGGGATCTGTGGATGACGCTCTGTTATGGGGGATCTGCGGATGACGCTCTGTTATGGGGGATCTGTGGGTGACGCTCTGTTATGGGGGATCTGTGGATGCTCTGTTATGGGGGATCTGCAATGACGCTCTGTTATGGGGATCTGTGGGTGACGCTCTGTTATGGGGGATCTGTGGATGACGTTCTGTTATGGGGGATCTGTGGATGACGCTCTGTTATGGGGGATCTGTGGATGACGCTCTGTTATGGGGGATCTGTGGGTGACGCTCTGTTATGGAGGATCTGTGGATGACGCTCTGTTATGGGGGATCTGTGGATGACGCTCTGTTATGGGGGATCTGTGGATGACGCTCTGTTATGGGGGATCTGTGGGTGACGCTCTGTTATGGAGGATCTGTGGGTGACGCTCTGTTATGGAGGATCTGTGGATGACTCTCTGTTATGGATGATCTGTGGAGGACTCTCTGTTATGGGGAATCTGTGGATGACGCTCTGTTATGGAGGATCTGTGGGTGACGCTCTGTTATGGAGGATCTGTGGATGACTCTCTGTTATGGATGATCTGTGGATGACTCTCTGTTATGGGGAATCTGTGGATGACGCTCTGTTATGGAGGATCTGTGGGTGACGCTCTGTTATGGAGGATCTGTGGATGACTCTCTGTTATGGATGATCTGTGGATGACTCTCTGTTATGGGGAATCTGTGGATGACGCTCTGTTATTGGAGGATCTGTGGATGACTCTCTGTTATGGATGATCTGTGGATGACTCTCTGTTATGGGGAATCTGTGGATGAAGGGTTTAATGTGTTAAAAGTCTGTTAGTAAAAAAACACAATTCCATTTTTTTTCTTATCAGTGTAAAGATTTACAGAAAGTTTTTCCTCAACTTCTTATGTGAGATTGAAAGTGTCCTACAGAACTGTAGAAACAATCTACGCTCTGCCCTCACCGCCTGGACCATCACATCCAGCACAGCTTCTCTGTCCCTCAGGTACAATAATTCACTGTGGATGTTCCATTTTTCTGACACAATGGGACTAACACCCGAACAGTCTTGTGCATGTTGTTTTTATTCCTTTTTCAGCCCCTTTCTCTATCTTTTTTGAAATTGCAGCAAGAATACCGATACGGTATATAACATGTGGTTATGATGCAAAACTCCCAGTATTTGCCAGTATATCTAAAAAAATGGCACAAAAAGCATTGGATAGCATTCTACAGCTGTACTGAGCAGTGTAGCTGTAAATCCTTCTCTGTATGAGATAAAACACTAAAAAGCAGCAGCATGGATGACAACGTACAGCATGATTGAGCAGATGATGTAAATCCAGGAATACAATGAGAATGAGATGAATTATTTCTGTTAGACATTATACAGTAGTACTGAGCAGTATAGCTGTGAATCAATTGAGGAGAGATGAAACACTTACTGGAAAAAAGCAGCAGCAATGACTTATGCTTCCTTCCTTCCTTTCACTCTGCTCTTCCTTTCTCCGTAGACATCAATGGACAGTTGTAATGTGATCCCTCAGATAAGTCTGTGTTGAGCAAAATGGATTTTAGCAGTCTTTCAGAGTAATAAATGATTTCAAGAGTCGCAGAGGTGGCTAATAAGTGGAGAAAGAAGTTGATTTGTCATGTAAGATATATTATATATTTACTTGTACTATTAATTTACAGTCACTTACAGTCACAATCACATAAAAAACAAAAAAAGTTGAACAAAACCTTTTGGAGAGCTAAAGAAGTGGCTCATAAGTGGAGAAAGAAGCAATTTTCTCCAACAAGTTATGTTAACAAGTTTCTTATAGTGGCTTATACTATTGATATACTATGATACTATGCAAAGTTTGATGACACAACAATAATCACTTTCAGAAAACATGAAAAACTAAAAATTACAGTAAGTCTTCCAGAGTAAATGATAGAGAGGTAAAGAAGAGGCTCATAAGTGGAGAAAGAAGCAGATTGCTCCAATAAGATATATTAAAAAGTTTCTTATATTAAGTTTGATGAAACAACAAAAATCACTTAAAAAAATAAAGAAAGGAAAACAAAAAATAACAGTCTGTATTGGGCAAGATGGGTTTTAGCAGATGAAATGATTATTTCAGGAGGCAGGAGAGATAAAGAAGTGGCTCATAAGCGGAGAAAGAAGCAGATTTTGCCAATGAGATATCTTACAAATTTTCTTATATTCACTTGTACCATTGATTTACGTAAAATTTGATTGAACAGTAATAACCACTTTAAGAAAAGAACAAGAAAAACAATTTATTATGAAAATAAAACTTTGGGGAATGTTAAAGATGTGGCTCATAAGTGGAGAAAGCAAATTGGATTTACATAAAATTTGAATAAATAATAATAATCACAATAAGAAAACAAACCTGAAAAACAATTTATTATGAAAATAAAACTTTGGGGAATGTTAAAAATGTGGCTCATAAGTGGAGAAAGAAGCAAATTTGATTGACGTAAGATTTGATTAAACAATAATAATCACAATAAGAAAAAACCTGAAAAACTATTTATTATAAAATAAAACTTTGGGGAATGTTAAAGATGTGGCTCATAAGTGGAGAAAGAAGCACATTTCTCCAATATGATACAATACAAAGTTTATTATATTTACTTGTACTATTGATTTTTGGAAAATTTGACGAATCAACAATAACCACTTTAAAAAAATATTAAAAATAAAAAGTAACAGTCTGTATTGAGCAAGATGGATGTTAGCCGTCCTCCATAGGAAATGATGATTTCAGGACAATAGGGAAGTAAAGAAGTGGCTCATAAGCGGAGAAAGTAGCAGATTTCTCCAAGAAAATATGTTACAAAGTTCCTTATATTCTTGTGTACTATTGATTTATGCAAAGTTTAATTAAACAACAACTACTTTAAGAAAATAAAAACCATGAAAAACAAAAAAACTAACAGTTTCTACCTAGCAAGATGGATTTCAGTAGTCTTCCTTAGTAAATTTTGATTTCAGGAGGCAGCGGTAGGTAAAGAAGTGGCTCATTAGTGGAGAAAGAAGCTGATTTCCTGCATAAGTTATATTACAAAGTTTCTCATATTCATTTGTACTTTTTATTAGTGAAAGTTTGATGAAAGCACTTTAAAAAAAAAAAAACATGAAAAAAAAATATTCTGAAACTTTAAGGGAGGTAAAGACGTGGCTCATAAGTGGCTAAAGAACCAAATTTCTCCAATGAGATATTACAAAGGTTCTTATAATCACTTGTACTATTTATTTATGCATAATTTAATGAAACATCAATAACCACTTTGAGAAAATAATAAAAACATGAAAAACTAAAAAATCTTTGTACATTTGCCTTGTACAACTGTTTTGATGTTTTGTCTTAATTAAAATTTTATAGTTTAAGAAATTACAGTCTGTATTGAGCAAGATGAATTTTAGCCGTCCTCCATAGGAAATGATGAGGAGGTAAAGAACTGGCTCATAAGTGGAGAAAGAAGTTTCTCATATTCACTTGTACTATTGATTTATGCAACGCTTGAGGGAAAACATGAAAACCAAAAACAACTATTCT
Source organism: Allobates femoralis (assembly GCA_033576535.1). Lineage (NCBI taxonomy): Eukaryota > Metazoa > Chordata > Amphibia > Anura > Aromobatidae > Allobates > Allobates femoralis. Next base: position 3,872,167 of record JARQOC010000006.1, on the reverse strand, counting down.
GAAAAAGATTGAAGAAAGAATAGATGATTATTATACTCATTACAGGAGGCACAGGGAAGTAGAGAAGTGGCTAATAAGTGGAGAAAGAGTCTATTTTTTTCCAATAAGTTATATTACAAAGTTTCTTATATTTCCTTATACTTTTGATTGATGCAAAGCTTAGTAACGCAATATTTTGGGGGCGATTTAATTTGTAATATATAAAGGAAGAATGAATGGATTATGATCCTATATATATATATAAAGTGTAACACAGTAGTCGCCATCTAACACCAGGCCGGGGGTGATCCAGCTGTGTGCGAGCAGATCTAAGGGCTTTTCCTGTAAAGACTCAAGAAGGAAACAGAAAAAAAGGAGCGTAGTGGCCGTCACTCGGATCCTGCCCATAGGGCACCCGTGTGCGGCGCGCCGCTCTATAGGGTCATCCGGAGTAAACAGACATCACACAAGGGGCGACAACGTGTCATAATATTTCTCCTTTACTTACAGTTGGAGGGAAGACTCTGCAGATATATGAGGCATTTCCCTCTGAGACGTCCCCGCGCTCCTGCTGCTCCAGCAGGTTCTTAGGATTCTTGCATCCAAAACAGCGCCACCTCGTGGAAACCACCAGGAAGTGCAAAAGGATATCCAAAGCAGGAGGAAGCTCCACCTTCTGCTCACAATAACACCACTGCTGGCTATAAGCCGGCACCATTAAGGCCCTGTGCACACTGTGCTTTTTGTGCTGCATTTTTTATGGATTTTTAGTGCAGTTTTGTCACAAATCTGCATCAGCAATGTCAATACACATACATAAGTTTACTTTTTTTTCCCTTGCAGGTTTGGTGCAGAAGTAAATCAATTGTTGGTGCATTTTTTGCAGCGTTTTTTCCACCCAAAATGCATTAAAAACGCACCAAAAAAGCATAAAAAACTAAAAAACTATTTTTTCTTTGTAACTTTGGTGGAGAAATAAATCTGCAGGATATCAATTATTGCAGCGTTTTTTCACACTAAATGCATGAAAAAGGCATCAAAAATGAGTCAAACGCACTTAGTTTTTGGTGAGTTTTTCTGCCAGGAAATAAAAATTTGGTGCAGAAGTTTCTACAACCAAATACCCAACGTTCACACAAAGCCAAGGAGGAAAGAGCCGATGAGGCTCCTCTGATACCTGTGCATGGATGATCCCTTCCTGTAATGGTGGGGAATGTTTTCTAGGTGCACCCTGGTCCTCTGATACCTGTGCATGGATGATCCCTTCCTGTAATGGTGGGGAATGTTTTCTTGGTGCACCCTGGTCCTCTGATACCTGTGCATGGATGATCCCTTCCTATAATGGTGGGGAGTGTTTTCTTGGTGCACCCTGGTCCTCTGATACCTGTGCATGGATGATCCCTTCCTATAATGGTGGGGAGTGTTTTCTTGGTGCACCCTGGTCCTCTGATACCTGTGCATGGATGATCCCTTCCTGTAATGGTGGGGACTATTTTCTTGGTGCACCCTGGTCCTCTGATACCTGTGCATGGATGATCCCTTCCTGTAATGGTGGGGAATGTTTTCTTGGTGCACCCTGGTCCTCTGATACCTGTGCATGGATGATCCCTTCCTATAATGGTGGGGAGTGTTTTCTTGGTGCACCCTGGTCCTCTGATACCTGTGCATGGATGATCCCTTCCTGTAATGGTGGGGAGTGTTTTCTTGGTGCACCCTGGTCCTCTGATACCTGTGCATGGATGATCCCTTCCTGTAATGGTGGGAAATGTTTTCTCGGTGCACCCTGGCCCTCTGATACCTGTGCATGGATGATCCCTTCCTGTAATGGTGGGGAATGTTTTCTAGGTGCACCCTGGTCCTCTGATACCTGTGCATGGATGAATGATCCCTTCTTGTAATGGTGGGGAATGTTTTATCGGTGCACCCTGGCTCCTCTGATACCTGTGCATGGATGATCCCTTCCTATAATGGTGGGGAGTGTTTTCTTGGTGCACCCTGGTCCTCTGATACCTGTGCATGGATGATCCCTTCCTATAATGGTGGGGAGTGTTTTCTTGGTGCACCCTGGTCCTCTGATACCTGTGCATGGATGATCCCTTCCTGTAATGGTGGGGAGTGTTTTCTTGGTGCACCCTGGTCCTCTGATACCTGTGCATGGATGATCCCTTCCTGTAATGGTGGGGACTATTTTCTTGGTGCACCCTGGTCCTCTGATACCTGTGCATGGATGATCCCTTCCTGTAATGGTGGGGAATGTTTTCTCGATGCACCCTGGTCCTCTGATACCTGTGCATGGATGATCCCTTCCTGTAATGGTGGGGAATGTTTTCTTGGTGCACCCTGGCTCCTCTGATACCTGTGCATGGATGATCCCTTCCTGTAATGGTGGGGAATGTTTTCTAGGTGCACCCTGGTCCTCTGATACCTGTGCATGGATGATCCCTTCCTGTAATGGTGGGGAATGTTTTCTCGGTGCACCCTGGTCCTCTGATACCTGTGCATGGATGATCTCTTCCTGTAATGGTGGGGAATGTTTTCTCGGTGCACCCTAGCTCCTCTGATACCTGTGCATGGATGATTTCTTCTTGTAATGGGGGGGAATGTTTTCTTGGTGCACCCTGGTCCTCTGATACCTGTGCATGGGTGATCCCTTCCTGTAATGATGGGAAATGTTTTCTTGGTGCACCCTGGCTCCTCTGATTTCTGTGGATGGATGATCTTTCCTCTGTGGCTGGTTGTGTAGTAGTGGGGAATGTTTTCTGAGTGCACCTTGGTCCTTTGATACCTGAGGATAGATGATCCCTTCTTGTTGTGAGGCTGGTGGAGTAATGGTGGGGAATTTTTTCTCGGTGCACCCTGGTCCTCTGATACCTGTGAATAGATGATCCCTTCCTAGGAGACTGGTTGGATAATGGTGGGGAATGTTTTCTTGGTGCACCCTGGTCCTCTGATATCTGAGGATGGATGATCCTTCATGTGTGGCTGGTGGTGTAGTAGTGGGGAATGTTTTCTGAGTGCACCCTGGTCCTCCGACACCGGAGGATAGATGATCCCTTCTTGTGAGGCTGTGGAGTAATGGTGGGGAATGTTTTCTTGGTGCACCCTGGTCCTCTGATACCTGTGGATGGATGATCCTTCATGTGTGGCTGGTTGTGTAGTAGTGGGGAATGTTTTCTGAGTGCACCCTAGTCCTCTGATACCTGTGGATGGATGATCCCTTCCTATGAGGCTGATGGAGTAATGGTGGGGAATGTTTTCTAGGTGCAACCTGGTCCTCGGATACCTGAGGATGGATGATCCTTCATGTGTGGCTGGTGGTGTAGTAGTGGGGAATGTTTCTGAGTGCACCCTGGTCCTCTGACACCGGAGGATAGATGATCCCTTCTTGTGAGGCTGGTGGAGTAATGGTGGGGAGTGTTTTCTTGGTGCACCCGGGTCCTTTGATACCTGTGGATGGATGATCCCTTCCTATGAGGCTGATGGAGTAATGGTGGGGAATGTTTTCTAGGTGCAACCTGGTCCTCGAATACCTGAGGATGGATGATCCTTCCTGTGAGGCTAGTTATGTAGTAGTGGGGAATGTTTTTTTTGCTGCCCCCTGGTCCTCTGATACCTGTGGATGGATGATCCCTTCCTATGATGATGATGGAGTAATGGTGGGGAATGTTTTCTTTGCACACCCTTGTCCTCTGATACTTGAGGATGGATGGTCCTTCCTTTGAGGCTGGTTGGATAATGGCGGGGAATGTTTTCTTGGTGCACCCTGACTCCTCTGATATCTGTGAATGCATGATCCCTTCCTGTGAGGCTTATAGAGTAATGGTGGGGAATGTTTTCTTGGTGCAACCTGGTCCTATGATACCTGTGGATGGACGATCCTTCCTGTGTGGCTGGTTGTGTAGTAGTGGGGAATGTTTTCTAGGTGCACCCTGGTCCTCTGATACCTGTGCATGGATGATCCCTTCCTGTAATGGTGGGAATGTTTTCTTGGTGCACCCTGGCTCCTCTGATACCTGTGGATGGATGATCCTTCCTGGGTGGCTGGTTGTGTAGTGATGGGGAATGTTTTCTTGGTGCGCCCTGGCTCATCTGATATCTGAGGATCTTTTCCTGTGAGGCTGGTGAAGTAATGGTGGGGAATGTTTACTTGGTGCACCCTGGTCCTTTGATGGCCGATTACAACACATAGATAAATCTGACCACAGAAAGCCACAGATGATCATCAGCAGTGGTCTGCCATTACTATACTCTACATACCAGAGAATATGTCAGCCTGACTGCCAAGCTGTGCACCATGAGGCAGAGGAACATGTCGCCACACATCCCTCACCGCTTATTCAATCATCCCATATGTGTCATACTGGTTTAATAGGAAATGAGGATTAACACATCGCGCTCCATGATCTCACACCGTAAAAAAGAAATTAGCAACAGTGACAAAGAAACCTGCAGGCCAAGGATCTAGACAGATAGACCCCACATGACCCGCTTCACCTGATCCTGAAGACGCTGCCTAAATCTGCAGGAAACATGGACGTAGGAGCAGTATTATAGTAAAAAAGCCAAGAAGCCAGCGCTGCCTGTGGTTAGCACGCAATACAAAAAGTGCATGTGTACATATTAATTTCTAACTGTACTTTAAACTGAGACATTTGGCAAAGAATTGATCAATTCTGAGCTACCCCGCCACTGTCACGGCATTCTCAGATGGGGCAGTCCTACTCTACGTTTTTTAATACGCTGTCCATTACGGCCTCCTGAATGGATTAAAAGCAGAACCATATCAAATGTACACGTACCTGAAGCATTTCTGAACTACTCCCACGGCGCCAGAAAAGCAGCGCAGAAAAGGCAGACCAGGTCCGGACATTATCAGATCTGATCCCCACCCTGCCCAACCAGCAACCATGGATGAGGTAGAACAGGCCCAAACACATGTGGGGTTCAGATCTGATAATGTCCGGATCCACTGGTCTGCCTTTATCTGTGCTGCCCTTTACTGGCGACGTGAGAGTAGTTCAGAAATGCTTCAGGCATGTGTGCATTTAATATGGTTCTGCTTTTAGTGCATTCAGGAGGCCTGTAATGGCACAGCGTATATAAAAAACGTAGAGTAGGACTGCCCCATCTGAGAATGCCGTGACATGGTGGGGTAGCTCAAAGAATTGATCAATTCTTTGCCAAATGTCTCAGTTTAAAGTACAGTTAGAAATTAATATGTGCACATGCACTTTTTGTATTGCGTGCTAAAGACAGGCAGCGCTGGCTTCTTGGCTTTTTTATTCAGTATTATAGTAGTTATATACTTGTACATAGGAGCAGTATTATAGTAGTTATATTCTTGTATATAGGGGCAGTATTATAGTAGTTATATTCTTGTACATAGGGGCAGTATTATAGTAGTTTATATCTTGTACATAGGAGCAATATTATAGTAGTTATATTCTTGTATATAGGGGCAGTATTATAGTAGTTATATTCTTGTACATAGGAGCAGTATTATAGTAGTTATATTCTTGTACATAGGAGCAGTATTATAGTAGTTATATTCTTGTATATAGGGGCAGTATTATAGTAGTTATATTCTTGTATATAGGAGCAGTATTATAGTAGTTATATTCTTGTACATAGGGGCAGTATTATAGTAGTTATATTCTTGTACATAGGGGCAGTATTATAGTAGTTATATTCTTGTACATAGGAGCAGTATTATAGTAGTTATATCTGTACATGGAGCAGTAAGTAGTTATATTTGTATAGGATGCAGTATTTTAGTAGTTATATCTGTGATATGGGGCGTATTATAGAGTTATAATTACTTGTATATTGACGTCAGTTTAAGTAGTTAAATTCTGTATATGGGGCAAGATTTTTAGATATATTCTTGTAACATAGGGGCAGTATTTATAGTTATATTATTTATTAGGAGCAGTATTATAGTAGTTATATACTTGTACATAGGAGCATATTATAGTAGTTATATTCTTGTATATAGGGCAGTATTATAGTAGTTATATCTTGTAATAGGGCGTATTATGTAGGTTATATTCTTGTAATATAGGCATATTATATCATATTTTGTTAAAAGCAGATTAATAGTAGTTATTTCTTTATAAGGAGCAGTATTATAGTATGTTATATTCTTGTATATAGGAGCGTATTTAGTGGTATATTCTTTATGGCGTATTACATTGTATGATTCTGTGATATAGGAGCTATTAGAGGTAGTATTTTTCTTGTATATAGATCAGTATTATAGTAGTTATATTCTTGTATATAGGGAGCAGTATTATAGTAGTTATATTCTTGTATATAGGAGGCAGTATTATAGTAGTTATATTCTTGTATATAGGAGCAGTATTATAGTAGTTATATTCTTGTAATAGGGGCAGCATTATAGTAGTTATATTTTGTATATAGGGGCAGTATTATAGTAGTTATATTCTTGTACATAGGAGCAGTATTATAGTAGTTATATTCTTGTAATAGGAGCAGTATTATAGTAATTATATTCTTGTACATAGGGGCAGTATTATAGTAGTTATATTCCTGTATATAGGAGCAGTATTATAGTAGTTATATTCTTGTATATAGGAGCAGTATTATAGTAGTTATATTCTTGTATATAGGGGCAGTATTATAGTAGTTATATTCTTGTACATAGGGCAGTAATTATAGTAGTTATATTCTTGTATATAGGGCAGTATTATAGTAGTTATATTCTTGTATATAGGGGCAGTATTATAGTAGTTATATTCTTGTATATAAGGAGCAGTATTATAGTAATTGCATTCTTTTACATAGGAGCAGTATTATAGTAGTTATATTCTTGTACATAGGGTAGTATTATAGTAGTTATATTCTTGTACATAGGAGCAGTATTATAGTAGTTATATTCTTGTACATAGGGGCAGTATTATAGTAGTTATATTCTTGTACATAGGGGCAGTATTATAGTAGTTATGTTCCTGACCAGAAACTAATCTGGTTATCCAAGAAAGACGTTCAGCCTTGTGACGACAATTGTGAAAAATATGGGAGATATTATGCCATGCAGTCTGAGACAGGATACATCCATCCATCAACAAGTGGGTATAAATATAAATGAAGAAGTGAGTAAAACTAATTACAAAAGAGTCAGAGGATATGTTAATTGAGGCTGAGACCTCATGCAGGGCTAGTCAATTACCAGAGAAGTTCTACTATAAGAGAGACAAAAAGGCTGGAATATGTGTACGCAGGGGTAGGCAAGTGCTTTTCCCAAGGATTGATCAAAGCAATATTATCAGACATGTAGGCACCAGTGGAAAATTAAAATATTGAGGTGTGCACAGCTCACAAAAATATGGCAGACATATTTTCAGTCTCAGAATACAGGGACAATCATAATACATATTTTCCTAACTGTGCAACGTGCCTATGGGCTCCTAATTAATACCTGGCAGATGGAAGACAGTACACGTCATGTTTCCTATCTATGAACAGGTAAATTCATGATGGGAAAGATGACGGTAATATCTCTCACCTCGAACCCCCATGGGTAACGGTATTCTGAAACCTGGGATTTCCTACTTTTCTGTAGTTCTGAACACATCCCACTGACAGCCCCCACATGATGTCATCAAGGGTTTGGTCAAGTACAATGTGAAAAGGTACACACCACATCTCTTAGTCATTGTCTTCTGGGTAGGTCATGCTATGCTTTTGTTGGATGTAACCGGAAGCCTCTAGCCCTACTCACCTCCATGTGGCTGACAGAAATTGAGGTCCAACATCGAAACTGGTAACTAACTTATTATGTCTAGTTATACCTCTTGTAGTACCTCATGTATTTGCATATCTTACCATCTGTATAGCCATTGTGTACATAGTGTTTTGAATAGTGTGCCTTTAAGGCGATTAAATATATAATTTAATCTTGGGTTGCTCTTTTATCTCGATCCACAAATTCAAACATCTGTGTTCTCGGTTTCATATTATATGCTACTTGAGCTGGTTTCTGGCCTGATATAAATCGTTAACAGATTGGGTATATATCTAACAAGGACAGGGACTTGTGCACTTACCAGGATTGCAGGACTCTGTTTTGGTGGGACAATGAAAAGGGTCTCCCAACCAATCAGGGTTGCGTTGAGTGTGGTCATACCAGAGGTTACGTGGATCACCCTCTCTCCCTCCCCATGTTTCCCTGCGCCCATGTGGACAGGGGGTGTCCATGTAAACCTGTGCCATGCTGACTTTATTCCCAGGGGCTGTATAACATCATGTTTTGTGACCGTATTGTGTGACCCCAAAGTATTAGAAACATCAGGGCAGACAGGGGGCTACGAGGTGTTGTTTGTCACCTATGTAAGTTTTGGAGTCTACTGACCAATTTACTACTAACAACATAACAGACTTCTAAATTGATTAGAAGACTCCGTGTAATTAGGGGCCTCACCCCAACAGTAGGACATTACTAGGCGACGTCCTCCTGTTTCCGTAGATGATACTTGGTGATTAGGCTATTGTTGACCAGAACCATTGGTATAATGAAAGCAAACAACTTACAAATTTTCGCATAACGTTTTTATGGAACCTAATGACAATAAATAACATGTTGGATGGACATCCAAGAACATATGGAGAACTAGATGTCAATTCAAAATGGCCGACCTTCCGTTAACATATGAAGAACTAGATGTCAAGTAAAATCTTTTCAAATAGAGCCGTAAATGATACATGAAACATTAAGATGTTGATAATTGGTAATTATATTATTACGTAATGAAGTATATATTGTCTCAGGTCTCCAACTGTTTATTAAAAAAAAACACTGTGGGAAACAATGGCCGATCTTCTTAAATCGGGATTGTTATAAAATAGTCATTGTGAACATGAACCCGTCCTCGGAGGCATAGAAAACACTGTTCAGGTTAAGGCTGAAAATGTGGTTAATGGGAAGGTTTGCTGCTGGTACCATTGGGCAGGTGAAGGCTGTACTCATTAATGACAACGGTTGCGTTCTTCAACATCTCGTAGAACATGGAAAGAGTTTTTCTGATAAAGGTCCCGGTTGAGGACGAAGGAGCGGAAAAGGTTAACAGGTTCAGCTTCTCGAAAGTGTTCAGGGAGGTTCACGGTGTCCGGAAGTTTGCCATTTCCAACCATGAAGTGGTAGAGCTTCTTCTCCAGAGACTTTTCTCCAAACTCTTAAACATATCTCGTAAGCGGTCCTCTAGGAAGATACCGCCCCACCCAGAGTTGGGTCGACTGAGCAGAAGATGCATAAGGACTGTCTTTAGGTGGTACGTGGTCAGGCCGGTCGGCCCAGTTATGTGACACTGCTTGGAATGGAGGAAAGTCATTATTTGTAGGCAGCTAAGGTGGCACGAATATCGGGAAGCTTTTTAACAAAGTCCTTGAGGAACCTTCTCTCGTAGACCGCGAAGGACAACATCCAGTAGATACTGGAGGACACTTCACGACACATACTTGGAAAATGGGAAATAAAATACAGGTCTGTGTCCTCATACTGAACCACAGGGGGTGATGTTAAAGCTGATGACTTTCCCAGACTTGAATTTGACTCTCAAAGCTCCAGGAGAGTCCAAGTTGCTGAAGGTCAACTCGAACTCGTACTTGTGGGAAATTTTGCTCCACGCTTTGGTCACGGATGTCTGGAACCATTTCATGACCTGGTCGATATCTAGGTAGTTAGTGTTTCTGAGACACAGTAGATTGATATCCTTCTTCACTCTTTGACTGTTGGTGGGATGGTGAAGAAGACATAACATATCTTCTCCTAGCCTTTTCTTGTCGCATACACACCCGGAAGGTTCATCATCGGGGCCGAGGACAAGAATTGTTCCATGATTTTGTTTGTCCGGTCCAATGGATGAATCGGAGACCCATGGCTGGCACCTGAAGTGATAGGGTTCCGGAGGTGCAAAGGGTACAAGAAGGTCGCACATCAGGGGCTTGTTCACCCTCCAGTTTTCGTACATGCTACCAATGCAGATGCTGTCCTCCACCTCCATGTCGGTATCTCGGTTGCACACACTTCTTAATGCCTCTAGCAGGTCATCTGCAAAACCTTCCACAAACTCTCTGCTTCTCACAGCATCGTGGGTGGTGACTCGGATGTATTGGTCAAGAAAGATGGTCAATGTGGGCTTGTTGGGCAGCGACACACCATGGCAATGATTCCCTATGAACACTGGGTCATCCTCCTCTTTGCTCTGCTCTGGTGAATTGTTGTCCTTAAAGTCCTGCCGCCATACTTCAATCATGAGAAATATGACCATGGACACTGTGCTCCAGAGATCCCACCTGGATCCACCTTCAGCCTCACTTTCCCTCGTGGCGTTTTCCTCCTCTAGTTCCTCTTGACGGAGTAAAAGTTGCTCAAGTTCCAGTTGTTGTTTTTTTAAGTTTTCTTCTCTTTCCCGTAATTTTTCCAAGATTAAGTCATCATTAGCAGGAAAGGTGTCGTTATTTGGGAAGAGGAGGGGATGATTCACAATTGCAGTTACCACCACCAGACACACCTTGAATATCCCAGCCGCCATCGTGCTCCTAAAGAGAAAGAGAGAAGTGTTATATATATAGTCCTGTACAGAAGAGTCAGCAAGTCATTATCCTGTACCCCCAGTGTCATTATCCTGTACTGAAGAGTCAGCAAGTCATTATCCTGTACCCCCAGTGTCATTATCCTGTACTGAAGAGTCAGCAAGTCATTATCCTGTACCCCCAGTGTCATTATCCTGTACCCCAGTGTCATTATCCTGTACTGAAGAGTCAGCAAGTCATTATCCTGTACCCCCAGTGTCATTATCCTGTACCCCAGTGTCATTATCCTGTACCCCAGTGTCAGTGTCATTATCCTGTACCCCAGTGTCATTATCCTGTACTGAAGAGTCAGCAAGTCATTATCCTGTACCCCCAGTGTCATTATCCTGTACTGAAGAGTCAGCAAGTCATTATCCTGTACCCCCAGTGTCATTATCCTGTACCCCAGTGTCATTATCCTGTACCCCCAGTGTCATTATCCTGTACTGAAGAGTCAGCAAGTCATTATCCTGTACCCCCAGTGTCATTATCCTGTAACCCAGTGTCATTATCCTGTACCCCCAGTGTCATTATCCTGTACCCCAGTGCCATTATCCTGTACCCCCAGTGTCATTATCCTGTACCCCCAGTGTCATTATCCTGTACCCCAGTGTCATTATCCTGTACCCCCAGTGTCATTATCCTGTACCCCCAGTGTCATTATCCTGTACCCCAGTGACATTATCCTGTGTCCCAGTGTCATTATCCTGTACCCCCAGTGTCATTATCCTGTACCCCCAGTGTCATTATCCTGTACCCCAGTGTCAGTATCCTGAACCCCAGTGTCATTATCCTGTACCCCCAGTGTCATTATCCTGTACCCCAGTGTCATTATCCTGTACTGAAGAGTCAGCAAGTCATTATCCTGTACCCCAGTGTCATTATCCTGTACCCCAGTGTCATTATCCTGTACCCCAGTGTCATTATCCTGTACTGAAGAGTCAGCAAGTCATTATCCTGTACCCCAGTGTCATTATCCTGTAACCCAGGATTTTTGTCATTATCCTGTACCCCCAGTGTCATTATCCTGTACCCCAGTGTCATTATCCTGTACCCCAGTGTCATTATCCTGTACCCCAGTGACATTATCCTGTGTCCCAGTGTCTTATCCTGTGTCCCAGTGTCATTATCCTGTACCCCAGTGTCATTATCCTGTACCCCAGTGTCATTATCCTGTACCCCCAGTGTCATCATCCTGTACCCCAGTGTCATTATCCTGTACCCCAGTGTCATTATCCTGTGCCCCAGTGTCATTATCCTGTACCCCAGTGTCATTATCCTGTACCCCAGTGTTATTATCCTGTACCCCCAGTGTCATTATCCTGTACCCCAGTGTTATTATCCTGTACCCCAGTGTCATTATCCTGTACCCCCAGTGTCATTATCCTGTACCCCCAGTGTCATTATCCTGTACCCCCAGTGTCAGTATCCTGTACCCCCAGTGTCATTATCCTGTACCCCCAGTGTTATTATCCTGTACCCCCAGTGTCATTATCCTGTACCCCCAGTGTCATTATCCTGTACCCCAGTGTCATTATCCTGTACCCCCAGTGTCATTATCCTGTACCCCCAGTGTCATTATCATGTACCCCTAGTGTCATTATCCTGTACCCCAGTGTCATTATCCTGTACCCCAGTGTCATTATCCTGTACCCCCAGTGTCATTATCCTGTACCCCCAGTGCCATTATCCTGTATCCCCAGTGTCATTATCCTGTACCCCCAGTGTCAGTGTCATTATCCTGTACCCCCAGTGTCATTATCCTGTACCCCAGTGTCAGTATCATTATCCTGTACCCCCAGTGTCAGTGTCATTATCCTGTACCCCCAGTGTCATTATCCTGTACCCCAGTGTCATTATCCTGTACCCCCAGTGTCAGTGTCATTATCCTGTACCCCAGTGACATTATCCTGTGTCCCAGTGTCATTATCCTGTACCCCAGTGTCATTATCCTGTACCCCAGTGTCATTATCCTGTACCCCAGTGTCATTATCCTGTACCCCAGTGTCATTATCCTGTACCCCAGTGTCATTATCCTGTACCCCAGTGTCATTATCCTGTACCCCAGTGTCATTATCCTGTACCCCAGTGTCAGTATCCTGTACCCCAGTGTCATTATCCTGTACCCCAGTGTCATTATCCTGTACCCCAAGTGTCAGTATCCTGTACCCCCAGTGTCAGTATCCTGTACCCCAAGTGTCAGTATCCTGTACCCCAGTGTCAGTATCCTGTACCCCAAGTGTCAGTTTTCCTGTACCCCAGTGTCATTATCCTGTACCCCCAGTGTCATTATCCTGTACCCCCAGTGTCATTATCCTGTACCCCAGTGTCATTATCCTGTACCTCCAGTGTCATTATCCTGTACCCCCCAGTGTCATTATCCTGTACCCCCAGTGTCAGTATCCTGTACCCCCAGTGTCAGTATCCTGTACCCCCAGTGTCATTATCCTGTACCCCCAGTGTCATTATCCTGTACCCCCATGTCAGTATTCCTGTACCCCAAGTGTCAGTATCCTGTACCCCAGTGTCATTATCCTGTACCCCCAGTGTCATTATCCTGTACCCCCAGTGTCAGTATCCTGTACCCCAAGTGTCATTATCCTGTACCCCCAGTGTCAGTATCCTGTACCCCAAGTGTCAGTATCCTGTACCCCCAGTGTCATTATCCTGTACCCCAGTGTCAGTATCCTGTACCCCAAGTGTCAGTATCCTGTACCCCAGTGTCATTATCCTGTACCCCCAGTGTCATTATCCTGTACCCCCCAGTGTAATTATACCTGTACCCCAGTGTCATTATCCTGTACCCCAGTGTCATTATCCTGTACCCCCAGTGTCATTATCCTGTACCCCCAGTGTCAGTATCCTGTACCCCAAGTGTCATTATCTCTGTACCCCAGTGTCATTATCCTGTACCCCCAGTGTCAGTATCCTGTACCCCCAGTGTCAGTATCCTGTACCCCCAGTGTCATTATCCTGTACCCCCAGTGTCATTATCCTGTACCCCCCAGTGTCATTATCCTGTACCCCCAGTGTCATTATCCTGTACCCCCAGTGTCATTATCCTGTACCTCCAGTGTCATTATCCTGTACCCCCCAGTGTCATTATCCTGTACCCCCAGTGTCATTATCCTGTACCCCCAGTGTCAGTATCCTGTACCCCCAGTGTCAGTATCCTGTACCCCAAGTGTCAGTATCCTGTACCCCCAGTGTCATTATCCTGTACCCCCAGTGTCATTATCCTGTACCCCAAGTGTCAGTATCCTGTACCCCAAGTGTCAGTATCCTGTACCCCCAGTGTCATTATCCTGTACCCCCAGTGTCATTATCCTGTACCCCAGTGTCATTATCCTGTACCCCAGTGTCATTATCCTGTACCCCAGTGTCAGTATCCTGTACCCAAGTGTCATTATCCTGTACCCCAGTGTCATTATCCTGTACCCCAGTGTCAGTATCCTGTACCCCCAGTGTCAGTATCCTGTACCCCCAGTGTCATTTTCCTGTACCCCAGTGTCATTATCCTGTACCCCAGTGTCATTATCCTGTACCCCAGTGTCATTATCCTGTGCCCCCAGTGTCATTATCCTGTATCCCCAGTGTCATTATCCTGTACCCCCCAGTGTCATTATCCTGTACCCCAGTGTCATTATCCTGTACCCCAAGTGTCAGTATCCTGTACCCCCAGTGTCAGTATCCTGTACTCCCAGTGTCAGTTTCATTATCCTGTATGCTCACAGCCCTAGTACACAACAGGAGACCGCACAAAGCCCCCTGTTTACAGCAGGAGGCCACTCAAGGCCCTCAGTATTCAACAGGAGGCCACACACATCCTCGAGTAAACAGCAGTAGGCTACACACAGCTCCGGTATACAGCAGGAGCCCGCAGACAGCTCCTAGTATACAGCAGGAGGCCATACACAGTCCCCAGTATACATCAGGAGGCCATACACAGTCCCCAGTATACGTCAGGAGGCCATACACAGTCCCCAGTATACAGCAGGAGGCAGCACATAGCCCCCATTATACAGCAGGAGGCTTGACACCATCCCCAGTATTTCAACATGAGGTCTCACACAGCCCTCTGTATTAGAGCAGGAGCTCACACATAACCGCTTTATTACAGCCTGTGCCCACAAATAGCCCCTGATTTACACCAGGAGCTCACACATGGCCCCAGTATTACACTTACAACCTGTGCCTCACATAGCCTCTATATTAGAGTCTGTTCACCATATAGCCCTTGTATTACCCCAGGAGCCTGCACATAGCCTATGTGCTGCACCAGGAACCCCCATAGCTCTTGTATTACACCAGAAGCCCACAGCCCAGTACACACAGGAGCCCACAAATCCCTCGTATTACACCAGTACGCCCACACTTATCCCTGTATTAACACCAGTAGGCCCACACACAGCCCCTGTATACAGAAAGGAGCCCGCAGACAACTCCTGTATACACCAGTGGAGCCACATAGCCCCCTTCTACAGAAGGAGCTTGACACACATCCCCAGTATTCACAGAGGTCCACACAAGCCCTTGTATTAGACCAGGAGCTCACACATAACCCTTTATTACAGCCTGTGCCACACAATAGCCCCTGATTTACACAAGGAGCCCACACATGCCCCTGTATTACATCCTGTGCCTCACATAGCCCCTGTATAACAGAGTCTGTTCACACAAATCCCTTGTATTACACCAGGAGCCGACACATAGCCCTTGTTGACACCAGGAACCACACATAGCCTTGTACTACACCAGGAGCCCACAAGACCCTGTATACACCAGAAGCCCACAATATCCCTGTATTACACCAGGAGCTCCACACATAGCCCTTGTATACACCAGGAGCCCACACACATCCCCTGTATAGCACAAGGAGCCACACACATCCCTTGTATTACACCAGGAGCCCACACATCCCCTGTATACACAGGAGTCCCACACATCCCCTGTACTACACAAGGAGCCCACACATAGCCCTGTACTTACACAAGGAGTCCACACATAGCCCCTGTATTACACAGGAGTCCACAAAATAGCCCCTGTACTACACAAGGAGCCCACACACAGTCCCCTGTATACACAAGGAGCCCACACACAGCCCCTGTACTACACAAGGAGCCCACACATAGCCCTGTATTACACCAGGAGTCCACACACAGCCCCTGTATACACCAGGAGCTCACACATAACCCCTGTATTACACAGGAGTCCCACTATAGCCCCTGTATTATACTTGCAACCTTTGTATCTCAGCAGAGAGAAGCAAGACTCTGTTAACCCATTCAATTTTGTTATAGCTATGAACATTTAGCTACAGGCACACCGGGACTACAGCTGTATGACATATTAGTAGCTGTTATATGGATCCAGAGTGTAGATCTTGTCGGCCGCCCGCACAGCTGCAGGAAGCCGCTCTACACCCCGTGCTTCCTCACTGCCACTTATACAGAGAATGTCAGCTCCTTGGTCCGGCTCCAGGAAGGGAGCGGTTGCAGACAAAGGCAGATCTCTGCCGCACCTGAGATTGACCTATGAGAGGCCTGGAGAATGTATATATGTGTTGTGCTTCCCTGCTGCCTACATCTATGTGCTGGGTCTCCTTGCTGCACATGTCCGTATGTCCTGTGCCTCCCCGCTGCACACGTCTGTGTGTCTTGTGCTTCCCCACTGCACACATCTGTATGTGCTGTGCCCCCCGCTGCACACGTCTGTATGTCCTGTGCCTCCCCGCTGCACATGTCAGTATGTCCTGTGCTTCCCTGCTGCACACATCTGTATGACCTGTGCTTCCCCGCTGCACATGTTAGTATGTCCTGTGCCTCCCCACTGCACTTCTGTATGTGATGTGCCTCCCTGCTGCACAAGTCTGTATGTCTTGTGCCTCTCTGCTTCACACGTCTCTATGACTTGTGCCTCCCTGCTGCACACGTCTGTATATCCTGTGCCTCTCTGCTGCACACGTCTGTATGTCCTGTGCCTCTCGCTGCACACGTCTGTATATCCTGTGCCTCTCTGCTGCACACGTCTGTATGTCCTGTGCCTCTCTGCTGCACACGTCTGTATGTCCTGTGCCTCTCTGCTGCACACATCTGTATGACCTGTGCCTCCCCGCTGCAGACTCAATATGTTCTGCGTCCTCCTCGCTCACACTTCA
Organism: Allobates femoralis; assembly: GCA_033576535.1. Taxonomy (NCBI): domain Eukaryota; kingdom Metazoa; phylum Chordata; class Amphibia; order Anura; family Aromobatidae; genus Allobates; species Allobates femoralis. The sequence goes on along the minus strand of JARQOC010000006.1, from coordinate 3,855,441 downwards.
ATATGTCTGTGCCTCCCAGCTGCAGACCTCAATATGTGCTGTGCCTTCCTCGCTGCACACGTCAGTATGTCCTGTGCTTCCCGCTTGCACACATATGTATTCCTGTGCCTCCCTGCTCACACTTATTCCTGTGCCTCCCTGCTGCACACGTCTGTATGTCCTGTGCCTCCCTGCTGCACACGTCTGTATGTCTGTGCCTCCCGCTGCACATGTCTGTATGTCCTGTGCCTCTCTGCTGCACATCTGTATGACTTGTGCCTCCCCGCTGCACGTCTATGTGCTGTGCCTCCCCGCTGCAGACGTCAATATGTGCTGTGCCTCTCAGCTGCAGACCTCAATATGTGCTGTGCTCCTCGCTGCACACTCAGTATGTCTGTGCTTCCAACTTGCAACTATGTTCTGTGCCTCCCTGCTGCACACGTCTGTATTCCTGTGCCTCCCTGCTGCACAAGTCTGTATGTGATGTGCCTCCCTGCTGCACGTCTGTATGTATGTGCCTCCCTGCTGCACACGTCTGTATGTCCTGTGCCTCTTGCTACACACGTCTGTATGACTTGTGCTCGCCATTCCTGTGCCTGCCACATGTCGTATGTCCTGTGCCTCCCTGCCCTGTCCCACGCTCAGATAATGTCTCCTGCGCCTCTCTGCTGTGCCCCGTGACACATATGTATCTCCTGTGCCCTCTCCGTTGTAGTCTTTTCTGCTACACACGTCTATATGACTTGTGCTCCCTGCTGCACACGTCTGTATATCCTGTGCCTCCTGCTGCACACGTCTGTATGACTGTGCCTCCCTGCTGCACATGTCAGTATGTCCTGTGCCTCCCGCTGCACACGTCTATATGTCCTGTGCCTTCTGCTGCACACTTGTATGTCCTGTGCCTCTCTGCTGCACACGTCTATATGTCCTGTGCCTCCCTGCTCACACGTCTGTATGACTTGTGCCTCCCTGCTGCACGTCTATGTGCAGTGTCCCCCTAACGTCGATATGTGCTGTGCCTCCTCGCTGCAACAATGATCCCCCTGTGCACATCTGTATGCTGTGCTCCTGCTGCACCATCTGTCTGCTGAGTCGTATGTGTTGTCCTCCCGCTGCACACATATGTATCTCCTGTGCCTCCCTGCTGCACACGTCTGTATTCTGTGCCTCTCCGCTGCACACGTCTGTATGACATGCCTCCCTGCGGAACACGTCTATATGTCCTGTGCCTCCCGCTGCACATGATATGTCCTGTGCCTCCCCGCTGCACATGACTATGTCCTGTGCCTCCCGCTGCGCATGTCTATACAGTTGTGGCCAAAAGTATTGACACCCCTGCAATTCTGTCAGATAATCCCCAGTTCTTCTGAAAATGATTGCAATCACAAATTCTTTGGTATTATTATCTTCATTTCATTTGTCTTCAATAAAAAACACAAAAGAGAATGAAGCAAAAACAAAACATTGATCATTTCACACAAAACTCCAAACATGGGCCGGACAAAAGTATTGGCACCTCAGCCTAATACTTGGTTGCACAACCTTTATCCAAAATAACTGCGATCACCTTCCCGGTAACCATCAATGAGTTTCTTACAATGCTCTGCTGGAATTTTACACCATTCTTCTTTGGCAAACTGCTCCAGGTCCCTGATATGTGAAGGCGCCTTCTCCAAACGCCATTGTTAATCTCTCCACAGGTGATCTATGGGATTCAGGTCTGGACTCATTGCTGCCACCTTAGAAGTCTCCAGTGCTTTCTCTCAAACCATTTTCTAGAGCTTTTTGAAGTGTGTTTTGGGTCATTGTCCTGCTGGAAGACCCATGACCTCTGAGGGAGACCCAGCTTTCTCACACTGGGCCCTACATTATGCTGCACAATGTGTTGGTAGTCTTCAGACTTCATAATGCCATGCACACGGTCAAGCAGTCCAGTGCCAGAGGCAGCAAAGCAACCCCAAAACATCAGGGAGCCTCCGCCATGTCTGACTGTAGGGAGCGTGTTCTTTTCTTTGAATGTCTTTTTTTTTTCTCCTGTAAACTCTATGTTGATGCCTTTGCCCATAAAGCTCTACTTCTGTCTCATCTGACCAGAGAACATTCTTCCAAAACGTTTTAGCTTTCTCAGGTAAGTTTTGCAACTCCAACCTGGCTTTTTTATGTCTCGGGGTAAGAAGTGGGGTCTTCCTGGGTCTCCTACCATACAGTCCCTTTTCATTCAGACGCTGACGGATAGTAGGGTTGACACTGCTGTACCCTCGGACTGCAGGGCAGCTTGAACTTGTTTGGATGTTAGTCGAGGTTCTTTATCCACCATCCCACAATCTTGTGTTGAAATCTCTCGTCAGTTTTTCTTTTCCGTCCACATCTAGGGAGGTAGCCACAGTGCCATGGGCTTTACACTTCTTGATGACACTGCGCACAGTAGACACAGGAACATTCAGGTCTTTGGAGATGGACTTGTAGCCTTGAGATTGCTCATGCTTCCTCACTAATTTGGTTTCTCAAGTCCTCAGACAGTTCTTTGGTCTTCTTTCTTTTCTCCATGCTCAATGTGGTACACACAAGGACACAGGACAGAGGTTGAGTCCACTTTAATCCATGTCAACTGGCTGCAAGTGTGATTTAGTTATTGCCAACACCTGTTAGGTGCCACAGGTAAGTTACAGGTGCTGTTAATTACACAAATTAGAGAAGCATCACATGATTTTTCTAACAGTGCCAATACTTTTGTCCACCCCTTTTTTATGTTTGGTGGAATTAGATCCAATTTGGCTTTAGGACAATTCATTTTGTGTTTTTTTCATTGAAGACAAATTAAATGAAGATAATAATACCAAAGAATTTGTGATTGCAATCATTTTCAGGAAGAAACTGAGGATTATCTGACAGAATTGCAGGGGTGTCAATACTTTTGGCCACAACTGTATGTCCAGTGCCTTCCGCTGCACATGTCTGTATGTTCTGGAGATCACTTATTGCAATGTAAATCACGTGATACTTATCTTCCCCTGTGGGGGGCGCTGCAGGAAAACTGAAGACTTACTGCTGGGTCTCTTCCTAGATCGTAACTGATCTCTGGAGATCCCAACGAGATCCTTACTGTGATTGAGGCTCTGTGCACTTTACAGAGGATCGGGATGTTTATGTCTTTTGACACCTGAAGAAGGTGAAAAGATGGAACACATGGAAACATCGCAGCGCACACGGTGATGGCGCAGGCTTCAGATTTGACTCACCTGGTGGAGATGCCGCCTGCTCATACCCTTAGTCTGAATCACTTTAATCGGAGAAAGTCCCAGGTCCTCGGACCTCACAAGAAATCCAACGACACGAGTCCTAAATAAAAGAAGTGAAGCTTAGGATACGGAAGTGACAGGATCGACGTGTGCAATAATGATATTATCAGCACGATTCATCAATCAGCAGAAGCGCAGGGCGATTGTATAGTGTCCATTCATTATTCATGTAAAAAAAGACCCAAATCTAGAATCCAGAAGAATCCAATAATATAGAAAGGATCCCCCAGCTACGCCTGTACAACTGACCAATGGAGGTAGGCTGATGTCACACATCTCACAGTGTCTCGCATGCATCCCGCATGACTCACCCGGCCCGCTCCTGCGTCCCTGGACAGGAGTGTGGAGCTGCATAGAAACACAAGCAGCTCCACGCTCCCATTCAGAGAGCCGGCAGCTGGGCCGGGTGAGTCATGCAAGATGCATGCGAGAAACTCACATGCAGCTCACATAGCATGTCTCTGACCTTAGATCGGATCCAGCACAATCTGTTCTGCAAACACAACTTTTTTTGTCCATTTTTTGCAAAATTGATTTCTGCAGGATCAGTTTTTTCTAACATTGGAGTCTATGGAGAAAGGATCCGGTAACTGATCACTATTTATCCTCCATTTTTCTGTCATTTGTAAAGGTTCGGTTTTTGCTTCTTGGATCAGCTTCACATGGAGGATAATAGTGATCAGTTACTGGATCCCTTCTCCATAGACTCCTATGTTACAAATAACGGAGTATAAATAGTGATCAGTTACCGGATCCCTTCTCCATAGACTCCAATGTTACAAAAACGGAGGATAAATAGTGATCAGTTACCGGATCCGTTCTCCATAGACTCCTATGTTACAAATAACGGAGGATAAATAGTGATCAGTTACCGGATCCCTTCTCCATAGACTCCAATGTTACAAAAACGGAGGATAAATAGTGATCAGTTACCGGATCCGTTCTCCATGGACTCCAATGTTACAAAAACAGAGGATAAATAGTGATCAGTTACCGGATCCCTTCTCCATAGACTCCTATGTTACAAATAACGGAGGATAAATAGTGATCAGTTACGGATCCGTTCTCCATAGACTCCAATGTTACAAATAACGAAGGATAAATAGTGATCAGTTACCGGATCTGTTCTCCATAGACTCCATGTTACAAATAACGGAGGATAAATAGTGATCAGTTACCGAATCCGTTCTCCATAGACTCCTATGTTACAAATAACGAGGATAAATAGTGATCAGTTACCGGATCCGTTCTCCATAGACTCCAATGTTACAAATAACGGAGGATAAATAGTGATCAGTTACTGGATCTGTTCTCCATAGACTCCAATGTTACAAATAACGGAGGATAAATAGTGATCAGTACCGAATCCGTTCTCCATAGACTCCAGTGTTACAAAAAAACAGATCCTGCATAAATCAATGTTTGCAAAACGGGTCAAAAAAAGTTGTGTTTGCAGAACGGATCATGCTGGATCCGATCTAAAGGACGATCACTAGAGGTGTGAACACGGCCTAAGGCTGGGGTTACACATAGAAATCCATTTTTGGAAGTGATTTCCATGACCAATCCGTTTTTTTTTGGGTGCTTTTTGTGCCTCCTACACCCTGAACGTTTTTGGACTTAGTCATTTTTTGACCAAAATTCTCAAAAAAACGGATCCGTTTTTTAAGGCACCTCAAAAAAACGGATCCGTTTTTCCATAGGGCCCATGTTAAAAAAAAAAAATTTTTTTTTTTTTTGAAAAACGGACCCAAAAACGTTGCTAGCAACGTTTTTAGCTCAAAACGGACATAGCAATGTTTTTAAGTGCAGAAAAAAACGGACAGGGTGTTTATTACATCCAATCAGTTTTTCTGTCAGTTTTTGGACTTAGAAAAAAAAAATTAACAAAAATGAAGCCAAAAACGGACCAAGGGCTCATGTGTAACCCCACCCTAAGACTATGCTCTCACACCGCGTCTCTGCTGTCTTTTATGTGTGTTGTTCTTGTGCAGTAAATCCTATGTGATTCAGGTAAAGCTGTGCACTCACACATTGGTTTCATTTCTTGGCAGATATTGAACCCTGCACGGCTTTTGCTGCGTTTTGAAAAGAACGAGCGTCAGTTCTTACATAGAACGCAGCAAAAACGCACAGGATAAGCAGCAAAAAGCGCAGGTTTTCTCCTGCCGAGAAATGTGTAATGCACAGTGTGAACTCAGCCTGAGACTGAGCTGTACAAACCGGATTGTGCCGCCGTGTGAACACCGGGCCGGTGCGGAGTCAGTACGGTCAGCGCCGCAGATTGTTTACAAACATGTGGATGAAGCTTCCGTGGTATCTACATACTGTAACACACAGCAGATGCACGGAGCCGGATCCTCCTGATGGGACCGTTCTCGCTCCGCTTGCTGTCAGTGAATGGAAGCTTCATACAGCTACAGTGATACAATGTATCCGAGCTGCTGAGAGCCTTCAGTGTAGACACTGCTGTTGTGTTTAGGTAAACAATGTAACAAGCGGAGCCAGGACCTTCAGGCCGTGTGCACACTGCATCTTATGATGCGTTTTTGACTATAGTGAATCTCAATGCAGCAAAGTGATTGAGACTCCGGAGTCTCCGCTCAGGTTCAGGATTTGCTTCTTGCAGAATCTACAGATGTCAATTCTTCTTGTGTTTTTGCTGCAGATTTCACCAATTCTAATAAATGGGAGAAATCTGCCCTGAACACGAGTTCCCAGCGCTGCGGCTGCGTTTTTCCTGCCCAGAGATGCAGACATTTGTGCACAGACCCGGAGTCCATTAGAAAGTTGCAGCAACTTTGGATGACAGCTGGAATGTTCTCCACCTCCCGGGTGTGGTGCCAACCACGCTCCGTCCAGGGGGTCTGCACCCCGCCGTGCCCCCCGCCCGCTGTGTCACCAGACGTTACCTGATCTCTCCTCCGCTCTTCTTTCCTCTCCGCAGAAAGACACATTAAATATTCCAGTCTACGTCTCAGCACACGGTGTAATTATTAGGGTGCGGCACCCGTCACCTCCACCCAGGGATACACACAATGATCCGCCATCTTTACCGCTGGCATCTACATGCCCATTAACCCCTTAGTGACTGCACACCGCTGTTGGCATCAGTCATTTATTCTCCTTTCTCTATCACCAGAGCTGGCACTCCACAATTGTTCCACTCCCTGCGGTGATCGTGTGACTCAATCAGCAGTGTGATCTACCTCACCACCATGCTTTACACTGCAGCTGCTCCATTAGTTCTTAGCCATGAGCAGTGACTTCAGCTGTTCCACCTGGAGGCTCCAGCCACACTGTAACTGCCATGCTTTACACTGCAGCCCTGCTCCACTAGGATGATGCTATGATCTTTGAACTAAAGGCCACGTCACACGCATCAATCTTATGAGCGATATCGTTTGTGCATCGCTGCGGGTATCCATGTTTTACAATGTAAAATCGCTTGATTGATTGATCGCAGATATGAGAGCCGGAGCTCATATCAAGCGATAAACACTTGATCAATCTGCCTCATCGTGGTGTGTGACACCACGATGAACGATCTCCCAGCGGCAGAGCCTATGCTGGGAGATGGTAACTATGGTACACGTCGGGTTACTAAGCGACGCGCGGCGCCTAGTAACCCGATGTGTACCATAGTTACCAGCGAGATCGCGGATCCACATCGCTGGTGAGTCTGTCTGTGTGACATCTCACCAGTGATGTGAGCGATATTGTAAGCGATTGCGCGTGCACGTGATCGCTTACAATATCGCTCACAAGATTGATGCGTGTGACGTGGCCTTAAGGCTGCATTATCCAATTGGGTGTGAAGACATTTGAAATCCACTATCCGTCAAGGTGGAGACTCAAGCAGCAGCTTTATCCATCCATCCCTCTATTCATCTATCCATCACTCTAACCAGCTATCTATCCATCCCTCTATCCATCCATCCCTCTATCCAGCTATCCATCCCTCTATCCATCCATCCCTCTATCCAGCTATCCATCCCTCTATCCATCCATCCCTCTATCCAGCTATCCATCCCTCTATCCATCCATCCCTCTATCCAGCTATCCATCCCTCTATCCATCCATCCCTCTATCCAGCTTTCCATCCCTCTATCCATCCATCCCTCTATCCATCTGTCCATCCCTACCTCTATTCATCTATCCATCCCTCTAACCAGCTATCCATCCCTCTATCCATCCATCCCTCTATCCATCTGTCCATCCCTACCTCTATTCATCTATCCATCCCTCTAACCAGCTATCCATCCCTCTATCCATCTGTCCATCCCTACCTCTATTCATCTATCCATCCCTCTAACCAGCTATCCATCCCTCTATCCATCTGTCCATCCCTACCTCTATTCATCTATCCATCCCTCTAACCAGCTATCCATCCCTCTATCCATCCATCCCTCTATCCATCTGTCCATCCTTACCTCTATTCATCTATCCATCACTCTAACCAGCTATCTATCCATCCCTCTATCCATCCATCCCTCTATCCATCTGTCCATCCCTACCTCTATTCATCTATCCATCCCTCTAACCAGCTATCCATCCCTCTATCCATCCATCCCTCTATCCATCTGTCCATCCCTACCTCTATTCATCTATCCATCCCTCTAACCAGCTATCCATCCCTCTATCCATCCATCCCTCTATCCATCTGTCCATCCTTACCTCTATTCATCTATCCATCACTCTAACCAGCTATCTATCCATCCCTCTATCCATCCATCCCTCTATCCATCTGTCCATCCCTACCTCTATTCATCTATCCATCCCTCTAACCAGCTATCCATCCCTCTATCCATCCATCCCTCTATCCATCTGTCCATTTGTACCTCTATTCATCTATCCATCCCTCTATCCAGCTATCTATCCATCCCTCTATCTAGCTACCCATCCCTCTATCTAGCTATCCATCCCTATATCCATCTGTCCATCCCTCTATCCATACCTCTATTCATCCCTCTAACCATTCCTCCATCCAGCTACCTATCTATCCATCACTCTATCCAACTATCCATCTATCCATCCCTCTATCATCTATCTATGCAACCCTCTATCTTACCATCCCCTCCCTGCTTTAAACTGCAGCTCTTCTTCAATAGGTCATATGCTGTATATGGTCAGTGAGTCTAGCGGAGCTGCACCGTCTATTGAAGTATGTAGCCTCCTGTGCCTTCTCAGTATAAGGTTGTTGCCATGCTTTATACTGCAGCTCTGCTCCATTGGATCTCGGCTGTGATCACTGAGTTTAGCTTAGTTGAGTTATATATTTTAGTACAAGTCTGAAATCCTCCTCCAGTCTCCTCAGAGAACGAATCTGCACTTCTGTCCCCCATGCTTTACCCTGTAGCTCTGCTCTATAAGAATGCACTGCTATGACCCATAACTCCATCTTGTTATCTATCTGGAGCATCAAAGAAGCCTGAAATTCACTCCCCGACTTATCAGAGGCTCAAGCCTTTGCTCCATCTCTTTGCCATACTTTACACTGCAGCACTGCTCCTTTAGGTAGTGCAGTGAGTGACTCCAGCAGGGTCTGGATATTACATTGTAGGTATGACCAGTGTCTCCACCGAGGCTGCATCCTCTCAGGCTCTAATACTGCCCTCCTATTCCTTGGATGGTCAGACTGGTACTCTGTACCTCTCCCATGCTTTATACTGCAGCACTGCTCCTTAGTAAGTGCAGTGAGTGACTTCAGCAGAATCTGATCTTACACTATAGCTATGGTCGGTGACTCCAGCGAGGCTGCATCGTCTCCTATTCCTTTAAAGCTCAGATTGCTACTTTGTACCTCACCCATGCTTTACACTGCAGCTCTGCTCTATTAAGGCACAGATATGACCAGTGACACCCATTTAGCTGCATTGTCTCTTGGAGACTAAAATCCACCTCCTCTCGTTGAGAAGCTTCAGAAGCTGCATTGTCCGTCCTCCGTGCTTTATACTGCAGCTTTTCCGCTCAGCCTCAGACTGATCCCCTGAATGGACCTATTTGTAGCTCACAGATGTGGAGCGAGGTCTGACGTCTTCATCATTGCACAGAAACTTCTGCAGCCTTTGATTTGTGCCAGAAATATCTGATGATGAAACGTCGCCGCGGCCCCGATCTACAGGACGAACTGCTTCACTATTCACCGGGTGAAGGTCCCCACCCTCCACCCCAGATACAGCCTCATTAACCAGTCTGAGGTCTAATTATTTTTCAGTTTTATTAATATGCAAAAAAGAACTGTAGATACATGAAAATCATCAGGAACCGGGCGAGTGCTGCAGGGCCCGAGTGTGCTGCAGGCGAGTGCTACAGGGCAATGCTGCAGGCGAGTGCTGCAGGGCGAGTGCTGCAGGGCTGAGTGCCTGACAGGGATAAGTGCTGCAGGGCGAGTGCTGCAGGGCAGTGCTGCAGGATGAGTGCTGCAGGTGAGTGCTGCAGGGGAGTGCTGCAAGGCGAGTGCTGCAGGGCGAGTGCTGAAGGGCTGAGTGCTGCAGGGGAGTGCTTGCAGGTGGAGTGCTGCAGGATGAGTGCTGCAGGGTGAGTGTGCGAGTGTGCAGTGTGCGAGTGCTGCAGGGCGAGTGCTACAGGATGAGTGCTGCAGGGATGCTGCAGGGTAAGTGCTGCAGGATGAGTGCTGCAGGGTGTGCTGCAGGGCGAAGTGCTGCAGGGGAGTGCTGCAGTGTGAGTGCTGCAGGGCGAGTGCTACAGGTAAGTGCTGCAGGATGAGTGCTGCAGGCGAGTGCTGCAAGGCAAGTGCTGAGGGCGAGTGCTGCAAGGCGAAGTGCTGCAGGGCAAGTGCTGCAGGCATGAGTGCTGCAGGATGAGTGCTGACAGGAAAGTGCTGCAGGGCAAGTGCTGCAGGATGAGTGCTGCAGGGCATGCTGCAGGGAGTGCTGCAGGCAAGTGCTGCAGGTGAGTGCTGCAAGGCGAGTGCTGCAGAGGCGAGTGCTGCAGGGGAGTGCTGCAGGGGAGTGCTGCAGGGTGTGGCTGCGAGTGCTGCAGGTGAGTGCTACAGGAGGAGTGCTGCAGGTGAGTGCTGCAGGTGAGTGCTACAGTGAGTGCTGCAGGGCGAGTGCTGCAGGTGAGTGCTGAAGGATGCGAGTGCTGCAAGGCGAGTGCTGCAGGGCGAGTGCTGCAGGGCGAGTGCTACAGGTGAATGCTGCAGGGCGAGTGCTGCAGGGTGAGTGCTGCAGGGCGAGTGGCGGGGTGCTGCAGGGTGAGTGCTGCAGGGAGGGCGAGTGCTGCAAGGCGAGTGCTGCAGGGGAGTGCTGCAGGGAGTGCTTGCAGGTGAGTGCTGCAAGGTGAGTGCTGCAAGGCGAGTGCTGCAGGATGAGTGCTGCAGGATGAGTGCTGCAGGCGAGTGCTGCAGGGCGAGTGCTGCAGGATGAGTGCTGCAGGATGAGTGCTGCAGGGAGAGTGCTGCAGGGAGAGTGCTGCAGGGAGAGTGCTGCAGGGCAAGCTAGGCGGTGCTGCAGGGTGAGTGCTGCAGGATGAGTGCAGTGCAGCAGGGCGAGTGCTGCAGGGCGAGTGCTGCAGGGCGAGTGCTGCAGGCGAGTGCTGCAGGGTGGTGCTGCGAGTGCTGCAGGGCGAGTGCTACAGGATGAGTGCTGCAGGATGAGTGCTGCAAGGCAGTGCTGCAGGGTGAGTGCTGCAGGGTGAGTGCTGCAGGGTGAGTGCTGCGGTGTGCTGCAGGAGAGTGCTGCAAGGCGAGTGTTGCAGGGCGAAGTGCTGCAGGGCGAGTGCTGCAGGCGAGTGCTGCAGAGGGCGAGTGCTGCAGGGCGAGTGTAGGATGAGTGCTGCAGGATGAGTGCTGCAAGGCAAGTGCTGCAGGGCGAGTGCTGCAGGGTGAGTGCTGCAGGATGAGTGCTGCAGGCGAGTGCTGCGGGCGAGTGCTGCAGGGCAGTGCTGCAGGGCGAGTGCTGCAGGGCGAGTGCTGCAGGGTGTGCGGTGCTGACGGATCTTATTTGGGGCACCTTATAGTGCAAATTCCCAGAACAGCCAAATTGTATATAAATAAGAGGTAATTAATGAGCCGATCTGACCACTGGTGCATGCTGCACTGAACATAGATCAACTGTTTGCTGACGGTTTCCCTAAACTGAAAAATCAGTTAAAATGATTGCAGGGATGGACCGACAAGTCTCAGGCCTAGATCCCATTTATCCTAGAGGACTAGTCATCTCGTGGCATGTAGTCCCCAAAAGCATTAGCTCTGTATAACCCCGCCCACACCTGAGTGCAGTTCCTGATACCGCAATGATTGGCAGCTTTCCCTGTATAACCCCGCCCACACCACTGATTGGCAGCTTTCCGTATAATCCCGCCCACACACTGATTGGCAGCTTTCCCTGTATAACCCCGCCCACACACTGATTGGCAGCTTTCTCCGTATAACCCCGCCCACATCACTGATTGGCAGCTTTCTCCATATAACCCACCCACAGCACTGATTGGCAGTTCTCTGTGCATAACTCCTCCCCACACTGATTGACAGCTTTCTCTGATAACCTCCCCCACACCACTGATTGGCAGCTTTCCCAGTAATAATCCACCCAGCAGCACTGATCGCGCTTTCCATGTATAACCCAGATGCCATGATTGGCAGCTTTATATAATCCAGGAGGCCCAGAAATGGAAATTGGAGTTACCGTGAATCCCCCATGATTGAAGCTATTACCGAGCTAGAAGATAATAAGCTGGGGACAAAAACTGAGACATGTATGTAGGAGGGGCCCGGAATGGGGGACATATATACCAAGAGGGGTCCAGAATGGGGGACATATATACCAGGAGGGGCCCAGAATGGGGGACATATATACCAGGAGGGGCCAGAATGGGGGACATATAATACCAGGAGGGGCCAGAATGGGGGACATATATACCAGGAGGGGCCCAGAATGGGGGACATATATACCAGGAGGGGCCCAGAATGGGGGACATATATACCAGGAGGGGCCCAGAATGGGGGACATATATACCAGGAGGGGCCCAGAATGGGGGACATATATACCAGGAGGGGCCCAGAATGGGGGACATATATACCAGGAGGGGCCCAGAATGGGGGACATATATACCAGGAGGGGCCCAGAATGGGGGACATGTATATCAGGATGGGGACAATTTCTATTGGCCATTCCTGGGCCTCCTTGTCCTCTCCCGGGGATCAGCGGTGCTGGAGACGTCCTCTCCTCTCTGTGCCCTGCAGGTGACATCTCCTACATTAGTATCAGTAGTGACACTGTGGCGTTATTATCGCCGCGTCATTACTTACGCTCCTCACTTTCCTTCCTTCCTGTGATAAAGCACAAGGGGAAACCAGCGAGAGGTCTCATTCATAGGATACAAACACTAGCACCAAACATATCCCACACTTAAAGGGACAGCAAGCTTTAAGTGGGGAGGGGGGGGTTCCAGGTTTTTGCAGTTTGTCACAATGTGTCAGTGAAGAGACCATCATCCAAGGTGGAGATCGGAGTTTCCCTGCACTGATACATTGTAACGGATGGAGAATTTCATTCATCCAAGAATGTTTCGGTTTATGGTAACATGGCGAAGTGTTTGTACAATTTAATAAGTTGATACGATCCCTTTAAGACTGGACTGAGCTGCAAAAACAGCTCCTGATCTGCAGAAAGGAACAAAAAAAGCCACGTTTTACTGACCTTGGATGACGCTATTAGGGGACAGAAACTACTTGTGATGTAATAGCAGCTTAAACTATATATAAGTACACCCTCCCTCCAAAGTTTATAATATACAGGGGTAATGTATCCAAAGAAAAGATGTGAAAGAACTCCCCTGAAGAAGCACAGGCTGTTGGCGAAACACTTGGGATCTATTGTCACTCCTTCCTCCTTATCTATATTTAGGGTGATATCTTAAGGTCGCATTGTCCATTTATATCTCTTGATCTGATATTTAGATCCTTTATCTGATAACTTTCTCCTATCAGTTTTCCTTTTGTCTTTTCACATCTTGAATTTTGGTTCCTTTTCTTTGGATATATTATCCCTGTATACTATTGTAGACTTTGGAGGGGTGTACTTATATCCCCACATTTTACATAGTTCTTAATGTGGAGTATTAATGTTTTTTTTTTTTTTTTTTATGTCACAGGGGTTTACACTTGGGCTGTGATGTCACAGGGGTTTACACTTGGGCTGTGACGTCACAGGGGTTTACACTTGGGCTTTGACGTCACAGGGGTTTACACTTGGGCTTTGACGTCACAGGGGCTTACACTTGGGCTGTGACGTCACAGGGGCTTACACTTGGGCTGTGACGTCACAGGGGCTTACACTTGGGCTGTGACGTCACAGGGGCTTACACTTGGGCTGTGACGTCACAGGGGCTTACACTTGGGCTGTGACGTCACAGGGGCTTACACTTGGGCTGTGACGTCACAGGGGCTTACACTTGGGCTGTGACGTCACAGGGGTTTACACTTGGGCTGTGACGTCACAGGGGTTTACACTTGGGCTGTGACGTCACAGTGGTTTACACTTGGGCTGTGACGTCACAGGGGCTTACACTTGGGCTGTGACGTCACAGGGGTTTACAGTTGGGCTGTGACGTCACAGGGGCTTACACTTGGGTTTTGATGTCACAGGGGTTTACACTTGGGCTGTGACGTCACAGGGGTTTACACTTGGGCTGTGACGTCACAGGGGTTTACACTTGGGCTGTGACGTCACAGGGGTTTACACTTGGGCTGTGACGTCACAGGGGTTTACACTTGGGCTGTGACGTCACAGGGGTTTACACTTGGGCTGTGACGTCACAGGGGTTTACACTTGGGCTGTGACGTCACAGGGGTTTACACTTGGGCTGTGACGTCACAGGGGCTTACACTTGGCTGTGATGTCACAGGGCTTACACTTGGGTTTTGATGTCACAGGGGTTTACACTTGGGCTGTGATGTCACAGGTGTTTACACTTGGGCTGTGATGTCACAGGGGCTTACACTTGGGTTTTGATGTCACAGGGGTTTACACTTGGGCTGTGACGTCACAGGGGTTTACACTTGGGCTGTGACGTCACAGGTTTACACTTGGGCTGTGACGTCACAGGGGCTTACACTTGGGCTGTGATGTCACAGGGGTTTACACTTGGGCTGTGATGTCACAGGTTTTTACACTTGGGCTGTGACGTCACAGGGGTTTACACTTGGGTTTGATGTCACAGGGGTTTACACTTGGGCTGTGACGTCACAGGGGTTTACACTTGGGCTGTGACGTCACAGGGTTTACACTTGGGCTGTGACGTCACAGGGTTTACACTTGGGCTGTGATGTCACAGGGGTTTACACTTGTAGTGATGTCACAGGGTTTGTATATGGGTTGTGATGTCACAGGGGCTTACACTTGGGCTGTGATGTCATGGGGGTTTACACTTGGGCTGTGATGTCACAGGAGTTTGTACTTGGGTTGTGATGTCATATATATCTCTACCTTCATCTATGAAAACTGTACATTACATTCATCTACCCAATAACAGACGGCAGGTTTACTGTCCCTTTAAGAAAGCGCGTCACCTTGCCAAGGGAGGAAACGGTATCACTTGCCATGCAACGACAGGAAGAGCATCCGAGCCCCGGTGTGGGTACCTCACCCTACTAATCCTGGCATGGGACGCCACGTTCTGCATTATTCATGTCAGGCCCTATGGCAGCTGGCATCTGTATAGTGGCAGCAGGTGGCGGCCGGCCCTGCAGTCACCAGTCAGGCAATAACCGGTGCAGCATCTTAAAGTTCCCCGCATTTATATACTGGGTATAGAGACATTAACCCTATAGATGTAGCAGAGCCGAGTCGGTCGCTTGTGCCTCAGTGTCCGGATTTGTCATCTACATAGATGGACATTGCCGGTTTTGGGATCCTAAAAGTGACATCCACGTACTTGATCCACTTTCCCCCTCGTCGTCCCCTTTAGGCGACATGTCGCGCTCGCTCATATTCCCGCTTCCTCAGTTATTTTTAGCAAAGTTACTAATCAGAAGCCGGAGCCTGGATCTTACCTCTGCGGGGGGGGGGGAGCGTGTCCTCGGGGCTCAGTCCATCTCTCCTCTGGGGATGTGGGGGGGGCCCTCCGGGGAGGCTGTGGCCCCTCAGTCTCCGGGGTCCCTTCTGCTTTTCGGCTTCTTCTTCTCGTTTCTGTCTCACGATTTCCTGAATGTCATCACTGACACAACATGCAACAGAAGAGAAAAAAACTTACTCAACTTTTCCACGGTCCCTCTTAAGGTGGAACGGGGGAGTTACAAGCATGGGGCCTCCTTAAAATGTCAGAATGGGGGGGGGACTGTGGCTTTAAGGGTTAACCCTTTCATGGCGGGAAGACTTTTTAAATAAGTTACTTTATGACAAGTGGAACTTAGAGGAAATTAGAAAATGATTGCTAGTGCAACATTGTTGCCATTTTCACTTTTTCGATGGAACTAATAATAATAATAATAATAATAATAATAATAATAATAATAGAGGATGAGTTAGACCTGTCCCATATACGGTGCTGGCCGCCCTCGTGAGTCGAGGACGACCATGTCGTATCGGGGAGGTAACTACAACAGGTGCAGGGGCCCTGGAGCCTAAGGGGCCCCCAAACGTCCCTTTGGACTACAGATAAAGACTAACGCTATGAAAGATTTGCAATAATTGGGGGCCCCGTTGGAGCTTTTGCATCGGGGCCCATGAGCTTCTAATTACACCACTGGCGGTGAACATCTCCCCGGCGCCACCTTAAATCACGAGCGACAATTTCCACATCTGTATCGGTGCAGAGAACAAGGCAGCCGTGTCTAGACAAACCCGGCTCTGTGCACTGCGCCCAATGGTGGGAAATCTGCACCGCCGGGAGAGGAAGGGTTAACAGGCCAACAAAGGGACGCAGATTTAAAGACACAGGGCGCCTTTTATATCAGATTTGCGCATGGTCTGGTGACGGCAGCTCTCGCTTTCTCTCCTGTTTTTGGGTCCTGCAGCTCGGGAAACACTGACATACAGTACATGTTTTAATGTACGGCTACAATATGGAAGAAAAGCATTAAAAAAAAGGTGAAAAAAATTTGCTAAAAACACAACATGCAAAAAACAAAAAAAAAACGCAGCAAGAAAAAAAAAAAACATAAAAAATGCAGCAAAAACATCTTTTTGGAAGCAGCTTTTTACTGCCCATAGAGCAGGTTTAGCTGCAGTAGAAACACACATGTGAACATCGCCTTACACCCAAGAACTTAACACATCGGATGCTTTTCACTGCTGAGGGTTTGCTTCACTTGTGTCCAGTCTGGGTGATCCTCTATGAGCTATGCACTGTGTAGTGGCCTTAGATGGTACTGCAGCTCCCTTCCATTCACTCCTATGAGTGACAGCACCGTTCATTGTATAGTGGCCATAGATGGTACTGCAGAGTCCTCCCATTCACTCCTAGGAGTGACAGCACCGTTCATAGTATAGTGGCCATAGATGGTACTGCAGCTCCCTCCTATTCACTCCTATGACTGACAGCACCGTTTATTGTATAGTGGCCATAGATGGTACTTCAGCTCCCTCCCATTCACTTCTATGAGAGACAGCACCATTCATTGTATAGTGGCCACAGATGGTACTGCAGCTCCCTCCCATTCACTCCTATGAGTGACAGCACCATTCATTGTATAGTGGCCATAGATGGTACTGCAGCTCAGCTCCCTCCCATTCACTCCTATGAGTGACAGCACCGTTCATTGTATAGTGGCCATAGATGGTACTGCAGCTCCCTCCCATTCACTTCTATGAGAGACAGCACCATTCATTGTATAGAGGCCACAGATGGTACTGCAGCTCCCTCCCATTCACTCCTATGAGTGACAGCACCGTTCATAGTATAGTGGCCATAGATGGTACTGCAGCTCCCTCCCATTCACTTCTATGAGAGACAGCACCATTCATTGTATAGAGGCCACAGATGGTACTGCAGCTCCCTCCCATTCACTCCTATGAGTGACAGCACCGTTCATTGTATAGTGGCCATAGATGGTACTGCAGCTCCCTCTCATTCACTCCTATGAGGGACAGCACCGTTCATTGTATAGTGGCCATAGATGGTACTGCAGAGTCCTCCCATTCACTCCTAGGAGTGACAGCACCGTTCATAGTATAGTGGCCATAGATGGTACTGCAGCTCCCTCCCATTCACTTCTATGAGAGACAGCACCATTCATTGTATAGTGGCCACAGATGGTACTGCAGCTCCCTCCCATTCACTCCTATGAGTGACAGCACCGTTCATTGTATAGTGGCCATAGATGGTACTGCAGCTCCCTCTCATTCACTCCTATGAGGGACAGCACCGTTCATTGTATAGTGGTCATAGATGGTATTGCAGCTCAATCCCATTTACTCCTATGAGTGACAGCACCATTCATTGTATAGTGGCCACAGATGGTACTGCAGCTCCCTCCCATTCACTCCTATGAGTGACAGCACCGTTCATTGTATAGTGGCCATAGATGGTACTGCAGCTTCCTTCCATTCACTCCTATGAGTGACAGCACTGTTCATTGTATAGTGGTCATAGATGGTACTGCAGCTTCCTTCCATTCACTCCTATGAGTGACAGCACCATTCATTGTATAGTGGCTACAGATGGTACTGCAGCTCAATCCCATTCACTCTTATGAGTGACAGCACCATTCATTGTATAGTGGCCACAGATGGTACTGCAGCTCAATCCCATTCACTCCTATGAGTGACAGCACCGTTCATTGTGTAGTGGCCATAGATGGTACTGCAGCTTCCTTCCATTCACTCCTATGAGTGACAGCGCCATACTCTGCATAATGGCCATAGATGGTACTGCAGCTCCTTCCCATTCACTCCTACGGTATGAGTGAGCGTTTGGAGTACCAGACGCAGCCACTACACAATGTCAGTTTTGCAGCACTGTGTTTCCTAAGCAGTGGCGTAACTTGCAATTCATGGGCCCTCATGCGAAAGCTCCAAAGGGGCCTACAATTTTTGCAAATCTATAACAGTATTAGCCTTTTTCTATAGGTCAAAGGGACATCGATCTATTAAGCCACCAGACGGGATCACAGGAAAACATCACTGTACATGGAAATACTGCGGCTTAGACACAATCAATCGCAGGTTCAAGTCCTTAGGGGGATGAACAAATATTATTAAAAAACTTTTTTTTCCTTTTATTATTATTTGTTATATTTTTAACAAATAATATATAAAATAAATAATAAAATATAATAATATAAAAATAAATCATACAAATATAATTGTGTAAAAATAATAATTAAATACTTGCAATATAAAAAATATAAATAATGAAGTATAGTAATATAAAATATAAAAATAAATAATACAAATATATTAGTGTAATTGATAAATGTAAATGTAATAATATAAAAATATAAACACATACTAATATTAATATTATAAAAAATAATAAAATATAATATAAAATAATAATATACAAATAAATACAAATATAATAGTGTATAAAAATTTAATGTAATAATATATAAAAATAATGTAATATAAAAATATACCAAATAATAATATAAAAAAATATAAAAAATAAATAATAAAATATAATAATATAAAATAATAATATAAAAATATAATGGAATAATATAGCAATACAAATAATAATAATAGTATACAAAATTATAAAATATAAAACATAATATAAATAATAATGTAAAAAATAAATACAAATATAATGTAAAAAATCAATAATAATTAAAATGTAACAATATATAAAACAACAAAGTAATAATATAAAAGATAACAATGCAAATATTAAAAAATTTAAATAATAAAAACAATAATGTAAAAAATAATTGATAATAATGTAAAAAATAAATAAATGTAAAAATATATATGAACATTAATAATGTAATAATAAATATACCAAATGATTTAATAAAAATCATAAACATAATGAAACATAATTATAAAAATCAATAATAAAAATATAATAATATACAAAATAAATAGTCTAATCATGATAGTAATGTAAAAATAATCATTAAAATGTAATAATATATAAAAAAGTATGTAATATAAAAATATAATACAAATAATAATAACATTATATAAAAATTATTAAATATGAAAAAGAAATAGTGGTAAAATTAAAATAAATATCACAAATAATATGAATAATATAAATATAATAACATAGAAATAGTTAAAATGTAATAGCATTTTTAAATAATGTAATAATATAAATACATTACAATACAAATAATATAAAATTATAACATTTAAAACATACAGTGTATAATAGTAATATAAAAAATAATATAATCTAAAGATAAAAAATAATTAAATGTAAAAATTTATTAAAAAAAAACATAATAATATTAAATATAACACTGCAAATATAAAAAAATAAATAAAAAAAAATAAAAATACAATAATGTAAAATAATAAAATAATAATGTAAAAAATACAATTAACATTTAAAAAATATATAAAAATAACAATGTAATAATATAATAATATAACAAATAATATTATAAAAAATTATGAAATCTAAAACAAAAGATAATAATATAATATAAAAATAAATACAAATATAATAATCTAAAATTAATTACAATGTAATAATATATAATAAAATATAAATGATAATATATAAAAATAACCATTTAAACAATATTATACAAAATTCTAAAATATAAAACATATATAATAATATAATAATAATAATATACAAAATAATAACAATTTAATAATATAACAATACAAATATTATAAAAAACAATTACAAAGAACAAATAAAAATGTAATAATATATAAAGTTAATAGTAATAATAAAATATAATATAAAAAAATAAAAAATATATATAAAATAATGTAATAATTAAAAAATATAACAATACAAAAAATAATATTATAAAAGATGTTAAAATATAAATAATAATAATAATAATAATAGAAAAAACATTAAAAATATATAAGCATATAATGTAAAAATAATTCAATACTAATAAAAATATAATAATGTAAAAAATACAAGTATAATGTAAAAAAATACTTCGAATAACAAGGCAATAATTTATAAATGTAACAATTCAAATATTATAAAAGAAATTAAAATATAAATAATAATAATAATAGAAAAACATAATATTAAAATATATAAACATATAATGTAAAAATATTTAAATACTAATAAAAATATTTATGTAAAAAATAAAATAAAAATGTAAAACAATACTTAGAATAATAACAATGTAATATTAATAATTAAATTATTAATAATGAATATAACAATAAAAACAATAATATTCTAAAATAAATGAAAATATAAATAATAATCTAAAAATATATAATGATTATAATGTAAAAAAATAAAATAATAATAATAAAAATAGAAAAATAAACAATTTTGAAGCACTGAAAATGATGGCACAAGCAAATATTGTTCTATTTTCTCTATAAAATATTTGGAAAAATAAATGTGAAAAAAAAATAAAAAAATAAATAAATGATGAATAAGTGGCGGAAAAAAACCCAAAAAAAACGAGAGCGCAAAACTGGTCAATTACCCGTAGCTGAAGAGTTTGGCGCGCCCCTCCCCCGCGGAGCGTCCGACATCGGCAGAGCGGGATCCACACCATTCAGTGCTGAAATGGTTAAATCGCAGACTGTGAGCGATTCCTTCGCTTGGTGAATATACAGGAACCGTGTGTGTATATCCAGGAAGGCAGACTGTATAAATATGTACACCCCCCCCCCCCTGGAATGTTCTGTTATCATACAGACTCGTCAGGAATGCGGCTCCTGCACCGGGCGATCCCGCCGCCGCCTCATACACGTCCCCTGTAAATCCAAACACACGGATATTCTGGATATTATTCCGCCGACTCACAAGATCCATTTCATCTCCTGCAGAGTCGATCATACAGATTACAATTATCTTTCTTTACTTGCAGTACCCGACTCTTCCATTAGGTGGCGCTGGTTATATTGTTTCTTGCAGTAACCTCCTCCAGGTGGCGCTATTGTATCTGCAGGTCATGTGACTTCATAACATTTTATATGGGCGGCGCCACCTAGAGGAGAGAGGGGGAGAGCGCTGCATCACTTACTATAAAAAACCAAGTCATTGTAATATTACTGCCCCATCCAGCGCTAAATAACACCGACATACACTGTTTACGCCATGCTGCCACACAGTGCACACATAATAATAGCGTACAGTGCTACTTAATAAATACAAAACAATTCCCCATGATAATGCCGCCATAGGATGCCTACAACATAGCACAGTACAGCGCCCGCACAGCTGCACCCACATAATACTGCCATACGGTGCCACAGAGGTGAATGTTTAATACTCCAGTGCAATAAATATTCCTAATTCTTTATCACAGTCCTTAAATAATACCGCCACACTGCACTAACCTAATACTGCAATGTAGTGAGCACATTATATTCTCACAGTGCCCAAATAACAATGCCATACATTGCCTACATAGCAGAGCCATGCACACACTTTACTTTATACCACATAATACCGCCATACAGCGCTCAGCTACCGGTGGAGGAGAATGATCCACAATATACTAATGCCATACCACGCACACTATATATCAGCGCCATACAGTGCACATAATATACTAATGCCATACCACGCACACTATATATCAGCGCCATACAGTGCACACAATATACTAATGCCATACCGCGCACACTATATATCAGCGCCATACAGTGCACACAATATACTAATGCCATACCGCGCACACTATATATCAGCGCCATACAGTGCACACAATATACTAATGCCATACCACGCACACTATATATCAGCGCCATACAGTGCACACAATATACTAATGCCATACCACGCACACTATATATCAGCACCATACAGTGCACACAATATACTAATGCCATACCACGCACACTATATATCAGCGCCATACAGTGCACACAATATACTAATGCCATACCGCGCACACTATATATCAGCACCATACAGTGCACACAATATACTAATGCCATACCACGCACACTATATATCAGCACCATACAGTGCACACAATATACTAATGCCATACCGCGCACACTATATATCAGCACCATACAGTGCACACAATATACTAATGCCATACCACGCACACTATATATCAGCGCCATACAGTGCACACAATATACTAATGCCATACCGCGCACACTATATATCAGCACCATACAGTGCACACAATATACTAATGCCATACCACGCACACTATATATCAGCACCATACAGTGCACACAATATACTAATGCCATACCACGCACACTATATATCAGCACCATACAGTGCACACAATATACTAATGCCATACCACGCACACTATATATCAGCGCCATACAGTGCACACAATATACTAATGCCATACCGCGCACACTATATATCAGCACCATACAGTGCACACAATATACTAATGCCATACCACGCACACTATATATCAGCGCCATACAGTACACACAATATACTAATGCCATACCGCGCACACAATATATCAGCGCCATACCGTGCACACTATATGTCAGCGCCACACAGTGCACACATAGAACCACACCGCGCACACTATATATCAGTGCCACACAGTGCACACAATATATCAGCGCCGTACCGCGCACACTATATATCAGCGCCATACCGCGCACGCTATATATCAGTGCCACACAGTGCACGCTATATGTCAGCGCCACACAGTGCACACATAGAACCACACAGTGCACACATAGAACCACACAGTGCACACAATATATCAGCGCCGTACCGCGCACACTATATATCAGCGCCATACCGCGCACGCTATATATCAGTGCCACACAGTGCACCCTATATATCAGTGCCACACAGTGCACGCTATATGTCAGCGCCACACAGTGCACACATAGAACCACACAGTGCACACATAGAACCACACAGTGCACACAATATAACAGTACCATACAGTGCACACAATATAACAGTGCCATACAGTGCACACTATATATCAGTGCCACACAGTGCACACATAGAACCACACAGTGCACACAATATAACAGTGCCATACCGTGTACACTATATATTAGTGCTATACCACACATACTATATATCACTGCCATACTGTGCACACTATAAGCCAGTGCCATACTGCATGCCCTATATATCAGCACCATACCACGCACATATCAGAGCCATACCGTGCACTCTATATACAGTGGGTACGGAAAGTATTCAGACCCTTTACATTTTTCACTCTGTTTCATTGCGACCATTTGGTAAATTCAGATAAGTTCATTATTTCCTCATTAATGCACTCTGCACCTCATCTTGTCTGAAAAAAAAAACCTGAAATGTAGATGTTTGTGCAAATGTATTAAAAATTAAAAACTGAAATCTCCCATGGTCATAAGTATTCAGCCCCTTTGCTCAGTATTGATAAGTATTCAGTCCCTTTGCTCAGTATTGATGATAAGTATTCAGCCCCTTTGCTCAGTATTGATCAGTATTCAGCCCCTTTGCTCAGTATTGATGATAAGTATTCAGCCCCTTTGCTCAGTATTGATGATAAGTATTCAGCCCCTTTGCTCAGTATTGATAAGTATTCAGCCCTTTGCTCAGTATTGATGATAAGTATTCAGCCCCTTTGCTCAGTATTGATGATAAGTATTCAGTCCCTTTGCTCAGTATTGATGATAAGTATTCAGCCCCTTTGCTCAGTATTGATGACAAGTATTCAGCCCCTTTGCTCAGCATTACTAAGCAAAGGGGCTGAATACTTATCATCAATACTGAGCAAAGGGGCTGAATACTTATCATCAATACTGAGCAAAGGGGCTGAATACTTATCATCAATACTGAGCAAAGGGGCTGAATACTTACCATCAATACTAAGCAAAGGGGCTGAATACTTATCATCAATACTGAGCAAAGGGATTGAATACTTATCATCAATACTGAGCAAAGGGGCTGAATACTTATCATCAATACTGAGCAAAGGGGCTGAATACTTATCATAAATATACTGAGCAAAGGGGCTGAATACTTATCATCAACACTGAGCAAAGGGGCTGAATACTTATCATCAATACTGAGCAAAGGGGCTGAATACTTATCATCAATACTGAGCAAAGGGATTGAATACTTATCAATACTGAGCAAAGGGGCTGAATACTTATCATCAATACTGAGCAAAGGGGCTGAATACTTATCATCAACACTGAGCAAAGGGGCTGAATACTTATCATCAACACTGAGCAAAGGGGCTGAATACTTATCATCAATACTGAGCAAAGGGGCTGAATACTTATCATCAATACTGAGCAAAGGGGCTGAATACTTATCATCAATACTGAGCAAAGGGGCTGAATACTTATCAATACTGAGCAAAGGGGCTGAATACTTATCATCAATACTGAGCAAAGGGGCTGAATACTTATCATCAATACTGAGCAAAGGGGCTGAATACTTATCATCATTACTGAGCAAAGGGGCTGAATACTTATCACCAATACTGAGCAAAGGGGCTGAATACTTGTCATCAATACTGAGCAAAGGGGCTGAATACTTATCATCAATACTGAGCAAAGGGGCTGAATACTTATCATCAATACTGAGCAAAGGGGCTGAACACTTATCATCAATACTGAGCAAAGGGGCTGAACACTTATCATCAATACTGAGCAAAGGGGCTGAATACTTATCAATACTGAGCAAAGGGGCTGAATACTTATCATCAATACTGAGCAAAGGGGCTGAATACTTATCATCAATACTGAGCAAAGGGGCTGAATACTTGTCATCAATGCTGAGCAAAGGGGCTGAATACTTATCATCAATACTGAGCAAAGGGGCTGAATACTTATCATCAATACTGAGCAAAGGGGCTGAATACTTATCATCAATACTGAGCAAAGGGGCTGAATACTTATCATCAATACTGAGCAAAGGGGCTGAACACTTATCATCAATACTGAGCAAAGGGGCTGAACACTTATCATCAATACTGAGCAAAGGGGCTGAATACTTATCAATACTGAGCAAAGGGGCTGAATACTTATCATCAATACTGAGCAAAGGGGCTGAATACTTATCATCAATACTGAGCAAAGGGGCTGAATAGTTATCATCAATACTGAGCAAAAGCGCCGATACTTATCATCAATACTGAGCAAAGGGGCTGAATACTTATCATCAATACTGAGCAAAAGCGCCGATACTTATCATCAATACTGAGCAAAGGGGCTGAATATTTATCATCAATACTGAGCAAAGGGGCTGAATACTTATCATCAATACTGAGTAAAGGGGCTGAATACTTATCATCAATACTGAGCAAAGGGGTTGAATATTTATCAATACTGAGCAAAGGGGCTGAATACTTATCATCAATACTGAGCAAAGGGGTTGAATATTTATCAATACTCAGCAATGAGGCTGAATACTTTCTGTACCCACTGTATCACTGTCACACTGTACACTATATATCACTGCCATACCACACATGATATTTGCACGGTGGAGGCTCTGGCAGATTCGCCTGCGGTGACCTCTGACAATCTGTAGACACCAGGACCGTCCTCTTCCTCGGCTCCTCTTATCGCTCCGGGTTTCGCCGGTCGCCTCCCTCGTTTCCTCTTCGTTTTCCTGTCTCAAGTTCACAAAAAATAACAATATTTGCCCTTTTCTCGGCTATTTTTGTGTTCAGGAAACTCCCAGAGGAGAAACCACCGGCAAATATTAATCACTGCCGCGCCCGAGGAGGACGGAGGAGGACGGGGGCAATGATGGCGGAGAGCGGAGGAGGACGATGGGGACAATGATGGCGGAGAGCGGAGGAGGATGGGGACAATGATGGCGGAGAGCAGAGGAGGACGGAAACAATGATGGCGGAGAGCAGAGGAGGACGGGGACAATGATGGCGGAGAGCGGAGGAGGACGGGGACAATGATGGCGGAGAGCGGAGGAGGACGGGGACAATGATGGCGGAGAGCAGAGGAGGACGGGGACAATGATGGCGGAGAGCAGAGGAGGACGGGGACAAGGATGGCGAAGAGCGGAGGAGGACGGGGACAATGATGGCGGAGAGCGGAGGAGGATGGGGACAATGATGGCGGAGAGCGGAGGAGGACGGGGACAATGATGGCGGAGAGCAGAGGAGGACGGGGACAAGGATGGCGAAGAGCGGAGGAGGACGGGGACAATGATGGCGGAGAGCGGAGGAGGACGGGGACAATGATGGCGGAGAGCGGAGGAGGACGGGGACAATGATGGCGGAGAGCAGAGGAGGACGGGGACAAGGATGGCGAAGAGCGGAGGAGGACGGGGACAATGATGGCGGAGAGCGGAGGAGGACGGGGACAATGATGGCGGAGAGCGGAGGAGGACGGGGACAATGATGGCGGAGAGCGGAGGAGGACGGGGACAATGATGGCGGAGAGCGGATGAGGACGGGGACAATGATGGCGGAGAGCAGAGGAGGACGGGGACAATGATGGCGGAGAGCGGAGGAGGACGGGGACAATGATATCAGAGAGCGGAGGAGGACGATGGGGACAATGATGGCAGAGAGCAGAGGAGGACGGGGACAATGATGGCGGAGAGCAGAGGAGGACGGGAACAATGATGGCGGAGAGCGGAGGAGGACAGGGACAATGATGGCGGAGAGCGGAGGAGGACGGGGACAATGATGGCGGAGAGCGGAGGAGGACGGGGACAATGATGGCGGAGAGCGGAGGAGGACGGGGACAATGATGGCGGAGAGCGGAGGAGGACGGGGACAATGATGGCGGAGAGCGGAGGATTTATCCACTGAAATAACCGGATAAATCAGCGACAACAAAACTAACAAAAATCTGAAAAATTTCAAAAGTAAAAGAACAATATAATCTATAATTACCTTAAGCCACTTCCGTCATATTCGGCGCTGTTTCCGTCGTCGTGTCCGTGGCTGCCTCACTCACAATGCCTTTGCGAGTCCTTGCAGAGTCTCTCTCTCTCTATCCTCCCCCCCACGGCTTGCAGGACCTGAGATGATGTCACTGGTATGGGCGGGGCTATATCACATGACTGTGACATCATCACAGGCACTTTAATTGCTGCAGTGTCAGCACAGGAGACATCATGCCGCTGTCTCACATCAGACGTGTCCTCATCAGTGATTCTCTGCCTCTGACATCCTGCCATCACAAGGGAACATAGAGGTGACAGAGGACCCCGGACTGAGCCCCCAAGAGCTGATCTCCAGGATACAGGTGAGGGGAGGCTGCACAGGAGCAATGCTCTGCAGAGGGGAGGCTGCACAGGAGCAATGCTCTGCTCAGAGGAGGCTGCACAGGAGCAATGCTCTGCGCAGATAAGAGGCTGCACCGGAGCAATGCTCTGCAGAGAAGAGGCTGCACAGGAGCAATGCTCTGCATGAGAGGAGGCTGCACAGGAGCAATGCTCTGCGCAGAGAACAGGCTGCACAGGAGCAATGCTCTGCAGAGAAGAGGCTGCATAGGAGCAATGCTCTGCATGAGAGGAGGCTGCACAGGAGCATTGCTCTGCATGAGGGGAGGCTGCACAGGAGCAATGCACTGCAGAGAAGAGGCTGCACAGGAGCAATGCTCTGCATGAGAGGAGGCTGCACAGGAGCAATGCTCTGCATGAGAGGAGGCTGCACAGGAGCAATGCTCTGCAGAGGGGAGGCTGCACAGGAGCAATGCTCTGCACAGAGGAGGCTGCACAGGAGCAATGCTCTGCACAGAGGAGGCTGCACAGGAGCAATGCTCTGCACAGAGGAGGCTGCACAGGAGCATTGCTCTGCATGAGGGGAGGCTGCACAGGAGCAATGCTCTGCAGAGAAGAGGCTGCACAGGAGCAATGCTCTGCAGAGAGGAGGCTACACAGGAGCAATGCTCTACAGAGAGGAGGCTGCACAGGAGCAATGCTCTGCACAGAAGAGGCTGCACAGGAGCAATGCTCTGCAGAGAGGAGGAGGCTGCACAAGAGCCATGCTCTGCAGAGAGGAGGAGGCTGCACAAGAGCCATGCTCTGCAGAGAGGAGGAGACTGCACAGGAGCAATGCTCTGCAGAGAGGAGGAGGCTGCACAGGAGCAATACTCTGCAGAGAGGAGGAGGCTGCACAGGAGCAATGCTCTGCAGAGAGGAGGAGGCTGCACAGGAGCAATGCTCTGCAGAGAGGAGGCTGCACAGGAGCATTGCTCTGCAGAAAGGAGGCTGCACAGGAGCAATGCTATGCAGAGAGGAGGAGGCTGCACAGGAGCAATGCTCTACAGTAATGAGGCTGCACAGGAGCAATGCTCTGCAGAGAGAAGGCTGCACAGGAGCAATACTCAGCAGAGAGGAGGCTGCACAGGAGCAATGCTCTGCATGAGTGGAGCCAAGATGCTGGGGACGGCGGAGTGAAAATGCTGTGGCGGCGAAGACGATAACCCGCTGGTAAGTATGACAGGCAGAGTGCATCTGTCCTCTGCTGACCACTCTGCCCACCTCACTGCGCTAACCACTCTGCCCGCTGCACTGCGCTGACCACTCTGACCACCGCACTCACTGCTAACCACTGAGCCAACATACTCCTGCTAACCACTGAGCCACCGTACACTGCTAAACACTGAGCCACCGTACTTTGCTAACCACTGAGCCACCGCGCAGTGCTAACCACTGAGCCACCGTGCACTACTAACCACTGAGCCACCGCGCACTACTAACCACTGAGCCACCGCGCAGTGCTAACCACTGAGCCACCGCGCAGTGCTAACCACTGAGCCACCGCGCAGTGCTAACCACTGAGCCACCGCGCAGTGCTAACCACTGAGCCACCGCGCAGTGCTAACCACTGAGCCATCGTATACTCTGCTAACCACTGACCCACCATACTCCCTGGTAACTACTAACCCACCGTATACAGCGCTAACCACTGAGCCACCGTACACTGCTAAACACTGAGCGACCATACTTTGCTAACCACTGAGCCACCGCGCAGTGCTAACCACTGAGCCACGCGCAGTCCTAATCACTGAGCCACCGCGCAGTGCTAACCACTGAGCCACCGTATACAGTGCTAACCACTGAGCCACCATATACAGTGCTAACCACTGAGCCACCGTATACAGTGATAACCACTGAGCCACCATATACAGTGCTAACCACTGAGCCACCATATACAGTGCTAACCACTGAGCCACCATATACAGTGCTAACCACTGAGCCACCGTATACAGTGCTAACCACTGAGCCACCGTATACAGTGCTAACCACTGAGCCACCATATACAGTACTAACCACTGAGCCACCATATACAGTGCTAACCACTGAGCCACCATATACAGTGCTAACCACTGAGCCACCATATACAGTGCTAACCACTGAGCCACCGCGCAGTCCTAACCACTGAGCCACCGCGCAGTGCTAACCACTGAGCCACCGTATACTCTGCTACCCACTGAGCCACCTGTATACACACAATTAATTTCACCGCACTCCCCTAAATATTAGTAAATAAACTATATATGGATTCTAGACTACCCGATTCTTTAGAATCGGGCTCACAGCTAGTTAAAACAGAAAAGACAAAAAAGTGGAAAATCAGCAACGAGGAAAAGTGTAAAGAGCAAAGAGAGAAGTGTGATCTGCTGCCACCTAGTGTCACACTGCAGAACTACAGCTAAGAAGGAAGAGTGAAGGCACTTGTCATATTCGGCGCTGTTTCCGTCGTCGTGTCCGTGGCTGCCTCACTCGCAATGCCTTTGCGAGTCCTTGCAGAGTCTCTCTCTCTCTATCCTCCCCCCCACGGCTTGCAGGACCTGAGATGATGTCACTGGTATGGGCGGGGCTATATCACATGACTGTGACATCATCACAGGCACTTTAATTGCTGCAGTGTCAGCACAGGACACATCATGCCGCTGTCTCACATCAGACGTGTCCTCATCAGTGATTCTCTGCCTCTGACATCCTGCGATCACAAGGGAACATAGAGGTGACAGAGGACCCCGGACTGAGCCCCCAACAGCTGATCTCCAGGATACAGGTGAGGGGAGGCTGCACAGGAGCAATGCACTGCAGAGGGGAGGCTGCACAGGAGCAATGCTCTGCTCAGAGGAGGCTGCACAGGAGCAATGCTCTGCGCAGATAAGAGGCTGCACAGGAGCAATGCTCTGCAGAGAAGAGGCTGCACAGGAGCAATGCTCTGCATGAGAGGAGGCTGCACAGGAGCAATGCTCTGCGCAGAGAAGAGGCTGCACAGGAGCAATGCTCTGCAGAGAAGAGGCTGCACAGGAGCAATGCTCTGCCTGAGAGGAGGCTGCACAGGAGCATTGCTCTGCATGAGGGGAGGCTGCACAGGAGCAATGCTCTGCAGAGAAGAGGCTGCACAGGAGCAATGCTCTGCATGAGAGGAGGCTGCACAGGAGCATTGCTCTGCATGAGAGGAGGCTGCACAGGAGCAATGCTCTGCATGAGAGGAGGCTGCACAGGAGCAATGCTCTGCAGAGGGGAGGCTGCACAGGAGCAATGCTCTGCACAGAGGAGGCTGCACAGGAGCAATGCTCTGCACAGAGGAGGCTGCACAGGAGCAATGCTCTGCACAGAGCAGGCTGCACAGGAGCAATGCTCTGCACAGAGGAGGCTGCACAGGAGCATTGCTCTGCATGAGGGGAGGCTGCACAGGAGCAATGCTCTGCAGAGAAGAGGCTGCACAGGAGCAATGCTCTGCAGAGAGGAGGCTACACAGGAGCAATGCTCTGCAGAGAGGAGGCTGCACAGGAGCAATGCTCTGCACAGAAGAGGCTGCACAGGAGCAATGCTCTGCAGAGAGGAGGAGGCTGCACAAGAGCCATGCTTTGCAGAGAGGAGGAGGCTGCACAAGAGCCATGCTCTGCAGAGAGGAGGAGGCTGCACAGGAGCAATGCTCTGCAGAGAGGAGGAGGCTGCACAGGAGCAATGCTCTGCAGAGAGGAGGAGGCTGCACAGGAGCAATGCTCTGCAAAGAGGAGGAGGCTGCACAGGAGCAATGCTCTGCAGAGAGGAGGAGGCTGCACAGGAGCAATGCTCTGCAGACAGGAGGCTGCACAGGAGCATTGCTCTGCAGACAGGAGGCTGCACAGGAGCAATGCTCTGCAGAGAGGAGGAGGCTGCACAGGAGCAATGCTCTACAGTAATGAGGCTGCACAGGAGCAATGCTCTGCAGAGAGAAGTCTGCACAGGAGCAATACTCAGCACAGAGGAGGCTGCACAGGAGCAATGCTCTGCATGAGTGGAGCCAAGATGCTGGGGACGGCGGAGTGAAAATGCTGTGGCGGCGAAGATGATAACCCGTTGGTAAGTATGACAGGCAGAGTGCATCTGTCCTCTGCTGACCACTCTGCCCACTGCACTGCGCTAACCACTCTGCCCGCCGCACTGCGCTGACCACTCTGACCACCGCACTCACTGCTAACCACTGAGCCACCATACTCCTGCTAACCACTGAGCCACCGTACACTGCTAAACACTGAACCACCGTACTTTGCTAACCACTGAGCCACCGCGCAGTGCTAACCACTGAGCCACCGCGCACTACTAACCACTGAGCCACCGCGCACTACTAACCACTGAGCCACCGCGTAGTGCTAACCACTGAGCCACCGCGCAGTGCTAACCACTGAGCCACCTCGCAGTGCTAACCACTGAGCCACCGCGCAGTGCTAACCACTGAGCCACCGCGCAGTGCTAACCACTGAGCCACCGCGCAGTGCTAACCACTGAGCCACCGCGCAGTGCTAACCACTGAGCCACCGCGCAGTGCTAACCACTGAGCCACCGCACAGTGCTAACCACTGAGCCATCGCGCAGTGCTAACCACTGAGCCATCATATACTCTGCTAACCACTGACCCACCATACTCCCTGGTAACTACTAACCCACCGTATACAGCGCTAACCACTGAGCCACCGTACACTGCTAAACACTGAGCGACCATACTTTGCTAACCACTGAGCCACCGCACAGTGCTAACCACTGAGCCACCGCGCAGTCCTAACCACTGAGCCACCGCGCAGTACTAACCACTGAGCCACCGTATACAGTGCTAACCACTGAGCCACCATATACAGTGCTAACCACTGAGCCACCATATACAGTGCTAACCACTGAGCCACCATATACAGTGCTAACCACTGAGCCACCATATACAGTGCTAACCACTGAGCCACCGTATACAGTGCTAACCACTGAGCCACCATATACTGTGCTAACCACTGAGCCACCGTATACAGTGCTAACCACTCAGCCACCGTATACAGTGCTAACCACTGAGCCACCATACAGTGCTAACCACTGAGCCACCATATACAGTGCTAACCACTGAGCCACCATATACAGTGCTAACCACTGAGCCACCATATACAGTGCTAACCACTGAGCCACCATATACAGTGCTAACCACTGAGCCACCATATACAGTGCTAACCACTGAGCCACCGTATACAGTGCTAACCACTGAGCCACCATATACAGTGCTAACCACTGAGCCACCATATACAGTGCTAACCACTGAGCCACCATATACAGTGCTAACCACTGAGCCACCATACAGTGCTAACCACTGAGCCACCATATACAGTGCTAACCACTGAGCCACCGTATACAGTGCTAACCACTGAGCCACCATATACAGTGCTAACCACTGAGCCACCGTATACAGTGCTAACCACTGAGCCACCATATACTGTGCTAACCACTGAGCCACCGTATACAGTGCTAACCACTCAGCCACCGTATACAGTGCTAACCACTGAGCCACCATACAGTGCTAACCACTGAGCCACCATATACAGTGCTAACCACTGAGCCACCATATACAGTGCTAACCACTGAGCCACCATATACAGCGCTAACCACTGAGACACCATATACAGTACTAACCACTGAGCCACCATATACAGTGCTAACCACTGAGCCACCATATACAGTGCTAACCACTGAGCCACCATATACAGTGCTAACCACTGAGCCACCATATACAGTGCTAACCACTGAGCCACCGTATACAGTGCTAACCACTGAGCCACCATATACAGTGCTAACCACTGAGCCACCATATACAGTGCTAACCACTGAGCCACCATATACAGTGCTAACCACTGAGCCACCATACAGTGCTAACCACTGAGCCACCATATACAGTGCTAACCACTGAGCCACCGTATACAGTGCTAACCACTGAGCCACCATATACAGTCCTAACCACTGAGCCACCATATACAGTGCTAACCACTGAGCCACCGTATACAGTGCTAACCACTGAGCCATCATATACAGTGCTAACCACTGAGCCACCATATACAGTGCTAACCACTGAGCCACCATATACAGTGCTAACCACTGAGCCACCATATACAGTGCTAACCACTGAGCCATCATACAGTGCTAACCACTGAGCCACCATATACAGTGCTAACCACTGAGCCACCGTATACAGTGCTAACCACTGAGCCACCATATACAGTCCTAACCACTGAGCCACCGTATACAGTGCTAACCACTGAACCACCCTATACTGTGCTACCCACTGAGCCACCTGTATACACACAATTAATTTCACCGCACTCCCCTAAATATTAGTAAATAAACTATATATGGATTCTAGACTACCCGATTCTTTAGAATCGGGCTCACAGCTAGTTAAAACAGAAAAGACAAAAAAGTGGAAAATCAGCAAGGAGGAAAAGTGTAAAGAGCAAAGAGAGAAGTGTGATCTGCTGCCACCTAGTGTCACACTGCAGAACTACAGCTAAGGAAGAGTGTAAAGAGAGGTGAAAAGTGTGATCTGCTGCCACCTAATGTCACACTGCAGAACTGCAGCTAAGAAGGAAGAGTGTAAAGAGAGAGAAGTGTGATCTGCTGCCACCTAGTGTCACAGTGCAGAACTGCAGCTAAGAAGGAAGAGTGTAAAGAGAGAGAAGTGTGATCTGCTGCCACCTAGTGTCACACAAATTCAAATTCAAATGAGCTTTGTTGGCAGGACTAAGTACATATTAGAATTGCCAAAGCAAATGGTAAAAATAGGGGGACGAGGGTAGGGAGTGGGGAGGCATATAGAGGTCCAGGATATTATATCAGGATCTTTTTAGAGGGAAGGGACAAGCCCATGGTGTGGTATACAAGTCCATGGTATATCAAGCTCTTAGTTGGGGGATAGGGACATCTCCAGGGTGGGGTACAGAATCCGTGGCATATCAGGCTGTGGAACTGCAGCTCAGAAAGAGTGTAAAGAGAGAAGTGTGATCTGCTGCCACCTAGTGTCACAGTGCAGAACTGCAACTAAGAAGGAAGAGTGTAAAGAGAGGAGAGAAGTGTGATCTGCTGCCACCTAGTGTCACACTGCGGAACTGCAGCTAAGAAGAAAGTGTAAAGAGAGAAGTGTGATCTGCTGCCACCTAGTGTCACACTGCAGAACTGCAACTAAGAAGGAAGAGTGTAAAGAGAGGAGAGAAGTGTGATCTGCTGCCACCTAGTGTCACACTGCGGAACTGCAGCTAAGAAGAAAGTGTAAAGAGAGAAGTGTGATCTGCTGCCACCTAGTGTCACACTGCAGAACTGCAGCTAACAAGAAAGTGTAAAGAGAGAAGTGTCATCTGCTGCCACCTAGTGTCACAGTGCAGAACTGCAACTAAGAAGGAAGAGTGTAAAGAGAAGAGAGAAGTGTTATCTGCTGCCACCTAGTGTCACACTTCCTTCTTAGCTGCAGTTCTGCAGAGTGTAAAGAGAGGAGAGAAGTGTGATCTGCTGCCACCTAGTGTCATAGTGCAGAACTGCAACTAAGAAGGAAGAGTGTAAAGAGAGGAGAGAAGT
Organism: Allobates femoralis; assembly: GCA_033576535.1. Lineage (NCBI taxonomy): Eukaryota > Metazoa > Chordata > Amphibia > Anura > Aromobatidae > Allobates > Allobates femoralis. The sequence continues at coordinate 3,820,336 of JARQOC010000006.1, read as the reverse complement.
GTGATCTGCTGCCACCTAGTGTCACAGTGCAGAACTGCAACTAAGAAGGAAGAGTGTAAAGAGAGGAGAGAAGTGTGATCTGCTGCCACCTAGTGTCACACTGCAGAACTGCAACTAAGAAGGAAGTGTAAAGAGAAGTGTGATCTGCTGCCACCTAATGTCACACTGCAGAACTGCAGCTAAGAAGAAAGTGTAAAGGGGAGAAGTGTCATCTGCTGCCACCTAATGTCACACTGCAGAACTGCAGCTAAGAAGAAAGTGTAAAGAGAGAAGTGTCATCTGCTGCCACCTAGTGTCACACTGCAGAACTGCAGCTAAGGAAGAAGAGTGTAAAGAGGAGAAAAGTGTGATCTGCTACCACCTAGTGTCACAAAGCAGAACTGCAGCTAAGAAGGAAGAGTGTAAAGCAAGGGCGGAGAATGTCCGGCCCCCGGGCCGCATCCGGTCCGCCATGTTCCCTCATCCGGCCCGCAGCCACATTGCTCATTTTGTGACGTGGCCCCTTTAAATCCTCAGAGGTGCGCGCCGGAATTGTGTCCAACGTGCAATATTGCCAGCGTGTGAGATGTTCTGTATGGCAGGAGCTGCTGTGCTCTCCAGCTCCCTGCTAAAGCATGTGACGATTGTAATCAGCTCCTGCCGCCATCTTCAGTACACAATTCCTTCCACCTCCAGGAGGTCAGTAAACATAAAGATGTCAAAATAAATAAAATAAAAGCGTCTGTTCTGTGCTACTTGATGATCTCGGGGCTGTGCAGGGATGAGGAGTGTCAGCAGCAAAAAAGATCTGCATCCAGCAGCAGCACAGCCAAGGGAGGGAGATAAAAATCATGTTAAGCCATGTTATAATCATATATGTCCATATTGATTTTTATCTGCCTTCCTTTGGATGTGTTGCTGGATGCAGCTCCTTTTTGTTATGGCCCCATGTATCCATGTGTCGTACACCTCAGGCTCCGTGTACGCGTGTGTCGTACACCTCAGGCTCCGTGTACCCGTGTGTCGTACACCTCAGGCTCCGTGTACCCGTGTGTCGTACACCTCAGGCTCCATGTACCCGTGTGTCGTACACCTCAGGCTCCGTGTACCCATGTGTCGTACACCTCAGGCTCCGTGTACCCATGTGTCGTACACCTCAGGCTCCGTGTACCCGTGTGTCGTACGCCTCTGGCCCCGTGTACCCGTGTCATACGCCTTTGGCACCGTGTACCCGTGTGTCGTATATCTCTGGCCCCGTGTACCCGTGTGTTATATGCCTCAGGCCCCGTGTACATGTGTGCTGTACACCACAGGCTCCGTGTGTCGTACGCCTCGGGCTCCATGTACTCGTGTGTTGTACACCTCAGGCTCTGTGTACCCATGTTCCGTACACCTCAGGTTCCGTGTGCGATACACCTGAGACTTCATGTACCCGTGTGTCATACACCTCAGGCCCTGTGTTCCCATGTGCCATATGCCTTAGGCACTGTGTACCCATGTGCTGTATGCCTCTTGCCCCATGTACCCGTGTGCCATATGCCTCCGACTCAGTGTACCCATGTGTCATACACCTCATGCTCTGTACCCATGTACCATGTACCTCATGCTCTGTGTTCCCAAGTGCCGTACGCCTCAGGCTCATTGTACCCATGTGTCGTATCCCTCGTGCTCCATGTATCCGTGTGCCGTATACCTCAAGCTCCATGTACTCATGTACCTCAGGCTCCGTGTACCTATGTGCAGTATACCTCATGCCCTGTGTACCCATGTGCAATATACCTCAGGCTACGTGTACCCATGTGCAGTATACCTCAGGCTACGTGTACCCATGTGCAGTATACCTCATGCTCTGTGTACCCATGTGCAGTATACCTCAGGCTCTGTGTACCCATGTGCAGTATACCTCAGGCTACGTGTACCCATGTGCAGTATACCTCAGGCTACGTGTACCCATGTGCAGTATACCTCATGCCCTGTGTACTCATGTGCAGTATACCTCAGGCTCTGTGTACCCATGTGCAGTATACCTCAGGCTACGTGTACCCATGTGCAGTATACCCCATGCTCTGTGTACCCATGTGCAGTATACCTCAGGCTACGTGTACCCATGTGCAGTATACCTCAGGCTACGTGTACCCATGTGCAGTATACCTCAGGCTACATGTACCCATGTGCAGTATACCTCAGGCTACGTGTACCCATGTGCAGTATACCTCAGGCTACGTGTACCCATGTGCAGTATACCTCAGGCTACATGTACCCATGTGCAGTATACCTCAGGCTCTGTGTACCCATGTGCAGTATACCTCAGGCTACATGTACCCATGTGCAGTATACCTCAGGCTACGTGTACCCATGTGCAGTATACCTCAGGCTACGTGTACCCATGTGCAGTATACCTCAGGCTCTGTGTACCCATGTGCAGTATACCTCAGGCTACATGTACCCATGTGCAGTATACCTCATGCTCTGTGTACCCATGTGCAGTATACCTCATGCTCTGTGTACCCATGTGCAGTATACCTCATGCTCTGTGTACCCATGTGCAGTATACCTCAGGCTCCGTGTACCCATGTGCAGTATACCTCAGGCTCTGTGTACCCATGTGCAGTATACCTCAGGCTACGTGTACCCATGTGCAGTATACCTCAGGCTACGTGTACCCATGTGCAGTATACCTCATGCTCTGTGTACCCATGTGCAGTATACCTCATGCTCTGTGTACCCATGTGCAGTATACCTCAGGCTACATGTACCCATGTGCAGTATACCTCATGCTCTGTGTACCCATGTGCAGTATACCTCATGCTCTGTGTACCCATGTGCAGTATACCTCAGGCTCTGTGTACCCATGTGCAGTATACCTCATGCTCTGTGTACCCATGTGCAGTATACCTCATGCTCTGTGTACCCATGTGCAGTATACCTCAGGCTCTGTGTACCCATGTACCATGTACCTCAGGCCCCAGATATGGGGTTAATCTGTAGTTTAATAGCATTTGACACCTGTCCGGCACCTGCATATTAAGCCCGCTGCCTGGAGGAAATGAACTTTAACCCTGGTGGCAGTATTCCTGTCACAATCACGGGGGCGGCACGAGTTCAGTCACGGCTCTAAATCTCTCCATTCACAGAGAGGAAGTAATCTAGCACCAGCGCCGCCCCTGTGGCTGACACTGAATTGTTGCCTGGAGGATTCAATCTGCAGGTGCAGGGCAGCTTTTAGACGCTATTAACCTGCAGATTAACCCTATATCTATTTTAACCAAATATAGCAGGTCATTTTAAGTTGATAATTTTGTGGTCCCCGAAACATTGTAGAATTTTCCAAATGGCCCCCAGCAGAAAAAAGGTTCCCCACCCCTGCTGTAAAGAGAGAAGTGTGAGCTGCTGCCACCTAGTGTCTCAGTGCAGAACTACAGCTAAGAAGGAAGAGTGTAAAGAGAGGTGTGAACTGCTGCCACCTAGTGTCACAGTGCAGAACTACAGTAAGAAGGAAGACTGTAAAGAGGAGAGAAGTGCAATCTGCTGCCACCTAGTGTCACAGTGCAGAACTACAGCTAAGAAGGAAGAGTGTAAAGAGATGTGTGATCTGCTGCCACCTAGTGTCAGTGCAGAACTACAGCTAAGAAGGAAGAGTGTAAAGAGAGGTGTGAACTGCTGCCACCTAGTGTCACAGTGCAGAACTACAGGTAAGAAGGAAGAGTGTAAAGAGAGGTGTGAACTGCTGCCACCTAGTGTCACAGTGCAGAACTACAGCTAAGAAGGAAGACTGTAAAGAGGAGAGAAGTGCAATCTGATGCCACCTAGTGTCACAGTGCAGAACTACAGCTAAGAAGGAAGAGTGTAAAGAGAGGTGTGAACTGCTGCCACCTAGTGTCACGGTGCAGAACTACAGCTAAGTAGGAAAGACTGTAAAGAGGTGTGATCTGCTGCCACCTAGTGTCACAGTGCAGAACTACAGCTAAGTAGGAAAGACTGTAAAGAGGAGTGATCTGCTGCCACCTAGTGTCACAGTGCAGAACTACAGCTAAGTAGGAAAGACTGTAAAGAGGTGTGATTTGCTGCCACCTAGTGTCACAGTGCAGAACTGCAGCTAAGAAGGAAGAGATTCAAAGACTGAACCAAAAACTGCACCAGAAAGTGCAGGTGTGATTTCTGCCTAGTGATAATCGCTGCCACAATAATTTCCTTTCCTGTAATGTCAGTAAGACAAAAGTGTGACATCTTCCACCATTTCCAGATGCAGAATTGTCAGCTCTTGGGGGTCAGAGCTACATTCAGCACCAAAGAGAATTATTTTGTAAACCCCTATTTACACAAAGTGGCAAAAAATCAGAAAAAGACAAAAACCACAAAACAAAAACAGTTCAGAGACTAAAATCTGCAGCAGAACCTGCGCCTGTATACAGATCGCCCTGTGCTGCCATCTAGTGGTGACAGGTGACCCGATCTGCGGCCTTTAACATGGGAGGCCTATGGAGTATGGGTCCAAGAAAGCACAGGATCGTTTCTCGGACGCGATTTAAGTGTACTGAGCATGCTCCATGCACTAACACTGCTCTGTGCCATCTAATTTCACTTCCGCAATGTATTTACATACATTGTGAAAGTGACATTTAAGTAGAAAATAAAAAAATCCCCATTCGCCCCTGTCCAGTGATCCCCCGACGTCGGCGTCTATCTCCGGATGCTTACAGGACCTGGCATCAGCTGATTGGGTCACATGACCAGTTACCGCAGTAACCGGTCATGTGAGCGATGATGCTGATCGGGTTGCCCTGCCCAGACAGGTCCTGTAAGCATCATGTCCTTCACTTCACTGTCTATTGTTCTATGTGCCTTTGCCATTCACCTTCACCACCCCATCCCCCGTCCATCACCCCTCATCCACATGAGCCCCTCTCTCCTTCCTTCTACTTTCTTGAGTCCCCATACTCTGTTCACCGTACTGAATAATCTCAGACCACCATGCTCCAGGGTTTTGCATAAGAAACAAAGTCACAATTACAAAATGTATTTGCCTTTCCTCTTTTTACTGCTGCTTCTGTCAGGTGACATCTCTCCAAATCCTGGTCCACCCTCCACCAACTACAACCCCCACCTCACATACAAACCCCATTAACCTTATTAACATCACCTGCACACCTTCATCTCCCTCTTTTAATTGCGCTCTCTGGAATCCATGGTCTGTATGTAACAAACTTCCCTTCATCCACAACTACTTTCTTACTAACTCCCTTAATCTGCTGGCCCTCACTGAAACCTGGATCCAGGATTCAGACACTGCTTCCCCTGCTGCTATTTCTTATGGCGGCCTACATTTCTCTCATTCCATGAGACTTGGGAACAGACATAGTGGTGGAGTTGGCTTACTCCTGTCCCCACAACCGCCCCCCAGGGTCACCCACCCAGTTCCTTGACCATTTCTCCGTGTAGCTGCCGCATTTCATGTCCTCAGAATTACTAACCCTCATCCTGGGAGACTTCAACATCCCCATAAACAGCCCCATCTCCCCATCTGCATCCCAGCTCCTATCTCTAACCACGTCACTCGGCCTCTCGCAGCTCTCAACCTCAGAGACACACAAGGATAGTAATATCCTTGACCTGGTCTTTGCCTGTCTCTGCTCAACCTCCTCCTTAGATAACTTATGTCTTCCTGTCTCTGACCACGACAGTCGCTCTTTCACGCTCACAAACCCTCACCCACCCCAGCACAGTCCGACCTATCACACATCCAGAAATCTACAGGCCATTAACCCTCATGCACTCACAGACTCCCTCATCTCATCACTGACACCATCCCCTCACACCTACTCCAGTCTCTCCGTCCGGTTGTCACCACTCACCTAACCAAAATCTTCAATCTCTCCTCTCTTCTGGCATCTTCCCCTCCTCCTTCAAACACTCGATCATTACTCCATTATTAAAGAAATCTTCTCTTGACCCATCCTGCACAAATAACTACAGACCAGTCTCCAATCCCCCCTTCATCTCTAAACTTCTGGAGCGCCTGGTCTACTCTCCGCCTCACCCGTTACCTCTCTGCTCACTCTCTTCTAGATCCATTACAGTCTGGTTTCCGACCTCTTCACTCTACAGAAACTGCCCTCATCAAAGTGACCAATGACCTTCTGACAGCAAAACGTAATGGTGACCACTCTCTGCTTATTCCTATTGATCTCTCTGCAGCTTTTGACACTGTTGACCACCATCTCCTACTCTCTATGCTGCACTCCATCGGCATCAAGGACACGGCTCTCTCCTGGTTCTCCTCCTATCTTTCTGACCGCTCTTTCAGTGTATCATTCTCTGGCTCCACTTCTTCCCCTCTTCCCTCACTATTGGGGTTCCTAAGGGTTCAGTCCTTGGACCTCTCCTCTTCTCTCTCTACACGGCCCCGATTGGACAGACCATCAGCAGATTTGGCTTTCAGTACCATCTTTATGCTGATGACACACAACTATACACTTCAGCCCCTGACCTTACTCCCGCTCTAATACAGAACACCAATGACTGTCTAACCGCAGTCTCCACTATCATGTCGGCTCTCTATCTGAAACTCAACCTTTCCAAAACTGAACTTCTTCTGCTCCCCCCATCCAATAACCTCCCTAAATCTGACATCTCTCTCTGTGTGCGGCACCATGATAACGCCTAGTCAGCAGGCTCGCTGTCTGGGTGTTATGTTTGACTCTGATCTTTCCTTCACCTCCTATATACAATCTCTCACCCGCTCTTGCCACTTGCACCTGAACAACATCACTAGAATTCGCCCCTTTCTCACCTTGGAAACCACAAAAACCCTCACTGTGGCCCTGATTCACTCCCGCCTTGACTATTGTAATTCTCTATTAATTGGCCTCCCCCGCACTAGACTGTCCCCTCTCCAGTCAATCCTTAATGCAGCAGCCAGGATCACCTATCTGGCCAATCGTTATTCAGACGTTTCTGCTCTGTGCCAGTCATTACACTGGCTGCCTATAACCTATAGGATCCGATCTGTGCCAGTCATTGCACTGGCTGCCTATAACCTATAGGATCCGCTCTGTGCCAGTCATTGCACTGGCTGCCTATATACTATAGGATCCGCTCTGTGCCAGTCATTACACTGGCTGCCTATACACTATAGGATCCAATTCAAACTGCTTGTTCTCACCCACAAAGCTCTTCACAGTGCAGCACCCCCCTACGTCTCCTCCCTCATCTCTGTCTATCACCCCACCAGTCCTCTTCACAGTGCAGCACCCCCTGCATCTCCTCCCTCATCTCTGTCTATCACTCCACCCGTTCTCTTCACAGTACAGCACCCCCCTACATCTCCTCCCTCATCTCTGTCGATCACCCCACCCATTGTTTTCACAGTGCAGCACCCCCTACATCTCCTCCCTCATCTCTGTCTATCACCCCACCCGTTCTCTTCACAGTGCAGCACCCCCTACATCTCCTCCCTCATCTCTGTCTATCACCCCACCCGTCCTCTTCACAGTGCAGCACCCCCCTACATCTCCTCCCTCATCTCTGTCTATCACCCCACCCGTTCTCTTCACAGTGCAGCACCCCCTACATCTCCTCCCTCATCTCTGTCTATCACCCCACCCGTTCTCTTCACAGTGCAGCACCCCCTACATCTCCTCCCTCATCTCTGTCGATCACCCCACCCGTTCTCTTCACAGTGCAGCACCCCCTACATCTCCTCCCTCATCTCTGTCGATCACCCCACCCGTTCTCTTCACAGTGCAGCACCCCCTACATCTCCTCCCTCATCTCTGTCTATCACCCCACCCGTTCTCTTGACAGTGCAGCGCCCCCTACATCAACACCCTCATCTCTGTCTATCACCCCACCCGTTCTCTTCACAGTGCAGCGTCCCCCTACATCTCCTCCCTCCTCTGTCTATCACCCCACCCATTCTTTTCACAGTGCAGCACCCCCTACATCTCCTGCCTCATCTCTGTCTATCACCCCACCTGTTCTCTTCACAGTTCAGCACCCCCTACATCTCCTCCCTCATCTCTGTCTATCACCCCACCCGTTCTCTTCACAGTGCAGCACCCCCTACATCTCCTCCCTCATCTCTGTCTATCACCCCACCCGTTCTCTTCACAGTGCAGCACCCCCTACATCTCCTCCCTCATCTCTATCACCCCACCCGTTCACTTCACAGTGCAGCACCCCCTACATCTCCTCCCTCATCTCTGTCTATCACCCCACCCGTTCTCTTCACAGTGCAGCACCCCCTACATCTCCTCCCTCATCTCTGTCTATCACCCCACCCGTTCTCTTCACAGTGCAGCACCCCCCTACATCTCCTCCCTCATCTCTATCACCCCACCCGTTCTCTTCACAGTGCAGCACCCCCTACATCTCCTCCCTCATCTCTATCTATCACCCCACCCGTTCTCTCCACAGTGCAGCACCCCCCTACATCTCCTCCCTCATCTCTGTCTATCACCCCACCCATTCTCTTCACAGTGCAGCACCCCCTACATCTCCTCCCTCATCTCTGTCTATCACCCCACCCGTTCACTTCACAGTGCAGCACCCCCTACATCTCCTCCCTCATCTCTGTCTATCACCCCACCCGTTCTCTTCACAGTGCAGCACCCCCCTACATCTCCTTCCTCATCTCTATCACCCCATCCGTTTCTTCACAGTGCAGCACCCCCCTACATCTCCTCCCTCATCTCTATCTATCACCCCACCCGTTCTCTTCACAGTGCAGCACTCCCTACATCTCCTCCCTCATCTCTATCTATCACCCCACCCGTTCTCCTCACAGTGCAGCACCTCCTACATCTCCTCCCTCATCTCTGTCTATCACCCCACCCATTCTCTTCACAGTGCAGCACCCCATACATCTCCTGCCTCATCTCTATCTATCACCCCACCCGTTCTCTTCACAGTGCAGCACCCCCCTACATCTCCTCCCTCATCTCTGTCTATCACCCCACCCGTTTCTCTCACAGTGCAGAACGCCCTACATCTCCTCCCTCATCTCTGTCTATTACCCCACCCGCCCTCTTCACAGTGCAGCACCCCTACATCTCCTCCCTCATCTCTGTCTATCACCCCACCCGTTCTCTTCACAGTGCAGCACCCCCCTACATCTCCTCCCTCATCTCTGTCTATCACCCCACCTGTTCTCTTCACAGTGCAGCACCCCCTACATCTCCTCCCTCATCTCTGTCTATCACCCCACCCGTTCTCTTCACAGTGCAGCACCCCCCTACATCTCCTCCCTCATCTGTCTATCACCCCACCCGTCCTCTTCACAGTGCAGCACACCCTACATCTCCTCCTTCATCTCTATCTATCACCCCACCCGTTCTCCTCACAGTGCAGCACCTCCTACATCTCCTCCCTCATCTCTGTCTATCACCCCACCCGTTCTCTTCACAGTGCAGCACCCCCTACATCTCCTCCCTCATCTCTGTCTATTACCCCACCCGTCCTCTTCACAGTGCAGCGCCCCCCTACATCTCTCCCTCATCTCTATCACCCCACCCGTCCTCTTCACAGTGCAGCACCCCCCTACATCTCCTCCCTCATCTCTGTCTATCACCCCACCCGTCCTCTTCACAGTGCAGCACCCCCTACATCTCCTCCTCTCATCTCTGTCTATCACCCCACCCGTTCTCTTCACAGTGCAGCACCCCCCTACATCTCCTCCCTCATCTCTATCACCCCACCCGTTCTCTTCACAGTGCAGCGCCCCCCTACATCTCCTCCCTCATCTCTGTCTATCACCCCACCCGTTCTCTTCACAGTGCAGCACCTCCCTACATCTCCTCCCTCACCTCTGTCTATCACCCCACCCATTCTCTTCACAGTGCAGCACCCCCCTACATCTCCTCCCTCATCTCTGTCTATCACCCCACCCGTTCTCTTCACAATGCAGCACCCCCCTACATCTCCTCCCTCATCTCTGTCTATCACCTCACCCGTTCTCTTCACAGTGCAGCACCCCCTACATCTCCTCCCTCATCTCTGTCTATCACCTCACCCGTTCTCTTCACAGTGCAGCACCCCCTACATCTCCTCCCTCATCTCTGTCTATCACCTTACCCGTTCTCTTCACAGTGCAGCACCCCCCTACATCTCCTCCCTCATCTCTGTCTATCACCCCACCCATCCTCTTCACAGTGCAGCACCTTCCTACATCTCCTCCCTCATCTCTGTCTATCACCCCACCTGTTCTCTTCACAGTGCAGCACCTCCCTACATCTCCTCCCTCATCTCTGTCTATCACCCCACCCGTCCTCTTCACAGTGCAGCACCCCCCTACATCTCCTCCCTCATCTCTATCACCCCACCCGTCCTCTTCACAGTGCAGCGCCCCCTACATCTCCTCCCTCATCTCAGTCTATCACCCCACCCGTTCTCTTCACAGTGCAGCACCCCCTACATCTCCTCCCTCATCTGTCTATCACCACACCCATTCTCTTCACAGTGCAGCACCCCCTACATCTCCTCCCTCATCTCTATCACCCCACCCGTTCTCTTCACAGTGCAGCATCTCCCTACATCTCCTCCTCATCTCTGTCTATCACCCCACCTGTTCTCTTCACAGTGCAGCACCTCCCTACATCTCTTCCCTCATCTCTGTCTATCACTCCATCCGTTCTCTTCACAGTGCAGCACTCCCTACATCTCCTCCCTCATCTCTGTCTATCACCCCACCCGTTCTCTTCACAGTGCAGCACCTCCCTACATCTCCTCCCTCATCTCTGTCTATCACCCCACCCGTTCTCTTCACAGTGCAGCACCTCCCTACATCTCCTCCCTCATCTCTGTCTATCACCCCACCTGTTCTCTTTGCTCTGGAAGTGACTTTAGACTCACTTCTGCATTAATCCGAACCTTCCACTCCTGGCTCCAAGACTTCTCCCGAGCTGCACCAATTCTCTGGAATGCTCTACCCCAAGAAATTAGGTGTATCCACAACTTATATAGTTTCAGGTGATCCCTAAAAACACATCTTTTAGGGCGGCCGATCATGATCCCTAGTCAGAGTCATCTAGACATAGCCTATCCACTCCACCAGTCTCACATACATCACAAATAATGGCTGGTGGCCACTTATACTGCTCCTATCTGATCCCATCTCCTCGAGTTGACTATACCATCATTGTAAATAAGCCCCTGCACTTTGTGTCACCCAGGGGCGGGCTGGCCCAGGTGGCAGGGGGGCAAGTGCCCCCTGGGCTGGTGGTATAGTCCACATCTAGGGCCGCCCCCTACAGAAACGGGCCGGCCGCGGGCGTAGCTTTGTGACGCTGGAAGTCTCTGATCAGGTAAGGGCTGACAGCACCCCCCCCCGCTTCTCAAGTCAGACCTGACAGCACCCCCCCCCCCCCCCCCCCGCTTCTCAAGTCAGACCTGACAGCACCCCCCCCCCCCGCTTCTCAAGTCAGCCCTGACGGCACCCCCACGCCCCCCCCCGCTTCTCAAGTCAGGGCCGGCAGGGCAAATCTGCCACCCAGGGATGGAGGCTCCAGCCAGCCCCTGGTGTCACCCCCACCTCATTGTTAGCTCTTATGACCAGTGCTGCCATTATTGTGCTCTAATTATTGTATTTTCTGATAACTGTTTCTTATGACTGTCTGTATATGATCCTCTATAATGTGAAGCTGCGGAATATGTTGGCGCTATATAAAGATGATTATTATTACCCCTTAGCACAGGGGCGGGGGATGGTCATATCTTCCTTCATCAGCTGGGAGTATTCTGGTCTCATTAGAGCCTTGATCTCGCTGATGGATCCTCCGTTGCCTCGTTCTGCAGTCGCTGATGGATCCTCCGTTGCCTCGTTCTGCAGTCGCTGATGGATCCTCAATTGCCTCGTTCTGCAGTCGGTGATGGATCCTCAATTGCCTCGTTCTGCAGTCGGTGATGGATCCTCAATTGCCTCGTTCTGCAGTCGGTGATGGATCCTCCGTTGCCTCGTTCTGCAGTCACTGATGGATCCTCAATTGCCTCGTTCTGCAGTCGGTGATGGATCCTCAGTTGCCTCGTTCTGCAGTCGCTGATGGATCCTCCGTTGCCTCGTTCTGCAGTCGCTGATGGATCCTCAGTTGCCTCGTTCTGCAGTCGCTGATGGATCCTCAGTTGCCTCGTTCTGCAGTCGCTGATGGATCCTCAGTTGCCTCGTTCTGCAGTCGCTGATGGATCCTCAGTTGCCTCGTTCTGCAGTCGCTGATGGATCCTCAGTTGCCTCGTTCTGCAGTCGCTGATGGATCCTCAGTTGCCTCGTTCTGCAGTCGCTGATGGATCCTCAGTTGCCTCGTTCTGCAGTCGCTGATGGATCCTCAGTTGCCTCGTTCTGCAGTCGCTGATGGATCCTCAGTTGCCTCGTTCTGCAGTCGCTGATGGATCCTCAGTTGCCTCGTTCTGCAGTCGCTGATGGATCCTCAGTTGCCTCGTTCTGCAGTCGCTGATGGATCCTCCGTTGCCTCGTTCTGCAGTCGCTGATGGATCCTCCGTTGCCTCGTTCTGCAGTCGCTGATGGATCCTCAGTTGCCTCGTTCTGCAGTCGCTGATGGATCCTCAGTTGCCTCGTTCTGCAGTCGCTGATGGATCCTCAGTTGCCTCGTTCTGCAGTCGGTGATGGATCCTCCGTTGCCTCGTTCTGCAGTCGCTGATGGATCCTCAGTTGCCTCGTTCTGCAGTCGCTGATGGATCCTCCGTTGCCTCGTTCTGCAGTCGCTGATGGATCCTCAGTTGCCTCGTTCTGCAGTCGGTGATGGATCCTCAGTTGCCTCGTTCTGCAGTCGCTGATGGATCCTCAGTTGCCTCGTTCTGCAGTCGGTGATGGATCCTCCGTTGCCTCGTTCTGCAGTCGCTGATGGATCCTCAGTTGCCTCGTTCTGCAGTCGCTGATGGATCCTCCGTTGCCTCGTTCTGCAGTCGCTGATGGATCCTCAGTTGCCTCGTTCTGCAGTCGGTGATGGATCCTCAGTTGCCTCGTTCTGCAGTCGCTGATGGATCCTCAGTTGCCTCGTTCTGCAGTCGCTGATGGATCCTCCGTTGCCTTGTTCTGCAGTCGGTGATGGACGGTTCAGGGCGCGGAGGACGGAGAAGGAAAAAGAGGCAAAAACTGAACTGCAAGAATCATTTCTGCATCTAAATAATCAATAAAATGGACACGAAGGATGGAGAAACCCTTTAAGGAGCCCGAGCCGGGACGGAGACCCATCATCGGCTGCTTTGCATCATTAACAAAATAAAAAATGTTCAAAATTGAACCCATGTCACGTTCATAACATCCCCCCAAAAGTGCAAAAAACTGCCCGGCTATGAAGGGGTTAATGCCTCCACTGGATTGGTGGCGACTGGATCTCTCCCCCTATATTAAGCTGTGACTTATTTGCTGCAGGGCTGCGGGTTGGTGTTCTCCCCCATGCTTTACCCTGCAGCTCTGCTCTATGGAGGATGCTGAGGGGGAGGAGCTGTACAGAGGGGAGGGGCTTATCCACCACACTCACCTGCTCGCACAGCTCACTACACTGCGCTCTGTGGAAGGACGCGGCGCCCTCTGCCGGTGACAGCGCGCTTGCGGGCTCCAGGCTGCTCACGTGGTGACACCACATCACGTGATCGCCTTCTCGGGTTTTCCAGCTACGCATGCGCAGCGCCGTTGCTGGATACGAAAAGACGCGCAAAGACTCGTAGGAAAATCCAGCGGCTGCGGCAACCATGACTGAGTGAGAGATAGAAGAAGGGAGGGGGAGAGAGAGAGGGAGAGAGAGAGGAGGAGAGGAAGGGAGGAGAGGAAGAAGAGGGAGGGAGAGATGGAGGAGGAGAAGAAGGGAGGAGAGAAAGGGAGAGATGGAAGAAGGAGAAGGGAGGGAGAGAGAGAGGGAGAGAAGAGGGAGGAGAGGAAAGAGAGAGGAGAAATGGAGGAGGCGAGGAAGAGAGAGGAGGGAGAGAGAGAGAAGGAGAGATGGAGGAGGGAGAGAGGAGGAGGAGAGGAAGAAGAGAGGGAGGGAGAGAGAGAGGGAGAGATGGAGGAGGAGAGGAAGAAGGGAGGGAGAGGGAGGGAGAGAAGGGGATAGAGGGAGGAGGAGAGGAGAAGGAGGAAGGGAGGAGAGAGAAGAGGAGAGATGGGAAGGAGAGGAAGAAGGGAGGGAGATGGAGAGAGAGGAAGAGAGAGGAGTGGAAGAGAGAGAAGGGAGGAGAGGAGAGGGAGGAGAGGAGAGAGAGAGAGAGAGGGAGAGAGAAAGGGAGAGGAAAGGGAGAGAGAAAGGGAGAGATGGAGGAGGAGAGGAAGAAGGGAGGAGGGAGAGGGAGAGAAGGAGGAGGAGAGGAAGAAGAGAGGGAGGGAGAGATGGAGGAGGAGAGGAAGAAGAGAGGGAGGGAGAGATGGAGGAGAGAGGAAGAGAGAGGAGGGAGGATGGAGAGGAGAGGAAGAAGAGAGGAGGGAGAGAGAGGGAGAGATGGAGGAGGAGAGGAAGAAGGGAGGGAGAGATGGAGGAGGAGAGGAAGAAAGAGGGAGAGATGGAGGAAGGAGGAAGAAGGGAGGGAAGAGGAGAGGGAGAGAAGGAGGGAGAGAGGAAGAAGAGAGGGAGGGATAGAGGGAGGGAGGAAGAAGGAGGAAGGGAGGGGAGAGAAAGGGAGGATGAGAGAAGGAGGAGAGGGAGAGAGAGAAGGAGGGAGGAGATGGAAGAAGGAGGGGGGAGAGAAGGAGGGAGGAGAGAGGGAGGGGGGAGAAAGGAGAGAGAAAGGGAGAGAGAAAGGAGAGATGAGGAGGAGAGAAGAAGGAGGGAGGGAGAGGGAGAGAAGGAGGGAGGAGAGGAAGAAGAGAGGGAGGGAGAGATGGAGGAGGAGAGGAGAAGAGAGGGAGGAGAGATGGAGGAGAGAGGAAGAGAGGGGAGAGAGGGAGAGATGGAGGAGGAGAGGAAGAAGGGAGGGAGAGATGGAGGAGGAGAGGAAGAAGAGAGGGAGAGATGGAGGAAGGAGGAAGAAGGGAGGGAGGAGAGAGGGAGAGAAGGAGGAGGAGAGGAAGAAGAGAGGGAGGGATAGAGGGAGGAGGAGAGGAAGAAGGAGGAAGGGAGGGAGAGAGAAAGGGAGAGATGGAAGAAGGAGGAAGGGAGGGAGAGAGAGAAGGAGGGAGGAGAGGAAGAAGAGAGGGAGGGAGAGAAGGAGGGAGGAGAGGGAGGGAGAGAGAAAGGGAGAGAGAAAGGGAGAGATGGAGGAGGAGAGGAAGAAGGGAGGGAGAGGGAGAGAAGGAGGGAGGAGAGGAAGAAGAGAGGAGGGAGAGATGGAGTAGGAGAGGAAGAAGAGAGGGAGGGAGAGATGGAGGAGGAGAGGAAGAAGAGAGGGAGAGATGGAGGAGGAGAGGAAGAAGAGAGGGAGGGAGAGATGGAGGAGGGGAGGAAGAAGGGAGGGAGAGAAGGAGGGAGGAGAGGAAGAAGAAGGGAGGGAGAGATGGAGGAGGAGAGGAAGAAGAGGAGGGAGAGATGGAGGAGGGAGGAAGAAGGGAGGGAGAGATGGAGGGGGGAGGAAGAAGGGAGGGAGAGAAGGAGGGAGGAGAGGAAGAAGAGAGGGAGGGAGAGATGGAGGAGAGGAAGAAGAGAGGGAGGGAGAGAGAAAGGAGAGATGGAGGAGGGAGAGGGAGGGAGAGATGGAAGAAGGAGGAAGGGAGGGAGGGAGAGATGGAAGAGGAGAGGAGAAGAGAGGGAGGGAGAGAGAAAGGGAGAGATGGAGGAGGAGAGGAGGAAGGGAGGGTGGGAGAAAGGAGAGAGGGAGGAGGAGAGGAAGAAGAGAGGAGAGATGGAAGATGGAGGAGGAGAGGAAGAAGGGAGAGATGGAGGAAGGAGAGGAAGAAGGGAGGGAGAGATGGAGGAGGAGAGGAAGAAGAGATGGAGGAGGAGAGGAAGAAGGGAGAGATGGAGGAAGGAGAGGAAGAAGGGGGGAGAGATGGAGGAGGAGAGGAAGAAGGGAGAAATGGAGGAAGAGAGGAAGAAGGGGGGGAGAGATGGAGGAGGAGAGGAAGAAGGAAGAGAGGAAGAAGGGAGGGAGAGAGAAAGGGAGAGATGGAGGAAGGAGAGGAAGAAGGGGGGAGAGATGGAGGAGAGGAAGAAGGGAGAGATGGAGGAAGGAGAGGAAGAAGGGAGGGAGAGATGGAGGAGGAGAGGAAAAAGGGAGGGAGAGATGGAGGAAGGAGGAAGAAGGGAGAGATGGAGGAAGGAGAGGAAGAAGGGAGGGAGAGATGGAGGAGAGGAAGAAGGAAGAGAGGAAGAAGAGATGGAGGAGGAGAGGAAGAAGGAGAAGATGGAGGAAGGAGAGAAGAAGGGGGAGAGATGGAGGAGGAGAGGAAAAAGGGGAGAAATGGAGGAAGAGAGGAAGAAGGGGGGGAGAGATGGAGGAGGAGAGGAAGAAGGAGAGAGGAAGAAGGAGGGAGAGAGAAGGGAAGATAGAGGAGGGAGGAGAGAGAGAGAGGAAGAGAGAGGGAGAGAGGAGGGAGAGATGGAGGAGGAGGAGAAGAGAGGAGGGAGAGATGGAGGAGGAGGAGGAAGAAGAGAGGGAGGGAGAGAAGGGAGAGATGGAAGTGAGAGGAAGAAAGGAGGGAGGGAGGAGGAATGGAGGGAGAGGGAAGAAGAGAGGAGATAGGGGAGAGAGAGAAGGAGAGAAGGGAGGGAGAGAGAAAGGGAGAGATGGAAGAAGGAGGAGGGAGAGAGAGGGGAGGAGGAGATGAGAAGGAGGAGGGAGAGAAGGGGAGAGAGGAGAGAGAGGAGGGAGAGAGAGAGAAAGGGAGAGATGGAGGAGGAGAGGAAGAAGGGAGGCAGGGAGAGGGAAGAAGGAGGAGGGAGAGAAGAAGAGAGGGAGGGAGAGATGGAGGAGGAGAGGAAGAAGAGGAGGGAGAGATGGAGGAGGAGAGGAAGAAGAGAGGGAGGGAGAGAGAGGGAGAGATGGAGGAGGAGAGGAAGAAGGGAGGGAGAGATGGAGGAGGAGAGGAAGAAGAGAGGGAGAGATGGAGGAAGGAGAGAAGAAGGGAGGGAGAGAGAGGGAGAGAAGGAGGGAGGAGAGGAAGAAGGAGAGGGAGGATAGAGGGAGGAGGAGAGAGAAGAAGGGGAAGGGAGGGAGAGAGAAAGGAGAGATTGAGAAGGAGGAAGGGAGGGAGAGAGAGAAGGAGGGAGGAGAGGAAGAAGAGAGGGAGGGAGAGAAGGAGGAGAGGGAGGAGGGAGGGAGAGGAAAGGGAGAGAAAGGGAGAGATGGAGGAGGAGAGGAAGAAGGGAGGGAGGGAGAGGGAGAGAAGGAGGGAGGAGAGGAAGAAGAGAGGGAGGGAGAGATGGAGGAGGAGAGGAAGAAGAGAGGGAGGGAGAGATGGAGGAGGAGAGGAAGAAGAGAGGAGGGAGAGAGAGGGAGAGATGGAGGAGGGAGGAAGAAGGGAGGGAGAGATGGAGGAGGAGAGGAAGAAGAGAGGGAGAGATGGAGGAAGGAGGAAGAAGGGAGGGAGAGAGGAGGGAGAGAAGGAGGGAGGAGAGGAAGAAGAGAGGGAGGGATAGAGGGAGGAGGAGAGGAAGAAGGAGAAGGGAGGGAGAGAGAAAGGGAGAGATGGAAGAAGGAGGAAGGAGGGAGAGAGAGAGGAGGGAGGAGAGGAAGAAGAGAGGGAGGGAGAGAAGGAGGGAGGAGAGGGAGGGAGAGAGAAAGGGAGAGAGAAAGGGAGAGATGGAGGAGGGAGGAAGAAGGGAGGGAGAGGGAGAGAAGGAGGGAGGAGGAGAGGAAGAAGGAGGGAGGGAGAGATGGAGTAGGAGAGGAAGAAGAGAGGGAGGGAGAGATGGAGGAGGAGAGGAAGAAGAGAGGGAGAGATGGAGGAGGAGAGGAAGAAGAGAGGGAGGGAGAGATGGAGGAGGGGAGGAAGAAGGGAGGGAGAGAAGGAGGAGGAGAGGAAGAAGAGAGGGAGGGAGAGATGGAGGAGGAGAGGAAGAAGAGGAGGGAGAGATGGAGGAGGGAGGAAGAAGGGAGGGAGAGATGGAGGGGGGAGGAAGAAGGGAGGGAGAGAAGGAGGGAGGAGAGGAAGAAGAGAGGGAGGGAGAGATGGAGGAGAGGAAGAAGAGAGGGAGGGAGAGAGAAAGGAGAGATGGAGGAGGGAGAGGGAGGGAGAGATGGAAGAAGGAGGAAGGGAGGGAGGGAGGGAGAGATGGAAGAGGAGAGGAAGAAGAGAGGGAGGGGAGAGAGAAAGGGAGAGATGGAGGAGGAGAGGAAGAAGGGAGGGTGGGAGAAGGGAGATATGGAGGAGGAGAGGAAGAAGAGAGGGAGAGATGGAAGATGGAGGAGGAGAGGAAGAAGGGAGAGATGGAGGAAGGAGAGGAAGAAGGGAGGGAGAGATGGAGGAGGAGAGGAAGAAGAGATGGAGGAGGAGAGGAAGAAGGGAGAGATGGAGGAAGGAGAGGAAGAAGGGGGAAATGGAGGAAGAGAGGAAGAAGGGGGGGGGGAGATGGAGGAGGAGAGGAAGAAGGAAGAGAGGAAGAAGGGAGGGAGAGAGAAAGGGAGAGATGGAGGAAGGAGAGGAAGAAGGGGGGAGAGATGGAGGAGAGGAAGAAGGGAGAGATGGAGGAAGGAGAGGAAGAAGGGAGGGAGAGATGGAGGAGGAGAGGAAAAAGGGAGGGAGAGATGGAGGAAGGAGAGGAAGAAGGGAGAGATGGAGGAAGGAGAGGAAGAAGGGAGGGAGAGATGGAGGAGAGGAAGAAGGAAGAGAGGAAGAAGAGATGGAGGAGGAGAGGAAGAAGGGAGAGATGGAGGAAGGAGAGGAAGAAGGGGGGAGAGATGGAGGAGGAGAGGAAAAAGGGAGAAATGGAGGAAGAGAGGAAGAAGGGGGGGAGAGATGAAGGAGGAGAGGAAGAAGGAAGAGAGGAAGAAGGGAGGGAGAGAGAAAGGGAGAGATGGAGGAAGGAGAGGAAGAAGGGGGGAGAGATGGAGGAGAGGAAGAAGGGAGAGATGGAGGAAGGAGAGGAAGAAGGGAGAGATGGAGGAAGGAGATGAAGAAGGGAGGGAGAGATGGAGGAAGGAGAGGAAGAAGGGATTGAGGGACACATGGAAGAAGGAGGAAGGGAGGGAGGAAGAAAGGGAGAGATGGAGGAGGAGAGGAAGAAGAGAGGGAGAGATGGAGGAAGGAGAGGAAGAAGGGATTGAGGGACAGATGGAAGAAGGAGGAAGGGAGGGAGGAAGAAAGGGAGAGATGGAAGAGGAGAGGAAGGAGGAAGAAGGGAGGGAGAGATGGAGGAAGGAGAGGGTGGAAAAGAGGGAGGGAGAAAGCGAGAGATGGAGGAGGAGAGGAAGAAGGGAGGTAGGAAGGGAGGAAGAGAGGGACACCCTGAGGAGGAGAGGAAGGAGGAAAGGATGAGGAGGAGAAGAGGATGAGTAGGAGAGGAGGGAAGTGAAAGAGGTTGAGAAGAAGAGGAAGGAAGAGAGGAGGAGGAGGAAGGAAGGAAGAGAGAGGAGCACAGGGAGGAGGAGAGAAAGGAAGGATAAGAGAATGAAGAGGAGGAAGGAAGGAAGAGAGGTTGACGCGGAGGAGTAAGGAGGAGGGGGGGGATGGCACACCAGGAGGAAGGGGCGCTGTCCGAATGCAGATCGCCAGTCACTTATCATGGCGAGGAACTACAAGCCCCATCATGTCTTGGAGCTGCTTCTGGCTTGTACTGGGAGATACTGGGCACCTGATGTGACATTTGAAGGCATGCTGGGAGTTGTAGTCCACTGTAGACTTATTCAGAAAGACTAACATCCCTGATCCCTATAAAGGTCCCTTTACACGCGGCAACTACGGTGTAGCAACTGCCTGGCAATCGGGATTTCTGCCACGGTTGCCTTGAAATTGCTATGAAGTTGCGGCGTGTAATTGGGGGAAGTGATCGGGATTTTCTCAGTTGCTTCGGGTAGCGGTTTCTGTTCTAAAACCAGAGGCAACCCTGAAGGTGAATTGCTCTGGTTTGGTGTGTGAACGGGCGATAGGGATGGAATCAGCGTCGCCTAGTGATTTCTCAGAGGCGTGCCACAGCCTCATGGATACCGCGCCCCATCAGCGATGATTGGTGGGGGCTACTGTGTTTCCATTGGCTGTCTCTTCACAGGGCGCCATATTTGAAGAGCTGTCCATTCACACTACACAATGGCAATGGCGTCATTTATTAGCCAGCCTTCCCGCGCAGGCTGCCCAATCATGACGCTATTGCGTTGTCCAATCAGCGTGTTTGGGGCGCGGAATACACAACTCTGTCACGCCTATGTTCTTGCGGTGCTGCACATGTACGCCCACATTCCCTTAGTGATTGCGGCGTGTGAAGCGGCGACGGGATTCAACCGGATGTTTCCCTTCAGGATCTGTTTCAACTTCCGAGGAACCATGATACCTCAGGTTGACGACGCAATTGCGGCGTGTACATGCGGCATCGGCGATCGGTATCAACCGTCAAAAACGTGCACGCGCACGTTCGATTGCTACCGATCACCGGTCATAGTTGCGGCAACCTTCAGGGTTGCGTCTGGTTTATGAACAAGGCTCTGAAACCGCAATCGGGAGCAACTTCGAAAATCACCACCGGGTTCCCCAATTACACAACGCAACTTTGTAGCAACTTCAAGGCAACCGTGACGGAAATCCCGATTGCCTCTCAGTTTGCTACATCACAGTGACGGCGTGTAGAGGTACCTTTACTCCGCAGTGATCCCTATGACTCACAATGATCCCTATGACTCCACAATGATCTCTATAACTCCGCAGTGATCCCTATGACTCCACAATGATCTCTGTAACTCCACAATGATCCCTATGACTCCACAATGATCCCTATGACTCCACAATGATCCCTATGACTCCACAATGATCCCTATGACTCCACAATGATCTCTGTAACTCCACAGTGATCCCTATGACTCCACAATGATCCCTATGACACTACTGTGATCTCTGACTCCACAATGATCCCTATGACACTACTGTGATCTCTGACTCCACAATGATCCCTATGACTCCACAATGATCTCTGTAACTCCGCAGTGATGCCTATGACTCCACAATGATCCCTATGACTTTGCAGTGATCCCTATGACTCCACAATGATCCCTATGACTCCACAATGATCCCTATGACTCCACAATGATCCCTATGACTCCACAATGATCCCTATGACTCCACAATGATCTCTGTAACTCCGCAGTGATCCTATGACTCCACAATGATCCCTATGACTCCACAATGATCCCTATGACTCCACAATGATCTCTGTAACTCCGCAGTGATCCCTATGACTCCACAATGATCCCTATGACACTACTGTGATCTCTGACTCCACAATGATCTCTGTAACTCCGCAGTGATCCCTATGACTTCACAATGATCCCTATGACTCCGCAGTGATCCCTATGACTCCAAAATGATCCCTATGACTCCACAATGATCTCTATAACTCCGCAGTGATCCCTATGACTCTGCAGTGATCCCTATGACTCCACAATGATCCCTATGACACTACTGTGATCTCTGACTCCACAATGATCCCTATGACTCTGCAGTGATCCCTATGACTCTGCAGTGATCCCTATGACTCTGCAGTGATCCCTATGACTCCACAATGATCCCTATGACACTACTGTGATCTCTGACTCCACAATGATCTCTATAACTCCGCAGTGATCCCTATGACTCTGCAGTGATCCCTATGACTCTGTAGTGTTCAGCCATTAGACCAGTGCAGAGCGTGCTGTCGCCCATCCCTCGTACTGGGCACCGGTCTCATCAGTCGGGGGTCACGGTCAGTATCTCCCCCACGGCTGATTTTCTGATGGGGATAAAAGTGGTTCCGCAACGAGAGCCGGAGTCGCCCCCTGTGATTCATTAACCCTTTAGGCTCCATAGTCCATGATCTGTGATGTTGCTGGGCTTTCTGTGGGTCTGGGAGGCCACCTAGTGATCCGATCAGCCGGGAACCTTCCATCACTAGTGGTCCCAGAGCTCAGACCCCCGACCATGAGCGGCCCCTAGACCACCCCTCACCGGTCATGTGACCCTCACTCCACAGGTGAATGGGGTTCATGGAAACGTAGGATCCGGAATCCTCTCCAGTGGGGTCACCTCAGACCCCGGACCCCTGCCCTGGGGATA
Source organism: Allobates femoralis (assembly GCA_033576535.1). Classification (NCBI taxonomy): domain Eukaryota; kingdom Metazoa; phylum Chordata; class Amphibia; order Anura; family Aromobatidae; genus Allobates; species Allobates femoralis. Next base: position 3,798,246 of record JARQOC010000006.1, on the reverse strand, counting down.
TTGTGATAGGAATAGTCCTTTTTGTCTAACCCTTTCCTGACCGGTCGCTTGTCTTTCTTTTCTTGCAGGAGAAGCCGGAGAAGGGTCTGATGGATGAGAACGCGTTTCAGGCCCTGGAGAGGGACTTCCAGGAGGTGCTGACCGAGCTGACGGGGGACAAGAGTCTGGACAAGTTCCGGGTGGAGTACGAGAAGCTGCACGCCGTCCTGAAGAAATCCTACGAGAACGAGAAGAGGCTGATGGGAAAATGCCGAGAGCTGAACGCCGAGATCGTGGTCAACGCCGCCAAGGTGGCCAGCGCCCTGAAACTGTCCCAGGAGGATCAGACCACCATCGCCTCGCTGAAGAAGGTAACACAGGGGGCCTGGAGGCTCGGATACACCACATAGTGCCAAACTATAGATACACAGGGGCCGGAGGCTCGGATACACCACACAGTGCCACACTATAGATACGCAGGGGCTGGAGGCTCGGATACACCGCACAGTGCCACACTATAGATACACAGGGGCCGGAGGCTCGGATACACCACACAGTGCCACACTATAGATACACAGGGGCTGGAGGCTCAGATACACCACACAGTGCCACACTATAGATACACAGGGGCCGGAGGCTCGGATACACCACATAGTGCCAAACTATAGATACACAGGGGCTGGAGGCTCGGATACACCACACAGTGCCACACTATAGACACACAGGGGCCGGAGGCTCGGATACACCACATAGTGCCAAACTATAGATACACAGGGGCTGGAGGCTCGGATACACCACATAGTGCCAAACTATAGATACACAGGGGCTGGAGGCTTGGATACACCACACAGTGCCACACTATAGATACACAGGGGCTGGAGGCTCAGATACACCACACAGTGCCACACTATAGATACACAGGGGCTGGAGGCTCGGATACACCACATAGTGCCAAACTATAGATACACAGGGGCTGGAGGCTTGGATACACCACACAGTGCCACACTATAGATACACAGGGGCCGGAGGCTCGGATACACCACATAGTGCCAAACTATAGATACACAGGGGCTGGAGGCTCGGATACACCACACAGTGCCACACTATAGATACACAGGGGCTGGAGGCTTGGATACACCACACAGTGCCACACTATAGATACACAGGGGCCGGAGGCTCGGATACACCACACAGTGCCACACTATAGATACACAGGGGCTGGAGGCTCAGATACACCACACAGTGCCACACTATAGATACACAGGGGCCGGAGGCTCGGATACACCACATAGTGCCAAACTATAGATACACAGGGGCTGGAGGCTCGGATACACCACACAGTGCCACACTATAGACACACAGGGGCCGGAGGCTCGGATACACTACACAGTGCCACACTATAGATACACAGGGGCTGGAGGCTCGGATACACCACACAGTGCCACACTATAGATACACAGGGGCCGGAGGCTCGGATACACCACACAGTGCCACACTACAGATACACAGGGGCCGGAGGCTCGGATACACCACACAGTGCCACAATATAGATACACAGGGGCTGGAGGCTCGGATACACCACACAGTGCCACATTGTAGATACACAGGGGCTGGAGGCTCGGATATACCTTCACAGTGCCACACTATAGATACACAGGGGCGGAGGCTCGGATACACCACACAGTGCCACACTATAGATACACTGGGACCGGAGGCTCGGATACACCACACAGTGCCACACTATAGATACACAGGGGCCGGAGGCTCGGATACACCACACAGTGCCAAACTATAGATACACAGGGGCTGGAGGCTCGGATACACCACACAGTGCCACAATATAAATACACAGGGGCTGGAGGCTTGGATACACCACACAGTGCCACACTATAGATACACAGGGGCTGGAGGCTCGGATAACCACACAGTGCCACAATATAGATACGCAGGGCTGGAGGCTCGGATACACCACACAGTGCCACACTATAGATACACAGGGGCTGGAGGCTCGGATACACCACACAGTGCCACACTATAATACGCAGGGGCTGGAGGCTCGGATACACCACACAGTGCCACACTATAGATACACAGGGGCTGGAGGCTCGGATACACCACACAGTGCCACACTATAAATACACAGGGGCTGGAGGCTCGGATACACCACACAGTGCCACTCTATAGATACACAGGGGCTGGAGGCTCGGATACACCACACAGTGCCACACATATAGATACACAGGGGCTGGAGGCACGGATACACCACACAGTGCCAAAATATAGATACGCAGGGGCTGGAGGCTAAGATACACCACACAGTGCCACACTATAGATACACAGGGGCTGGAGGCCCGGATACACCACACAGTGCCACAATATTAATACACAGGGGCTGGAGGCTGGGATACACCACACAGTGCCACACTATAAATACACAGGGGCTGGAGGCTCGGATACACCACACAGTGCCACACTATAAATACACAGGGGCTGGAGGCTCGGATACACCACACAGTGGCACACATATAATACACAGGGCTGGAGGCTCGGATATACCACACAGTGCCACACTATAGATACACAGGGGCTGGAGGCCCGGATACACCACACAGTGCCACAATATTAATACACAGGGGCTGGAGGCTCGGATACACCACACAGTGCCACACTATAAATACACAGGGGCTGGAGGCTCAGATACACCACACAGTGCCACACTATAGATACACAGGGGCTGGATACACAGTGCCTATAGAACAAGGGCTGGACCGTCACCACATGCAATAAGATACCAGGCTGGAGGCTGATAACCACAGTCCATAGATACGGGGGGAGCACACCACAAGTGCCACATATAATACAGGCTGGAGGCTCGATAACCACAATGCCAATAGTACACGGCTGGAGGCTCGGATACACACAGTGCCACTAAATCAAGGGTGGTGGAACACACACAGTGCACATATAGATACACGCGAGGCTGATACAACAGTGCATAAATACACAGGTGAGGGGATACAACAGTGCCATATACACAGGGCGAGGCTGATACACCACACAGTGCCACACTAATACAGGCGGAGGCTCGATACACCACACAGTGCCACACTTAGATACACAGGCGGAGCTCGGAACACACACAGTGCCACATATAATACACAGGGCTGAGGCTGGATAACCACACAGTGCCACATATAATCACGGGGCTGGAGCTGGATACCACCAGTGCCACATTAGATACCAGGGGTGGAGCTCGGATACACCACACAGTGCCACATTAGATACCAGGGCTGGAGTCGATACACCACCAGTGCACACTATATAACAGGCTGGAGGTCGGATACACACACAGTGCCACCTATAATACACAGGGGCTGAGCTCGATACACCACACAGTGCCACTATAGATACACAGGGGCTGGAGGAGGATACACCCACAGTGCCAAATATAGATACCAGGCTGAGGCAGATACCCCACAGTGCACATAGATACACAGGGCTGGAGCAACCACACAGTGCCACATATAATACACAGGGCGGAGGCTGATACACCACACAGTGCCACACTATAATCAAGGGGAGGCTCGGATACACCAACAGGCCAACTAAAATAACAGGCTGGAGGCTCATACACCACACAGGCACACTATAATACACAGGGTGGAGGCTCGATAACACATGCAATAGATACACAGGTGAGGCCGATAACACACATGCCTATAATACACAGGCTGGAGCCGATACACCACACGTGCCACATATAATACACAGGGGTGGAGGCTCGATACACCACACAGTGCCACATATAATACACAGGGGCTGGTAACATCATAATACAGGTGGGGCTATAAACAGTGACTATAAGTGGGGTGATACAGTGCCACTAACACAGGCGAGCGTACACACACAGTGCCATATATAAGGTGAGCTCGAACACCCACAGCCACTTAATACAGGCGAGCGTAACACCTGCATAATACACAGGCAGCTGATCACACGTCCATATATCCAGGGGGTGATACCACATGCCACATTGACCAGGGGAGCCGATACACCACGTGCCCTAAATACAAGGCTGGCTGATACACACGTGCCTAATACAGGGGAGGCTGGATACACCACACTGCCACTAAACCAGGGGTCGAACACCCAAGTGCCTATAGTAACAGGGGAGGCGTAACACACATGCCACATAGATACGGAGCTGACACACACATAAAATACACAGGCTGAGCTGATACACACAGTGCATTATACACGGCTGACTCGTACACACAGTGCCACTAAAACACAGGGAGCGACACCACATGCATAATACAGGGTGAGGCGTAACACCAGTGCACATTATAGGTGGTCGATACACCAGTGCCACCTATAGATACACAGGCGACGATAAAAGCACTAACACAGGGGCTGATACCATGCCCTATAACACAGGCTGGAGTCGATCCACATGCAATAGATAACAGGTGGGGCTATACACCACACAGTGCCACACTATAGATACACAGGGGCTGGAGGCCGGATTACCACACAGTGCCACAATATAGAGCAGGGGTAGCCACGGAATAAAACACAGGGCCGAGCTAGATACACAGCGGCCCATATACCACACAGTGGCACACATGATACATCGGGCTGAGGCTCGGATACACCACACAGTGCGACACTATAATACACAGGGCTGGAGGCTCAGATACACCACACAGTGCCACACTATAGATACACAGGGGCTGGAGCTCGGATATACCACACAGTGCCACACTATAGATACACAGGGGCTGGAGGCTCGGATACACCACACAGTGCCACACTATAATACACAGGGGCTGGAGGCTTGGATACACCACACAGTGCCACACTATAGATACACAGGGGCTGGAGGCTCGGATACACCACACAGTGCCACAATATAGATACGCAGGGGCTGGAGGCTCGGATACACCACACAGTGCCACACTATAGATACACAGGGGCTGGAGGCTCGGATACACCACACAGTGCCACACTATAAATACACAGGGGCTGGAGGCTCGGATACACCACACAGTGCCACTCTATAGATACACAGGGGCTGGAGGCTCGGATACACCACACAGTGCCACACTATAGATACACAGGGGCTGGAGGCACGGATACACCACACAGTGCCAAAATATAGATACGCAGGGGCTGGAGGCTAAGATACACCACACAGTGCCACACTATAGATACACAGGGGCTGGAGGCCCGGATACACCACACAGTGCCACAATATTAATACACAGGGGCTGGAGGCTCGGATACACCACACAGTGCCACACTATAAATACACAGGGGCTGGAGGCTCGGATACACCACACAGTGCCACACTATAAATACACAGGGGCTGGAGGCTCGGATACACCACACAGTGGCACACTATAGATACACAGGGCTGGAGGCTCGGATATACCACACAGTGCCACACTATAGATACACAGGGGCTGGAGGCCCGGATACACCACACAGTGCCACAATATTAATACACAGGGGCTGGAGGCTCGGATACACCACACAGTGCCACACTATAAATACACAGGGGCTGGAGGCTCAGATACACCACACAGTGCCACACTATAGATACACAGGGGCTGGAGGCTCGGATATACCACACAGTGCCACACTATAGATACACAGGGGCTGGAGGCTCGGATTTACCACACAGTGCCACACTATAGATACACAGGGGCTGGAGGCTCGGATACACCACACAGTGCCACACTATAGATACACAGGGGCTGGAGGCTCGGATATACCACACAGTGCCACACTATAGATACATCGGGGCTGGAGGCTCGGATACACCACACAGTGCGACACTATAAATACACATGGGCTGGAGGCTCAGATACACCACACAGTGCCACACTATAGATACACAGGGGCTGGAGGCTCGGATATACCACACAGTGCCACACTATAGATACACAGGGGCTGGAGGCTCGGATACACCACACAGTGCCACACTATAGATACACAGGGGCTGGAGGCTTGGATATACCACACAGTGCCACACTATAGATACACCGGGGCTGGAGGCTCGGATACACCACACAGTGCCACACTATAAATACACAGGGGCTGGAGGCTCGGATACACCACACAGTGCCACACTATAGATACACAGGGGCTGGAGGCTCGGATATACTACACAGTGCCACACTATAGATACACAGGTGCCGGAGACTCGAATATACTACACGGTGCCACACTATAGATACACTGGGCAGGAGGCTCGGATATACCGCACAGTGCCACACTATAGATACACAGGGCTGGAGGCTCGGATTCACCACACAGTGCCACACTATAGATACATGGGTGTTAGAGGCTCGGACACACTACACGGTGCCACACTGTAGATACACAGGAGCTGGAGGCTCGGATACAATACATGATGCCACACTATAGATACACAGGGGCTGGAGGCTTGTATACACCGAACAGTGCCACACAATAGATACACGGCACAACGGATGGTGTTACACATGATCGCATTAGATACACAGCTCAGTTGCCGGTATCACACATGACAGGATTAGGTACACAGCTCAGCAGACAGTATCACACATGATAGGATTCGATACTCAACATATAGTAACACACATGATTAGATACTCAGCAGATAGTGTCACACATGATAGGATTAGATACACAGCTCAGCAGACAGTGTCACACAGGATAGGATTAGATACACAGCTCAGCAGACAGTATCACACAGGACAGGATTAGATACACAGCTCAGCAGACAGTATCACACAGAATAGGATTAGATACACAGCTCAGCAGACAGTATCACACAGGAGAGGATTAGATAACAGCTCAGCAGATTGTATCACACATGATGGGATTAGATACACAGCTCAGCAGACAGTATCACACAGGAGAGTATTAGATACACAGCTCAGCAGACAGTATCACACAGGATAGGATTAGATACACAGCTCAGCAGACAGTATCACACAGGATAGGATTAGATACACAGCTCAGCAGACAGTATCACACAAGATAGCATTAGATACACAGCTCAGCAGATTGTATCACACAGGATAGGATTAGATACACAGCTCAGCAGACAGTATCATACAGGATAGGATTAGATACACAGCTCAGCAGACAGTATCACACAGGATAGGATTAGATACACAGCTCAGCAGACACTATCACACAAGATAGCATTAGATACACAGCTCAGCAGACAGTATCACACAGGATAGGATTAGATACACAGCTCAGCAGACAGTATCACACAGGATAGGATTAAATACACAGCTCAGCAGACAGTATCACACAGGATAGGATTAGATACACAGCTCAGCAGACAGTATCACACCGGATAGGATTAAATACACAGCTCAGCAGACAGTATCACACAGGACAGGATTAGATACACAGCTAAGCAGACAGTATCACACAGGATAGGATTAGATACACAGCTCAGCAGACAGTATCATACATGACAGTTTGTAAAAGTCATGTAGAGGACACAGTGAGCAGTGGAGGAAGGGGCTCCGGTCAGTGAAGACTAAAGCAGAACTTTTTGGTCTACAAACAAATCGTTATGTGTGACCGAAACTCTGTACATCACACTGAGAACCCCATCCCCACCGTCACACATGCTGGAGGCAGCATCCTGCTGTGTGGATGCTTCTCTTCAGCAGGGGCAGGGAGCTGGTCAGAGGTGATGGGAAGATGGATGTGCTAAATACAGGACAATTCTGGAGGAAAATCTGTTCGAGGCTGCAGTAGACCTGAGACTGGGGTGTAGGTTCACCTTCCAACAGGACAACAACCCTCAACATCCTGCAGATCTACAATAAAGGGTTTAGATCAGAGCAGATTCCTGTATGTGAACGGCCCAGTCACCGCCCAGACCCAAATCCACCCAGAATCTGTGACATCACAGACGTCTCCAACCAATCACTGAGTGAGAGCAAAGAAGAAAGGAAAATGGCACTTCTAGATGAGCAAATCTGGAGAGACCCCAAAAGACAGAGAAAGGTGGTCCTACAAAGTACTGACTGAGGGGGCTGAACACTAATACAAGACAGAGAAAGGTGGTCCTACAAAGTGCTGACTCAGGGGGTGAATACTAATGCAAGACAGAGAAAGGTGATCCTACAAAGTACTGACTCAGGGGCTGAATACTAATGCAAGACAGAGAAAGGTGATCCTACAAAGTGCTGACTCAGGGGCTGAATACTAATGTAAGATAGAGAAAGGTGGTCCTACAAAGTGCTGACTCAGGGGGCTGAATACTAATGTAAGATAGAGAAAGGTGGTCCTACAAAGTGCTGGCTCAGGGGGCTGAATACTAATGCAAGACAGAGAAAGGTGGTCCTACAAAGGGCTGACTCAGGGGGTGAATACTAATGCAAGACAAAGAGGTGATCCTACAAAGGGCTGACTCAGGGGGGTGAATAATAATGCAAGACAGAGAAAGGTGGTCTTACAAAGTACTGACTCAGGGGCTGAATACTAATATAAGACAGAGAAAGGTGGTCCTACAAAGTGCTGACTCAGGGGGTGAATACTAATATAAGACAGAGGAAGGTGGTCCTACAAAGTGCTGACTAAGGGGGGTGAATACTAATGTAAGACAGAGAAAGGTGGTCCTACAAAGTGCTGACTCAGGGGCTGAATACTAATAGAAGACAGAGAAAGGTGGTCCTACAAAGTGCTGACTCAGGGGGTGAATACTAATATAAGACAGAGGAAGGTGGTCCTACAAAGTGCTGACTAAGGGGGGTGAATACTAATGTAAGACAGAGAAAGGTGGTCCTACAAAGTACTGACTCAGGGGCTGAATACTAATATAAGACAGAGAAAGGTGGTCCTACAAAGTGCTGACTCAGGGGGCTGAACACTAATGCAAGACAGAGAAAGGTGTTCCTACAAAGTGCTGACTCCGGGGGTGAATACTAATACAAGACAGAGAAAGGTGGTCCTACAAAGGACTGACTCAGGGGGTGAATACTAATGCATGGCAAAATTTCCAGATTTATACTTGTACTTAGTGCGGGTGTCATATGATATTCTAATAAAATACATGTAAGTTTGTGGGTGTAACCTGAATAATGTGGATAACTCCATGGTGTATGAATACTTTTGCAAGACGCTTTCCATAACTAGGTTCCCTGTGATCTTGCTCATATAATGTATCTTGTGTCTCAGGAGATTGAAAAGGCCTGGAAGATGGTGGACTCAGCCTATGAGAAGGAGCAGAAGTCAAAAGAAACCATTCAGTCATTGAAAGAGGAAATCAACAATCTGACCAAACTGGTGGAGCAAGGGTCCGGCCTGTCCGTGGGCCAAGAGCATAGGCAAGACCCCCATAAGTATCCCTGTATATAGTGTATGGATATCATACCGTGGGTCTCCCTTCTATGTCCGAGCCTTGGACTGCATAGCTGGTGGTGACCATACTTCATTATCGGTGGTGATCGTCCTTTATTATCAGAGGTGTCCGTCCTTTGTTATTGGTGCTAACTTTCCTTTGTTATCGATGGCGACAGTCCTTCGCTATGGGTGGTGACTGTCCTTCGTTATCGGTGGTGACTATCCTTCATTATCGATGGTGACCATCTTTCATTATCGTTGGTGACCGTCCTTCATTATCAGTGGTGATCATCCTTCATTATCGATGGTGATCATCCTTCATTATCGATGGTGATCATCCTTCATTATCGTTGGTGACCGTCCTTCATATTGTGGTGACCGCCCTTTGTTATCGTTGGTGACCTTCCTTCATTATCAGTGATGATCGTCTTTCGTTATCGTCGGTGACCGTCCTTTGTTATCGTTTTTGATCATCCTTCGTTAATGGTAATGATAATCCTTTATTATTGGTAGAGGACTTCCTTTGCTATCAGTGGTGACTGTCCTTTGTTATCGGTGGTGACTGTCCTTTGTTATGTGTGGTGACCGTCCTTTGTTATCAGTTCTGACTGTCCTTCCTCATCGGTGGCAAATGTCCTTTGTTATCGGTGGTGACCGTCCTTTGTTATCAATGGTGACCGTCCTTTGTTATCAGTGGTGACTGTCCTTTGTTATCAGTGGTGACCGCCCTTTGTTATCAGTGGTGACCGTCCTTTGTTATCAATGGTGACCGTCCTTTGTTATCAGTGGTGACCGTCCTTTGTTATCGGTGGTGACCGTCCTTTGTTATCGGTGGTGACCGTCCTTTGTTATCGGTGGTGACCGTCCTTTGTTATCAATGGTGACCGTCCTTTGTTATCGGTGGTGACCGTCCTTTGTTATCAGTGGTGACCGTCCTTTGTTATCAGTGGTGACCGTCCTTTGTTATCGGTGGTGACCGTCCTTTGTTATCGGTGGTGACCGTCCTTTGTTATCGGTGGTGACCGTCCTTTGTTATCGGTGGTGACCGTCCTTTGTTATCAGTGGTGACCGTCCTTTGTTATCAGTGGTGACTGTCCTTTGTTATGTGTGGTGACCGTCCTTTGTTATCAGTTCTGACTGTCCTTCCTCATCGGTGGCAAATGTCCTTTGTTATCGGTGGTGACCGTCCTTTGTTATCAATGGTGACCGTCCTTTGTTATCAATGGTGACCGTCCTTTGTTATTGGTGGTGACTGTCCTTTGTTATCAGTGGTGACTGTCCTTTGTTATCAGTGGTGACTGTCCTTTGTTATCAGTGGTGACCGTCCTTTGTTATCAGTGGTGATCGTCCTTTGTTATCAGTGGTGATCGTCCTTTGTTATCAGTGGTGACCGTCCTTTGTTATCGGTGGTGACCGTCCTTTGTTATCGGTGGTGACCGTCTTTTGTTATCGGTGGTGACCGTCCTTTGTTATCGGTGGTGACCGTCTTTTGTTATCAGTGGTGACCGTCCTTTGTTATCAATGGTGACCGTCCTTTGTTATCGGTGGTGACCGTCCTTTGTTATCTGTGGTGACCGTCCTTTGTTATCAGTGGTGACCGTCCTTTGTTATCAGTGGTGACCGTCCTTTGTTATCTGTGGTGACCGTCCTTTGTTATCAGTGTTGACCTTCCTTTGTTATCGGTGGTGACCGTCCTTTGTTATCGGTGGTGACCGTCCTTTGTTATCTGTGGTGACCTTCCTTCCTTATCGGTTGCAAATGTCCTTTGTTATCTGTGGTGACCGATCTTTGTTATCTGTGGTGACCGTCCTTTGTTATCTGTGGTGACCGCCCTTCATTATCGGTGGTGACTGTCCTTTGTTATCAGTGGTGACCGTCCTTTGTTATCTGTGGTGACCGCCCTTCATTATCGGTGGTGACTGTCCTTTGTTATCAGTGGTGACCGTCCTTTGTTATCAGTGGTGACCGTCCTTTGTTATCAGTGGTGACCGCCCTTCATTATCGGTGGTGACTGCCCCTCGTTATTGGCGGTGACCGCCCTTCATTATTGGTGATAATCGTCCTTTATTATTGGTGGCGACTGTCCTTTGTTATTGGCAGTGGACTTCCTTCGTCATTAGTGGTGACCGTCCTATGTTATGAGTTGGTCCCACCAAGTCTAGGCTCGACCCGAGGTCTCCTGTCTGAATTAGCCCTTAGATAACAGATGCCCATTAATTTCCTTGTCTGTCCACAGTCTAAATGATCTGCTGAAGATCAAGGAGGACCTGACCCATGAGCGAGACCAGCTCCTGTCCGAGGTGGTGAAGCTGCGGGAGAACCTGGTGCAGGCAGCTAACCAGCAGCAGGAGACGGAGAGGCTGAAGGAGGAGGCCGAGCAGAGCATCACACAGGTGAGGCCGGCCACCCCGGGTACAACCCCCCCAACACCCCAATAGGAGATCAAAACATCTTCTGCACCCCCTCTATGTGTCCAGGACCTTATCTTCCCATACCCAGTCTTCTCCTCTTCTAGTTCCAACAAGAAATCCAAGTTCGTCAGAACGAAGCTTCCCGGGAAGCTCGTAAGAAGGAAAAGCTGGAGAAAGATCTGAGGAACGTCCAGAGCGAGCTGGACAGCAGGCAGACGGAGCTCCGGACCCTACAGCAGACCCTGCAGAAGAACAAAGAGGAGCTGCAGAAGCTGGAGCAGCAGCTCAAGGAGTACAAGGTAAGGAAGCCCCACAATATAAGACCTTCTCATAAATCATAGACAAAAGAACTAAAAAGGATTAATGATCCAAAAAGAGCAAACACCAAGATCAGGAATGGAAGGGGCGGAAAGGTAATAACATCACTCCGGTCCTTAGCGGGGACATCGGTGTGCAGCCAGTGTGCAATCAAAGACAGACTCAGCTGTTCTGGCTCAAAAGCTGATGATGCCTGAGAGCAACTCGGGGTTTTCCTCACCCAACAGGTTCTGAGGCCTCATTACTGCACTTTGTTAGTGGGTCCCTGCTGCTGTTTAAGCTGAGCTGCTGGCCCTCTCTATCTCCTGCTTGGTGCCGGTATGGCAGACAACTCGAGTCCTTCTCTAGCCCCAAGTCTCAGGTGGTTTTTCCTGGGCTCTTGACACTGCTTTGCCTCTCTGGGCACAGAGTGGCTGAGAAACTTGGAATTCACCACCCTCCGGTATTGGCTGCCAGGTCGTTAAGCCCTGCACAGCCTCGGACTCCGGTGTCTATTCTTGGTGGTGTTCCTCTGGGGTGAGCACGACACTGCTCCACTCCCCAGGCTCTGCTCCACTTTCTCAGACCCCTGCCTTGGGTCCCTCACACTAGGCTTAGCTATCCTGGGACGAGCTTAACACTGCTCCTAGTCCACAGGATGCCTTCCTCAATCCTTCTAGTAACTGAACTGACTAACTCTGCCCCAGACCAGAATTTATAGGGGAGCTCACCCTGAACCCAGGTCTTGATCTCCCCCTTCAGACCTGGAGACAGAAAGGTGTTGTGTGTGGTTTGTCGGGTGTGAATAGCCTCTGTTGCTCTCAAGTGTGACACTACCACCTGGGGGCGATAATGACACTGTGGCACTTAGCCCCTGAGATGCCACAGGTACATGATATCAATCTAAATGTGTCTCATACGGTTTATTTGTTATTGCAATAAAACTGATTATTAATGTTAGGCAGCAATATGAAATGTCCTAGTAAGTAAGATAGAATTCACCGTAAGGTCAAGTTGCCCTGTCATAGTTCTGTTATATTATATGTTTGAGGTTCAGGGGGCTTCCATGTATTTGCTGCCCTATCAATATATATATACAGTCCTATGAGGGGAAGAAGCTGGACCGGGAACTGTATTCACAGCAGGGGAAGGAGATTGATTGGGAGCCTATTGTGGGCCATATGTACAGCTGTCAGAAGGGGTTTTACTGGGGGCTCTATGTACTGCTATCAGGGGGAGAAGGAGGTTTACTGGAGTCTATATTTACTGCTGTCAGAGGGAGAAGAAGATTTCTGGGGAGATTACTGGAATCTATATTTACTGCTGCCAGAGGGAGAAGGAGATTTATTACAAGTTATAGTTATTTAAAGAGTAAATGAGATAGCACTGCGCTCACTTAAAAACAATTTACAAATTAAAAAAATATATATATGTTCTCTGTATATATATTTAAATGAAAAAAATAAAAATTTAATTGCAGGATAATAAATACCTACTATTAGTATGGGTGTGACCTGAGTTGTGAGTGATTCAGCTATATGTTGTTGTTCTGCTCCAACCTTACTGAAGGCTATATTTACTGCTGTCAGAGGGAGAAGGAGATTTACTAGAGGCTATATTTACTGCTGTCAGAGGGAGAAGGAGATTTACTAGAGGCTACATTTACTGCTGTCAGAGGGAGAAGGAGATTTATTACAAGTTATAGTTATTGCTTCCTGAGGGAGAAGGACATGTACTGGGAGCTTACTAATATATATATATATATTTACGGCTGTCAGGGAGAGAAGATTTACTAGAGGCTTTATTTACTGCTGTCAGAGGGAGAAGGA